>JZKD02S1997039.1:22090-35897 GCA_000966675.3 Picea glauca | reverse complement strand
ATTATGGCCACTAAGGTTACCAATTCGCAGTCAGCCCCTGGGCGGGAACAGTCGACAGTCTGATCTGAACGTACGGGCAGGGTATCAAGCCCGAAATCAACTAAAAGGCTTCCACACAGTAATTTTGGATTTACCTCAAAGTGATCCCCATAATACGATCTGACCACCACAATCATTTAAACCACAGAGGGTTAGTCCCCGTAGCTTACCCGAATGCGACCTCGTGCGTAACCCCTGTCTGAGAAGGGGATCCCAGGAAGACTTATACGATGATTGGATTTGACTTTCCCTAACTCAGGATGCTAGTGTTTGTTTTGGAAACTTTGGAGAGTTATGCTCACAGCCCTAATCCAAAGTAGTAAGCCTAGTCTTCTGTTGGTGGAGGATCCTAGAAAAGAAAAATTTCTAGATAACTTTTAATTAGCATTGATTTTATGGTTGTTCTTTACGCAAAGGGGTGCATGGAAGTGAAACAAATGGAATTATGACTTAGACCCAAAGAATGCATCGAATATGATAAGCAATCATTTCCTTTCGATGAACATCTATCTAAGGGAGAGAGAGAGTTATTTTCACTTAACAAGCATGAATACGAAATGTCCTCAAACATTTATTTTTCCTCAATCAAATCCTGATGCAACGCTAAAACTTTTGAGATGCCTTCCAACATGCACAATCAATCATGAAGATGTCTTTGATTTTTTGCATATGAATAATGATCAATTCAACACAATGCTCGTCTTGCTAATTATCTTCTTGTATGAATGAAAATAAAACTAGCACAAGCAAAATTCATACAAACAATACACCCTTTCATTGCAATCAAAACGAAAAGTGAAAGAAAAGAAACAATCAAAAAAAAAAAAAAAAACTTCAAACCCAAAGGAAAAGGTTGAAGAACAATGATCTTGACTATAATCAAGATGAAGAGGTCTGTAGGCCTTTGATGACCTTCACCAGGGTTTTTACTCAGTTAAACAGAAATAAAGACAATGCATGAGTCTTGGACTCTAATCAACAGAAAAACTCAGCAACAATAGTGAAGAAGGCTACAAGATCCAACTAGTAAGATGTTCGTTCTTCAAAAAGACAGATGTCAAGGCTGAAAGGGAAGAAACATTGACTCACAAGGCTACTCAGCAGAAGAGACACAGAGGCAAAACCCAGAAAAAGCAATTCTGGAGGGTTTTTGGCCTAAAAGAGGCTGGCGCTTTGTTGCCAAAGGCAAGGAGCATTATAGCACTCTGTGCAAAGCTATGGGGGAGAGATGGCGCTCTGTTAACTCTAGGACAGGGGCGCTAGGGTCTAAAACTCCCAAAAATGTCAAAAAATAAAAAAAATTGCAATTCAATTCCGACAATTATGCTAAGTATGATGGGGTTGGGAGCCAATCAGCTCATGAAACCAATCAAAATAGGAGTGAACCAGGTCTGAAACAATCAAGGGGTAAAACTAGGTCAATGAGGAGAAAATCAAAATAAGAAGTTTCGATTTGAGGCTATCTCCCCAGTGGAGTCGCCAGTTTCTGTTGTAGGAAAATCTCCCTACGGACAGGTAGATTGCCTCTAAGATCTTGACCCTAACTCTAGACAGAAAATGCTTAATGTGGACACTGACTTCCTTAAAAATCTATCTAAACTAACACATGAGAAGGAAGGATGATAGAAGTACCTCTCTATCGACGTTTGTCCCTGAACGCTCCTATTTGTGCTTCGATCCTTTGCTTCTCGCTGGATCCTGTGGACAAAGAAAGATATGACCACTTCCTACTCTATTGATATTAGCTTGAAAATAGATCTATCAATTAATAATAAGTTCATGTGAAATTATACACAAACTAGAAAGAAACAGGCCAAGCGTGTCATATTGATGAGAATAACGACAACAGTACTTACAATCGTAGATGCGAATGCAGCAGCTTCGTCGAGTCCTCTTCATCTAACCCTTCCTTGAAAGATCCATAACCTGGATAACAGCAGCTTCATTGATCACTCTCCTTTGGCTGACTGTGTATTTTCTCCAAGATCATAAGTTTCATACCAGCGGTTCTTCCCCCTTTCCACCATCATAGAGTCTGCTTATATAGGTTAAGAGGAGCTGAACCTCTTGAGTTATCTTTAGAACAAGTTAGGAACTTCCTCCTCAGATCAGAGATCTCTTGATGAAACCAAGAATTCGAACACAACTGCCTCCTAATCTCGAAATATCCTCCCCTTATTCTCCTCAACGGGCCAACTACTGCCTCAGATTAGGCAGCGCTCCCTTAGAAGGGACATCAGAGCGTTGTAGCGCTCCCTGGTAGGCTTTTGGAGGACGCCAGCACTCCCAATATGATCAACGCTCCTTCAGAGGGGCAGGGGAGCATTTTAACGCTCCCTGAAGCCTTGTAGGGGAGCACCAACGCTCCTAGAGCTGATATAGGGGAGCGCTCCCCCTCAAAACCTCTGTTTCAGAGCTCTCTTCAGGTGTCAAGAGTTATTTGACTTCAGTAAATCATCTCTTCTTCTTCAAATCAAGCATATGAGATGTTTTAAGTGTCTCCTTAGTGTCTTCGACATGGCAGTATGTTCAAACATCATTTGCGACACTTGTGACCAACTTGCGACACTTGCTAAAGTTGTAAGGAAGATGCGACACTTACGACAATTGGGAGGAACATGCGACACTTATCCAGTTGAGTAATTTTGACGTGTAACACCACATATGGAAAATATACTAGAAAAAAGAGTTAGTAAGAGGACCAGGCGAAAGGAATATTTTGAATACTTGATCAAGTGGAAGGGACATCCAGTTGAAGATGTCAGCTAGGAGAATGAAGCAGAGATTCAGAAGCATGGGCAGACCGAGTGAGAGCTCATGGACAGGAGCCCATGAAAATTTTTCAAGTGAGGGAGTATGATGCAGGAGCATCGCCAACAACAAGCAAGCGCGGAGGCGAAAGATAGTTGGGACAAGCGCCAACGCATTTCAGCACGTTGCAAAAGTGTTTTGAGATGTTTTGATATAAATGTGTGGATGTTAATGTAATAGCTAAGAGGAAGCACACTTATATATTGTAAACAGATCTTGAGTGATCCACTCTCATCTGTAGTAGGTGAAGGCATTAATACATAATTAATGTGAGTAGGTAGATTTAAATGCAGATTAGATAGTTTAGAGCGTAGGAGGGAAAAACGACTATAGACACCCTCATCTTGTATCATTGTAACATTAGCATGATCAATCGAGCATAGAGCATAGAGGAGAAGAGATACATTCATCTATTGAGAGAGAGAGAGAGCAGAGAGTTGTATTTGAAAACACCCATGTACAGAAGTCCTGAATTAATTGATGCAGGAGCATCGCCAACACATCAAGCGAGCCAACGCGGAGCGGAAGACAGCTGGACAGCGCCAACACAAATTTTGAAAACACCTTGATATCGTTGCGCAAACATTAATGTGTGGATTTAATGAAGTGAACCTTGTGTATTGTAATGGACCTTGAGCGGATAGCTCTCATCCTTTGAGTAGATAGTCGGCATTTAATAGATTTAATGCAGTTAGATAGGAATTTAATTCTAGATTTGATAGCTTAGAGTCCGGGAGGGAAAACGGATATAGACACCCTCATTGTATTATTGTAACAATAAACCCTAAGCATAGAAGAGAAGAATAAGCATTCATAAGGAGAGCATGCAGAGAATTGTATGAAGAACACCCATGTACAAACATTTGAATTAATAGAAAAAAGATTTGATTCAAATTCATGGTTTGTGTTGATTCTCTGTGTATTGATGTTATGCTCATGAATGTTTTCTTCCTGTTATACACTTTCTTTTATATGCTGTGTATGTGATTTCATGGTTGAATGGAAATCGGAGAGGAAGAAGGAGTTAGTTTCAATTGTTTCTCTATCTTGAACCAGAGAATTCCTGCAAGGAGTGCAGTTGAATTTATCCGCAAGGAGTGCGTTGACAGAGGGTTCAATTAGAGATAAATTTTGTTCTAAGTTCCCAGAAGTGTAGATTGGGCACCGGAGCCATTGAAGGAGTGCGCAGGCTAAGTTAAGACTCAGAGTTGTGATTCTGAACAAAGGGAATTAAGACTATTGTTGTATGTGTGCGCAAAGTCGAGAGACTTCAACACTTAGATAGAGTTGAAGATTTGCCGCAAGGAGTGCATGCAGGAGGTTCCTGAAGGGACTCGAAAGTTGTGATAAAATCTCAGGAAGGATAGGCCTTTGAGTTCATCGAGGGACAATATAGACAAAGTCGTGCCTGGAAGGCTTGCAAGGAGTGACGCAGGTTGTGTGCAGAGTGATGAGTTCTGTGGGAAAACGTTTCGTCATTTCGTAGATTTCATGGAGGAGGAAAGGATGGTCGGTATTCTCCGAGGAGAGTCCGCGACATTCTGTGAGTTGTCAGATTTCACAAAGGTGTAGGGAAGATACAGTGAAGGTATTCAAGAGGTTCTAAGCTCAAGAGGGGCAGAGCCGTTGATCCAAGTCAGCCAGGGTCGTTGGATCAATCGCGAGATCGCCTATCAGGGGTTCGCGAGAAAAGAGTCGAAGATTGGGCCATGGGGATCACGATATTGCAATACGTGATATCCCAACATTTGTGTAGACAGCGTGGGCCACCAAAAGTCAGAGAAGTCGAGTACAGGTGGCACGAATTCATCGGGATCTCGCTGCGAGAAGTCCTGAAATATCAGCGTTTTGGCGCATCGGGTATCGACAGTTGAACACCCGAGTGGTTAGTGTCGCGAGTAGCGAAGTCGCGATAGAGATAAGTTCCGATAGTGGAGAAAGATAAAGTCAGCGTTGACTGACATATCGGGTCTCCGGGATTCGAGAACCCAGAATTCGACTTTGAAATTGCAAAGTCACGAGTTTCGATTCCCCGATAAGTCAAGGAAGGGGGATCGATGCAGAAGAGAACAGTGGGTATAGAATTTCCGAAAGGGGAATATAAGAACTTTGACATTCTTCGAGCCGAGAAAAGGAAGGTATTGAGGGAGCGGACGTTCCAGTAAGGGCGCGGCTACACCAGAGTGGTATCAGAGCGAGGAAGACTCTTTGTTTTCTGTAGAAGAGAGAGAAGGAATTCACCATGCCGCCGAGGAGAGAAAGACAATCACCTGATCGAGAAGATAGGGAGGTGCGAAGAAGAGGCAGGCCGGTAGGAAATCCAGAAATGGAGAGGCAGATGAGAGATCTCCAAGCAAGACTCGAAGACATGGAAACAGCTCAGAGACGCACAGTTGGTGCAGGGGATCTTAGTGATTCTGAAGACGAGATGGAAGTTGGACATGAAGAAGAGGTCACAGTAGAATATGCATCAACCGAGCGGTTGATCAAAGCCATTTCCAGGATGGGTGCGAAAGCAAAAATGGACATTCCAGTCTATGAGGGAAATATGGATGCAGAGGAGCTTCTAGATTAGATAAGAGCTCTGGATACCTACTTCGATTATGAAGATGTCGAGGAGGATAAGAAATTCAAGCACGCTGTTATGCGCTTGAAAGGACATGCAGCATTGTGGTGGGACGAGCTACAAGCTGATAGACGCTGAAAAGGCAAGCAAAAGATCAAGATTTGGGATCAAATGATCACGAATATGAAAGCGAAGTTCATCCCGAGAGACTACCAAATTACTCTATTCAGGAGGATGCAGAACCTGAGACAAAAACTGATGTCAGTGAAAGAGTACACTGAAGAGTTCTATCGACTGAACATCAGAGCAGGTCATCGGGAGAGTGATGATGAGAAGGTCGCCAGATATCTGAATGGTCTGAGATACGACATTCAGGATGAATTAAGCATGGTTACCATCAGGACGGTGGAGGATGCTTATCAGATGGCTCTGAAAGCCGAAGAGAAGATGAGCCGTAAGCAAGGTCAGCGATGGCGAGGCAGAAGTCAGCCCAGAGGCAAGTCAGGTGCACAGGACAAATACCAGAAGCCCAAGGAAGAATGGAAGAAACCTCAAGGTAAGGTTGAAAGAGGTGGAACCTCACAGCGACAACCACATGTTGAAAAGAGAGGGCAGCATATAGATCAGAGCGGAGGATATGATGACGCAAGTACTTTTCCTCATACCAGAGGCAGAGGAAGAGGCTGAGGTAGAGTAATCACATGCTTTACATGTGGAAAGAATGGGCACAAGTCTTACGAGTGTCCAGAGAAAAAGAAGGACATTGGAGAAGCTCACATCACTGAAGCGCAAAGGCGTGATGTTGAGGCTGAAGACACAGAAGGCGGAGAGCGCTTATGATGCGAAAAGTCCTTTTGACACTTGAGAAGGAGGCAGAGAGCTCAGTGCAAAGGACCAGACTGTTCAGAACAACTTGCAAGACCAAGGATAGGGTGTGCAAGGTTATTGTGGACAGTGGTAGTACGGATAATCTCGTATCTACAGAAATGGTAGAGAAGCTGGAGATGGAGATGACTGATCATCCAAGCCCATACAGAGTTTCATGGCTATAGAAGGGACACCAGGTAACTGTTACTAAACAATGCTTGGTGGAATTCAAGATAGGGGGATATAATGATAAGATTCTATGTGATGTTATTCCCATGGATGTATGTCATTTATTGCTGGGTAGACCATGGCAATATGACAGAAATGTGATTCATGATGGGAGAATGAACACATATACCCTAGAGAAGAATGGGATAACCCATATGTTGCTTTCGATAAAGGATAAGGAGGTGAAGTTGTAAGTGAGCAACACAATAATTCTCATGAGTGGGAAGGAGCTTCTTACCGAGGTTAAGAAGAAGGAAGATCCACAATTCTTTGTGGTCAGAAAACTAAGGATTGTTCTGACTAGCACAAGAGTGGATGATTCACCAGATGAAGTTCAGGAAATGCTGGAAGAGTTCGTTGACATCATAGTGGACGAATTACCTCGTTCGTTTCCACCGATGAGGAGTGTGAGTCATCATATAGACCTCATACCAGGAGCTAGTTTTCCGAACAAAGTCGCGTATAGGTTGACGCCGCAAGAGAATGAGGAGGTCAAGAAGCAGGTCCAGGAGCTGATGGACAAAGGATTGGTTAGGGAGAGTTTGAGTCTATGTGTTGTTCCAACAGTACTCAGTCCAAAGAAAGATGGAGGATGGAGAATGTGTACCGACTCAAGAGCGATAAACAAGATAACCATCATGTACAGGTTTCCATTGCTGAGAATGGATGATCTGATGGATTGCCTGAGTGGGGAAAAATATTTTTCAAAGATAGATTTGAAAAGAGGATACCACTAGATTCGCATGAGGGAAGGCGATGAGTGGAAGACAGCCTTCAAAACCAACAAAGGATTGTATGAATGGCTAGTCATGCCATTTGGTTTGACGAATGTGCCAAGTACTTTTATGAGGTTGATGAACGAATTCCTAAAGGAGTTCATCGGAAAGTTTGTCATTGTGTATTTGGATGACATACTAATTTATAGTAAATCAGAGGCTGAACATTTGAAGTATTTGGCCATTGTGATGAGGAAGCTAAAATAGGAGAAGTTGTTGATCAATATGAAGAAGTCCTCATTTATGAAGACAAATCTCATTTATTTGGGTTTTGTTATTTCAGCTAATGAGTTGAGGATGGACCCGGATAAGGTGGAAGTGATTAAGAATTGGCCATCACCGAGAAATATTTTCGAGGTGAGAAGTTTTCATGGTTTGGCTAGTTTCTACTGGAAATTCATCAAGAATTTCAGTGGAATTAGTGCAGCGATGATGGATACAATGAAGAAGCGGCATAAATCTTTTCACTAGACAGTTGAGGCTGAGAAGAGCTTCAAACTGTTGAAGCCGAAGATTACGGAATGACCAATGTTGGTGTTGCCGAATTTCCAGAAAACATTTCAAGTGAAATGTGACGCAAGCAGATTCGCCATAGGAGCGGTGTTGAGTCAAGAAGACAGGCCGGTCGCATATTTCAGTGAGAAGCTCGATGAGGCGAAACTGAAATACTCCACGTATGATAAATAATTTTATGCTATCATACAGGCGCTGAAGAAGTGGAGGCATTACTTGATCCCGAAAGAATTTGTATTGTATAGTGATAATCATGCATTACAGTTTGTGACTCAACAGGAGAAGTTGAATCAGAAACATCCAAAATGGGTAGAGTATATGCAAAATTTCACATTTGTGATTAAGCACATTTCGGGTACTGCTAACAAAGTAGCTGATGCTTTGAGCAGGAAGGGTTTGTTGTTGCAGAAGTTCCGAGTCAAAACATTGGGTTTTGAAAATCTCAGGGACATGTACGCAGGTGATGCAGATTTTGGAGAAGCATATGAAGCAGCTGAGAATCCAGTTCTCAGAGATAGAAGTCCTTGGATAGATTATATGATCCAGGAAGGGTTGTTGTTCATAGGCAATCAACTGTGTATCTCGAAATGCTCCATGAGGGAGAACTTGTTAAAGGAAAAACACAGTGGGGGATTGGCAGGACATTTTGGCCATGACAAAACATTCGCAAAGCTGAATGAGTCATATTTTTGGCCGGGGATGCAAGAAGATGTCAAGAGGTTTGTTGACAGCTGCAGAGTTTGCCAGCATTCAAAAGGGAGAAATCCGAATGCACGTTTTTATCAGCCATTGCCCATACCAGAGAGGCCATGGGAGGCATTTAGCATGGATTTTGTATTGGGGTTACCAAGGACACAAAGAGGTGTTGATTCGATCTTTGTGGTCATGGATAGGTTTTCTAAAATGGCACATTTCATTCCATGCCAGAATACCAGCGATGCGACTCACATCGCAAATCTATTTTTTAAGGAAATCATTCGACTTCATGGGTTGCCGAAAAGCATAGTTTCGGACAGAGACACTAAATTCATACGGTATTTTTGGAGGACCTTGTGGAAGAAGCTAGGAACTAACTTAGCGTTTATTTCTGCTTATCATCCTCAGACAGATGGAAAAACGGAAGTGTTCAACATGAGTTTGGGAGACTTGCTGAGAAGCTTGGTGATAGAGCACCATAACAATTGGAATAGCATATTACCACATGCAGAATTTGCATACAACGATTCAGTGAATCGGAGCACAGGGAAGAGTCCATTTTAGATTGTGTATGGAATGCAGCTGAGAGGAGTGTTTGAACTGAGGGATTCAGAACAGACTGTGACTAGCAGTGCTAGTGCAGAGGAATTTGCTGAAGCAATGAGAGAACTTCACAGCAAGGTGAAGGAGCGACTGCTAAAATCAAACCAGGAGTATAAACGCAGAGCAGATCAGCATCGGAGACAACTTCAGTTTGAAGTTGGTGATCTGGTTCTAGCACACTTGAGGAAAGAAAGGTTCCCAAGGGGAACATACAACAAGATGAAAATGAAGAAGATCGGGCCATAGAAGATCTTGAGAAAATTCATAGAAAATGCTTATGAGATCAAGTTGCCGAATGGCATCGGCATATCTCCGATATTTAATGTCGCAAATTTATACCCATACAAGGCTGGAGAAGAAGATACTGGAACTGAGCATCCATTGATCCAGTGGATGAAGCAATTACCAGTTGCAGGAAAGCCGCAGATGGAATGCATACTGGATAAGAGAATGGGTAAGAAGACCCGAAGGAAGGAATACTTTGAGTATCTGGTCAAATGGAAGGGCCACCCAGTGAAAGATGCCAGCTGGGAGACTGAAGCGGAGATACAGAAGCATGGACATACCGTGCAGGAGCTCATGGATAGGAGCCCATGAAATTTTTCAAGCCAAGGAGTATGATGCAGGAGCATCGCCAGCACATCAAGCGAGCCAGCATGGAGCGGAAGACAGCTGGACAGTGCCAGCACAAATTTTCAAAACACTTTGATATCGTTGCACAAACATTAATGTGTGGATTTAATGAAGTGCACCTTGTGTATTGTAATGGACCTTGAGCGGATAACTCTTGTCCTTTGAGTAGATAGTCGGCATTTAATAGATTTAATGCAGTTAGATAGGATATTAATTCTAGATTTGATAGCTTAGAGTCCGGGAGGGAAAACGGATATAGACACCCACATTGTATTATTGTAACAATAACCCCTGAGCATAGAAGAGAAGAATAAGCATTCAGAAGGAGAGCATGCAGAGAATTGTATGAAGAACACCCATGTATAGACATTTGAATTAATAGAAGAAAGCTTTGATTCAAATTCATGGTTTGTGTTGATTCTCTGTGTATTGATGTTATGCTCATGAATGTTTTCTTCCTGTTATATACTTGATTTTATATGCTGTGTATGTGATTTCATGGTTGAATGGAAATCTGAGAGGAAGAAGGAGTTAGTTTCAATTGTTTCTCTATCTTGAACCAGAGAATTCCTGCAAGGAGTGAAGTTGAATTTGTCCGCAAGGAGTGCATTGACAGAGGGGTTCAATTAGAGATAACTTTTGTTCTAAGTTCCCAGAAGTGCAGATTGGGCACCGAAGCCATGCAAGGAATGCGCAGGCTAACTTAAGACTTAGAGTTGTGATTCTGAGCAAAGGGAATTAATACTGCTGCTGTAGGAGTGCGCAGAGTCGAGAGACTTCAACACTTAGATAGATTTGAAGATTTACCGCAAGGAGTGCGTGCAGGAGGTTCCTAAAGGGACTCGAAAGTTGTGATAAAATCTCAGGAAGGATAGGCCTTCGAGTTCATCGAGGGATGGTATAGACAAAGTCGTGCCTGGAAGGCTTTCAAGGAGCGACGCAGGTTGTGCACAGAGTGACGAGTTCTGTGGGAAAATGTCTCGTCATTTCGTAGATTTCCTGCAGGAGGAAAGGAAGGTTGGTATTCTCCGAGGAGAGTCCGCGACATTCCGTGAGTTGTCAGATTTCACAAAGGTGAAGGGAAGATACAGGGAAGGTATTCAAGAGGTTCTAAGCTAAAGAGGGGCAGAGCCGTTGATCCAAGTCAACCAGGGTCGTTGGATCAATCGCGAGATTGCCTATCGGTGGTTCGCGAGAAAAGAGTCGAAGATTGGGTCACGGGGATCGCGATATTCCGATACGCGATATCCCGACAGTTGTGTAGAAAACGTGGGCCACCAAAAGTTGGAGAAGTGGAGTACAGGTGGCACGAAGTCATCGGGATCTCGCTGTGAGAAGTCCCAAAATATCGGTGTTTCGGCGCATCGGGTATCGGGAGTTGAACACCCGAGTGGTTGGTGTTGCGAGTAGCGAAGTCACGATAGAGAGAAGTTCCGATAACGGAGAAAGAGAAAGTCAGCGTTGACTAACATATCGGGTCTCGGGGATTCGAGAACCCATAATTCGACTTTGAACTCGCGAAGTCATGAGTTCTGATTCCCCGATAAGTCAAGGAAGGAGGATCGACGGAGAAGAGAATTGTGGGTATAGAATTCCCGA
The DNA here is from genome assembly GCA_000966675.3 of Picea glauca. NCBI lineage: Eukaryota > Viridiplantae > Streptophyta > Pinopsida > Pinales > Pinaceae > Picea > Picea glauca. Next base: position 24,566 of record JZKD02S1997039.1, on the reverse strand, counting down.
AAGGGGAATAGAAGAACTTTGATGTTCTTCGGGCCGAGAAAAGGAAGGTCCTGAGGGAGCGGACGTGCCAGTAAGGGTATGACTGCACCATTAATACATGAAGCTTTGATTCAAACTTATGGTGTTGTGATAGTCTCTGTGTATGTATGTTGAATGCTATGCTTATAGCTGCTTTACTCTTTCTGTTATGCATTTTTTGTTACGCTATGTATGAATGATTTCTTGGTGAATGTTTGAAATCTGAGACAGAGAGTAAGGAATTATTTTCAATTGTTTCTCAACTTGAGTGAGTAAAATTTCTGGAAGGAGTGCAGTGGAGTTTGTCCACAAGGAGTGAGTTGACAAGGGTTTAGATTTTTTATCTTTGAAAACTCAGGAGGGATAACATTGTTCTCATTCTCGCGGAAGTGCAAGTTAAGAATAGGAGTAGTGCAAGGTGTGCACAGGCTGAGTAGAGTCTCAGATCTTACAACCTGAGGGAATTGTTGAAAGACTATTGTTGCAAGGAGTGCATAGAGTCGAAGAGGTTCAAATACTAGAACGTATTTGAAGAGTTTGCGATAAGGAGTGTGCACAGGAGTTAGCCCCAAAGTACTTGAGGATTTCAAGCAAGCTCAGGAGGGATAGAGTCTTCGAAGTTGTCAAAGAAAATCTCAAGAGGGATAGTGCCTTGAAGTGTTGGAAGGAGGCGTAGCAAAGTTGTTTTGTAGGTGGACAAGTTCCGTGAAGGAATACCTTGTTCATCTCGTAGGAGTTGTCAAGGAGGAATTGGACGGTCGGAATTCTCCGTGGAGAATTCACGAAATTCTGAGTGCCATCAGATCTTGTAGAGGAGCAGGGAAGTTACAACAAGTATTCTTCAAGTGCAAGCTCAGGAGAAATCAGACTGTAGGATCCAAGTCGACAAGGGCCATTGGATCACTCGTGAATTCTCACTTCGGGGATTCGCGAGTTGAAGGACCGGAAACCTTACATCAAGATTCACGAAATCACGAAGTGCGAAGTCCCGACAGGGAGAGAAATTCCATTGTGGGGCTAGCATTAATAATGAGTTAGAATTATCCATTTCGGCATTTCAAAGGATAGGATCTCGAGATATCTGTTTTGAGATTCCCGAAATTGCGAGACGCGATATACGTACGGGGAAAGGAGGTCATCAACCATTTTAGAGGATTGACATTTCTTGTTTCGACAGTTGGAGAGTCGATACTTTTGTCCTGAAAGTCCCAAAGTAGTGAGTTGCAATAGGGAGTAACGAGGAGTTTAGGATCTCGGCACTTCGAGTGTCGGGATACAAAGGAGGCAGCGCTTGGGGAGCGAAGTCGTGAAGTGCCAAAGCTAAGCACGAGAGACACATGGTAGAACCACAAGGTGGGCCTGGGTGAGAGACAGGTAGACCCGTGTCGCCTAGTGAAAGGAGTCAACAATCCATTGACTTCTTGCATCTCGGGGATTCGTGGAATGAGAGCACGTGAGCTCGACGCTGAAATTCACGAAGTGGGGAGTAGCGAGAGGTGTAGTGTTAAGCCTAGACGATGGTCACGTGTGGAGGGTGATGACAAGGGGAGGAGCCATACCCATATCGGCACTTCGAGTATCGTGAATTCGAAACACGAAGAGTTGAGAGACTTGGAAGGAGAAATCACAAAGTCGCGAACTCTGAAGTTCCGATATCGTGAGAATTACGACCACATTTTTTGGTCGGGGGGAGATTGGAATTTGATGCTTCATGTTTGATCGCATGCGCTCAATTCATAAGGACATGTGGAGAAGCACCATTTTATATGTGTGGGATTCCCCCAAGAGGAATCGAAGAGCTAATTTGAATCAAGGGTAGGAATTAGAACGAAACTGTAGCGGACCTTGACCCGAGGGCCGATAGAGGGTTGGGGGTGTGCATCACATCTCAACTGTAAACAGTCTTCTTGGTTTCTGGGTTACAAATCTTATAACCTCTCACACCATCTTTATAACCAATAAAGATACACTTTTCATCCTTTTTATCCATGTTACTCCTATTTTACTTTGGAACATGTACATAAGCATCACAACCAAACACTCTAAGATGTTGAAGAGAGGGTTTCTTTCCAGACCATACCTCGTGTGGAGTTTTATCATCCAATGCTGATGAAGGTGATCGATTGACCAGATAACATGTTGTACCCACTGCCTCTTCCTAGAATTCTTGTCCTAATTCGACACCATTGAGCATGCTCCTTGCTTTTTCCATCAGTTTCCTATTCATCCTTTCTGAAACTCCATTCTTCTAAGGAGTGTATGGAGTAGTCTTCTTCCTTTCTATACCACACTTCTTACAGAATTCTTCGAATTCATTTCCGCAGAATTCTCCACCATTATCTATTCTCGATACCTTTATTTTCTTCTCTGTCTGATTTTCTACCAGAGCCTTAAACTCTTTAAATTTATCAAATACCTCAGATTTCTTTCTAAGAAAATAAATCCATGTGTTCCTTGA
>JZKD02S1997027.1:0-23047 GCA_000966675.3 Picea glauca | reverse complement strand
CCCAATATCTAGCCTCAAAAAGGGCTCAAGATCCTCCAAAAATGGATCAAATCCCCTTAAACAGGGTGGAAATCCATTTAAAAATCTTAATGTATAGTGTAAAACCCACAATTTGAAAAATATTAGGGCACAACCCCTTTTTCTCGGGCTCCTGGTCACCTGGTATCCTCCATGTGGCCTAGCGCTAAGGCTGTCACACTAGCCCCCTGGTCATTAGCCCCCAACATTCGGTCCTTGGTTGCATCTAAGGCCATGTGGCCTTGGGCTAAAGAATCCCGTGCATTGTATTGGATAGACCCCCCGACTTTTATCCATTGGTTACACCCTTGGTCAGTGGGCTAGGCCATTCAACTGAGGCTAACCCCTAAACCTCTGTGCCAAACAATATACCGTGCCAATGGTCACATGGGAGGGCCATGTGGATAAGCGTCGGGCTACACAAAACGAGTCTGCGCCAAGTGTAAATGTCTGGACACATGTGAGCAGTCACATACGAGTTGCTTCGGGGATGGTTCATATGTATCAGAGGGCACCACAAATACTAACCAATGGTTATATGGGAATGTTAAACGAAGGTATGGAGCCAAGCCTCGACCATTTTCATGCCCAACTGAACCATTATACAAGTTTAAAATAGCATGGCGCCATATTTGGTTAAGACCCACTGTGTAGGAGGGGTGGTAGCCTGACCTACGTGAAGATGCGACTGCCCATGGAGGTCACGGGTTCAACCCCCACAGACTCTCAAACAATTTTTCCAATACAAACAAACCAATAAATGGGTGCCACGTGGCAGCCCATGACTAGGCCACGTGGCACCTTACCACTTGCCCACAAACTGTCATGTGTCAAAACCTAATTCAACCACCTGTTTTCCGATGTGTCTACCCAGTCAACATCCATCACACCTTCCACATCAGCCTGTAGTCCAGTCATCTGCCACATGTCATAGGACTGTACGGACCTGCCACATCAGTCGTACAGACGTGCCACGTGTCACCCTTGTAGTGGTGACACATGTCACAATATAAGTGGTCCACCTATCACCATCAACTGCCCAGTTAGTGCCAATGCATCAATGCCATGTCACTGTATGGCTGTACGACCCTGTATAGCCAGTTGACACGTCAACACTGTACGGATAGTACAGTCATCAAATTATGCCTGTTTGTAAAAATGAACAGATCGCAATATCTTTCGCATACGGTGTTTGTTTGAGCCTGTTAAAGTTGAGTTGGGTTCGTATTGACGAGACCTACACACACGTCCATTTTGAAGAGATTCTGAGCACTTTGATTTTTAGGCCTTCCTAGAGCCCATCTTGGCTCTTGGATCCAATTCTAGATCACACCTTCCCACTAAAAGACCTTTTGGTCCTCCAAAATGTTACAAAATTGAAATTACTGATTACATACTCATAAGGATAAAACAAAACACTATGTTGTTCAAAATGATGTTATAATAGGTCATAGCATTTCAACATGTGTGATTACATTAATGGAAGCAAAATACAATGAAGATGTGACATCCACTTCTGGAAAAACCAAGTGACTGTTTTATTTCCTTCATGGTGTTCCTCTTGCTTCACTGGTAATGCCTCTTCCTTTGTGAGTACATGCACAATCCTTTTGTCCTTCTTTGGATGAAGCTTCAGATTAATCTTCCAACATATAGCCTTTTGATGTCCACCCTTGTTGCAATAAGTGCAGGGTTTTTTTGGCATCCAGACTTGTTTTTCCTTCTCTTTCTTCCATTGTGGACTTGAGTATTTATGTTGTGTCTCCTTCCTGGTCGACATAAATTTCCTATACAAATATTGTCTCTTCCAACACTTGGCCACACAATGCTTAGGTGAATGACAAAAACTAGTACAAGGATACATATTCCACAAGTTTTGGATTACATGATTATGTTTTTTATAATCAAAAAGAGATTTGGAAAAACCATGACCATTATACCTTTCTTGCTAAACTTCACTTTTCTTTGGATATGACTTGCATTCACTATCACCATCATGGAGTGATACATCATCAACTTTCGTGAACTATTCCCACAATGACTTAGATTGGTCACTTGAAGCATCACCTGCTTCCGATGTTTTGGAGCCCATCTTGGAGAATTCTCCAATCTCCTTTTCACCATATCCCAACCCTAAATAATGAGGTCTTTCCACAACCTCTATGGGATTAACGATACCTTGGACCTTATTTCCAAGGCCCTTTCCTTCATAACCCATCTTGGTTAGAAATTTTAAAACTATATCTCTTGTATGTTTTTCAAATTTACCAAAAGAACCATCTTGATGGGAACATTGCGAAATTGATGAATGAATTCCACTGCATACCTCATAGATGTTTTCTGAATTCGGTGTATAAGGGAATTCCTTCAATTCTTCTTCACTTTTGTTGTTCTTTGAAGTTTTCACTTGAACTGATCTCTTTCGTTCCAAGTAATCTTCATACAACACTTTCACCATCTCCGACATGACAAAGAGAGTTTTTTGCATATCCTTCTCATCTTGAGAAAGTCCCTCTTTAGATTCCATCTTCTCAACTGAGATGATATTTTCCCTGGTAAACATGAAAACTCAAAAACTAACTGTCAACTAGCTTTGATACCAAATTGATCAAAAAATATATTTAAACGATAATGGTTGAGTTTTAAAGCATGAGTTATTTTACCATTTAGGAAATTAATGAAAGAGGAAGAATGAAAGAGGAAATATAGCACCCATTAATCAATATAGAGATCTTAGTGGGGAGGTGTGATCCAGAATCTTCATAATCTCTATATAATCTTGGAAGATCTTTGTTCCAAGTAATCTTCATACAACACTTTGACCATATCCGACATGGAAAAGAGAGCTTTTCTCATATCCTTCTCATCTTGATAAAGTCCCTTTTTAGATTCTATATTCTCAACTGAGATGATCTTTTCCCCGGTAAACATGCAAACTCAAAAACCAACCATCAACTAGCTCCGATACCAACTTGATCCGAAAAGATCTTTAAACGAAAATAGTTGAGTTTTAAAGCATGAGTTATTTTACCATTTAGGAAATTAATGAAAGAGGAAGAATGAAATAGGAAATATAATAGCCATTAAGAAATATACAGATCTAGAAATAAGCATGAAGAACAACAAACCATAAACACCAAAGTGATAACGGAGTTCGACAATCTCACCTACGTCTTTAGGCCTTTGTCTCAATGGTTGAGGCTTTCTTATTTCTGTTCGAAGCTTTAAATGTACATCATAAAAGTTCCAATGGATTACAAAAATGATCTATTTGTGTTCTACTAGATCTCAAGAACCCAACAAAACTGACGGCACTGAAATCGGATGAACGAAGCTCCCAGAAATGGCCCACAAAGGTGTGCTCCTCAATAAATTCCCTGCATAAAAATGGCTTTGCCTCAACAATTCATCGAAATTTTCTTGATTTGAACCTCCTTTCATGGCTCTAAGAACCTCTGGTTTATATAGTCCTGAAGTTGGTAACAAACTCCCAACTTCCCCCCAATATCTAGCCTCAAAAAGGGCCCAAGATCCTCCAAAAATGGATCAAATCCCCTCAAACAGGCTGAAAATCCATTTAAAAATCTTAATGTATAGTTTAAAACCCACTATTTGAAAAATATTAGGGGGTAGCCCCTTTTTCTTGGGCTCTTGTTCACTTGGGCGCCTCCATGTGGCCTAACGCTAAGGCTAGTGCACTAGCCTCGGGCTAAAGCATCCCACACACTGTACTAGATAGAGCCCCCGAATTTTATCCATTGGTTATGCCCTTGGTTGACGGGCTAGGCCGGCTGACCGGGTATAACCCCTAAACCTCTGTGCCAAACAATCTCCCACTCCAAAAGTCACATGGGAGGGCTATGTGGATAAGTGTTGGGCTACACCAAACGAGCTCGCACCAAGTGTAAAGGTCTGGACACATGTGATAAGTCACATGCGAGTTGCTTCAGGGATGGTGCATATGTATCAGAGGGCGCCAAAAATACTAATTAGTGGTTATGGGAATGTTAAACTAAGGGTTGGAGCCAAGCCCCGACCCTTTCCACGCCCAACTGAACCATTATACAAGTTTAAAATAGTATGGCGCCATATTTGGTTAAGACCCACTGTGTAGGAGGGCTAGTAGCCTTGCCTACTTGAAGACTTGGTCGCCCATGGAGATCACGGGTTCGAACCCGACGGACTCTCAAACAATTTTTCCAATACAAACGAACCAATAAATGGGTGCCATGTGGCATCCCATGACTAGACCATGTGGCACCTTACCACTTTCCCACAAAACCATGTGTCAAAACCTAATTCGACCACTTGTCTTCCAATGTGTCTGCCCAGTTAGCATCTAGCACACTTGCCACGAAAGCCTATATTCCAGTCATCTGCCACGTGTCGTACGACTGTATGAACCTGCCACGTTAGCTGTACGGATGTGCCACATGTCACCCTTGCAGTGGTGATACATGTCACAATATAACTAGTCCACTTGTCACCATCAACTACCCAATCAGTGCCAAGGCATCACTACCACGTCACTATACGGTCATACGACCCTGTATAGTCAGCTGACACGTCAGCACTGTACAGACTATACAGTGATCAAATTTTGTCTGTTTGAAAAAATGAATAGATCGCACTATATTTCGCATATGGTGTATGTTTGAGCCCGTTCAAGTTGTGTTTGGTTCGTATCGATGACGTCTACGCACACATCCATTTTGAAGAGATTTTGAGCACTTTTATTTTTAGGCCTTCCTGGACCCCATCTTGGCTCCTAGATCCAATTCTGGATCACACGTCCTCACTAAAAGACCTTTTGGTCCTCCAAAAGGTTGCAAAATTGACCTTACTAATTACATACTCATAAGGATAAAACAAAACACTATGTTGTTCAAAATGATGTTATAACATGTCATCATTTCAACATGTGTGATTACATTAATGGAAGCAAAATACAATGAAGATGTGACATACACTTCTAGCAAAACCAAGTGACTGTTTTATTTCCTTCATGGTGTTCCTCTTGATTTGTTGGTAATGCCTCTTCCTTTGTGAGTACATGCACAATCCTTTTTTCCTTCTTTGGATGAAGCTTCGGATTAAGCTTCCAACATTTAACCTTTTGATGTCCACCCTTGTTGCAATAAGCGCAGTGGGTTTTTGACATCTAGACTTGTTTGCCCTTCTCTTTCTTCCATTGTGGAGTTGAATCTTTATGTCGTGTCTCCTTCCCGGTTGACATAAATTTCCTGTACAATATTGTCTCTTCCAACACTTGGCCACACAAAACTTAGGTGAATGACAAAAAGTACAAGGATGCATATTCCACAAGTTTTGGATTACATGATTATGTTTTTTATAATAAAAAAGAGATTTGGAAAAACCATGACCATTATACCTTTCTTTCTGAGCTTCACTTTTCTTTGGAGATGACTTGCATTCACTATCACCATCATGGAGTGATACACCATCACCTTTTGTGAACTATTCCCACAATGCCTTAGGCTAGTTACTTGAAGCATCACTTGCTTCCGATGTTTTGGAGACCATCTTGGAGAATTCTCCAATATCCTCTTTTCCATATCCAAATTCTAAATAACGAGGTCTTTCCACAACCTCTATGGGATTAACGATACCTTGGCCCTTATTTCCAAGGCCCTTTCCTTCATAACCCATCTTGGTTAGCAATTTCAAACCTATATCTCTTGTATGTTTTTAAAATGCACCAAAAGAACCATCTTGATGGGAATATTGCGCAATTGATGAATGACTTCCACTGCATACCTCAGAAATGTTTTCTGAATTCGGTGTAGAAGGAAATTCCTTCAACTCTTCTTCACTTTTGTCGTTCTTTGAAGATTTCACTTGAACCGACATGGGAAAGAGAGTTTTTCGCATATCCTTCTCATCTTGAGAAAGTTCCTCTTTAGATGTCATCTTCTCAACTAAGATGAGATTTTCTCTGGTAAACATGCAAACTCAAAAACCAACTGTGAACTAGCTCTGATACCAACTTGATCCGAAAAGATCTTTTAATGAAAATGGTTGAGTTTTAAAGCATAAGTTATTTTACCATTTAGGAAATTAATGAAAGAGGAAATATAGAAGCCATTAAGCAATATACAAATCTAGATATAAGCATGAAGAACAACAAACCATAAACACCAAAGTGATAATGGAGTTCGACAATCTCGCTTACGTCTTTGGGACTTTGTCTCAGTGGGTGAGGCTTTCTTATTTATGTTTGAAGCTTTAAATGTACATCATAGAAGTTCCAATGGATCAAAAACCTAATCTGGTTGTGTTATACTAGATCTCAAGAACCCAATAAAACTGACGGCACCGAAATCGGATGAACGAAGCTCCCAAAAATGGCTCGCAAAGGTGCGCTCCTCAATAGCTTCCCTGCATAAAATGGCTTTGCCTCAACAATTCATCATAATTTTCCTGATCCAAACCTCCTTTCATGGCTCCAAGAACCTATGGTTTATATAGGCCTGAAGTTGGTAACAAACTCACAACTTCCCCCCAAGATCTGGCCAAAAAAAGGGCCCAAGATCCTCAAAACATGGATCAAATCCCCTCAAACGGGTTGAAAATCCATTTAAAAATCTTAATGTATAGTGTAAAACCCACTATTTGCAAAATATTAGGGCGCAACCCCTTTTTCTCAGGCTCCTGGTCCCTTGGGCGCCTCCATGTGGCCTAGCGCTAAGGCTAGCACGTTGCCCCCTGGTCATTAGCCCTCAACACCCGGTCCTTGGTCACATCTAAGGCCATGTGGCCTCGGGCTAAAGCTTCCTGTGCACTGTACTGGATAGACCCCCCAAATTTTAGCCATTGGTTATGCCCTTGGTCAGTGGGCTAGYCCGAYCGAYYGGGGATAAYCCCTAAACCTCTTTKYCRAACAATCTCTCGCTCCAACAATCACATGGGAGGCTCATGTGRATAAGCGTYYGSCTACACCAAATGAGTMTGCGCCAAGTGTRAAGGTCTAGACACATGCGAGCAGTCACATGYRAGTTTCTTCGRGGYTRGTKCATATGTATCRAAGGGMACCACAAATACTAAGCAGTGGTTATATGRGAATGTTAAACCAAGGGATGGAGCCAAGCCYCRAYCCTTTCCGYGCCCAACTGAACCGTTATACAAGTTTAAAATAGTATGGTGCCATATTTGGTTAAGACCCACTGTGTAGGAGGGCTGGTAGCCTGGCCTATGTGAAGACTCGACCACCCATGGAGGTCACGGGTTCGACCCCCATAGACTCTCAAACAATGTTTCTGATACAAACGAACCAATAAATGGGTGCTAGGTGGTAGCCCATGACTGGGCCACATGGAACCCTACCACTTGCCCACAAACTTCCATGTGTCAAAACCTAATTCGACCACCTATCTACCAGTGTGTCTGCCCAGTCAGTATCCAGCACACCTGCCATGTTAGCTTGTAGTCCAGTCATCTGCCACTTGTCGTATGGTTGTACAGACCTGCCATGTCATTCGTACAGACGTGCCATGTGTCACCCTTGCAGTGGTGACACATGTCATAATATAATTGGTCCACCTATCACCATGAACTTCCCATTCAGTACCAATGCATCATTTCCATGTCACTATATGGCCATACGGCCTTGTACAATTAGTTGACACGTTGGCACTGTACAGACTGTACGGTCATCAAATTTTGCCTGTTTGGCAAAATGAACATACCGAGATATCTTTCGCATACAATGTCCATTTGAGCCCTTTTAAGTTGCATTAGGTTTGTATCAAAGAGTGTTTCACACATGTCTGTTTTGAAGAGATTCTAAGAACTTTTATTTTTAGGCCTTTTTGGACCCCATCTTGGCTCCTAGATCCAATTCTAGATCAATATTCCTCCACAATTTAGCTTCTTTGTGGATGACTGGGCACACCTTGCAAAATTTTTTCACACTTTTATACAAATACTCTTAAGTTACTCCTCCTAGGCTTTTGAGTGAAAATACTATGTCAACGCACTCCTTGCGGACAATATGCATTCCTTGCATACAAGCCCCAAGTTATCTCTCTTGAACTTGTTTCTCCTCGACACTTTGAACTTCTTAGAATGACTTCTTCTATACTTAGCCAAATATCGGATCTACACACACCTTGTAACATGCTTCCTTCAACTTAAATCTCGATGGGCGACTATGCACTCCTTGCAACAGTTCTTATACGACTCAATTGTTCCTTCTGAATAATATGACTTTCAGTGTGTTTCCGCCTATGCACACTTTCAAGCTATCCCTCCTAAAATTATGAGTCAAAACAGACTCTATCAATGCACACCTTGTAGACACTTATGTACTCCTTGCAAACAAAAGCTTCACGTTATCTCTTTTGAGCTTCTGAGTCGAAATAGACTCTATCAATGCACACCTTGCAGACACTATGCACTCCTTGCACAAGGTCGTAGAATATAAACAGTTGAAACTTATCTAATGTCTCACAGATTCATACATTCAACCATGTAAATGCATTCATAACATAAGAACAAGTAATAACAGAGAATTGAAATTAAACAGAAATCCTACCATTCATTCATTCATATAGACACAGTAACGACAACACTAAACATGTGGATCAACTCTTCTCTGTTAGATTCATTCAAATAATACGTACATGGTCTCATACAACGTTCTTCAACATCTCTCAACAAACCTTAACAACTCTCTGTAATTTTCAGCTAAATTGCAACAACAATAACAACTCTCAGCTACAATAATCTTCAACAACCTCATTTGGGTAGATAATATATTTATTTATACAAAAGAGCTCATAGAGATTTTCCCTCCGACTACCTTAGTGCTATCCTATCACAATAAAATATTTCAACTACTAAGGATTTATTACAATTAAATGTTCGAGATAAACAAATAAGAGAAAACGCTTCGAATCTATACTGTAAGCTACTACACTAAAGGAAAATACACTCCCCATCGATCTCATGTGATGGTTCAACTCAAAAAAATTTAAGACGTTCCTTAATTACAATATTTTCAAGATATTTAGTGATATGCCCTTCTTAAATTCAAAAATCACTTCAAAATGCGCACTAGGGTGCCGAGCTATCCTCCACTTGCGCTTTGATGACAATGCTCCTGCATCATACTCCTCTGGACAAGACTTCATGGACTCCTGTCCATGAACTCCTGCACTGACTTTCCATGCTTTTGAGTATCTTCTTCATTTACCCAACTGACATCTTCTATTGGGTGTCCTTTCCACTTTACCAAATACTCAAAATAAGTCTTTCTTCTGGTCTTCATACCAATCCTTTGATCTATGATCTTCTCCATATGTGGCTTTTCTGCTACAGGCATTTGCTTCTCCCACTGTATATTTTTTTGATCTTTTGAATCTATGGTGTCATCTTCCCTGTAAGGATACAGGTCTGAAATGTTGAATATGGGTGATTGTTGGCCCTTGACTAAGTTTTGGGAGATTCTTGGTCATGTTGACCTATTTTGGGACTTCGACAACCTGTCGAAGGAGGAGTAGAAAATGAAGCGGAGATCACAAGATCTCGACCCCTTTTTGGGTCCTTTTTGGGATTATGTAATGGGATTGAGATGTCGGCCCATGGGTTTACCCATGTTTAGGCCTATTTTGTATATATAAATAGATGCTTAGGCTAGATAGAAGTAGTGGTGCATCTATGTGATGTGAATGTATGCTAAGTGCTTTGTGCATGATTGTAAGAGACTTGCAGAGATAAGTGCAGGTCCCTGTAGTGGATTGTGGAAGGCTTAGTGTTGTAACACAAGGAAGAAGGATCTAGAGAGCTGCACAAATCTTCTTTCCTGTGCGAAGTAAGGGTTTTGAGGCTTTATGCTTGGAATCGATTGACTGAAAACAATAAAGAAGAAGAGTTGATGGACGTAGCCCCAGGGTGGGGGTGAACCACATAGATACCGTGTTATGATGATTTGTGCTTTGTCTTGATGTGTTCACATGTTATTTGCTAAGTGCTTTGATGTAGTTAGATAGATCTACTTATGCTTTGTGCTTATTATATGTGAGAATGTTAGATCTGATCTATATAACTTAGTGCTTGATCTGCTCGATATGATCTATTTGCCTATGATAAGTGCTTAAATACATTAGCTTAGTGTGAATGATGCGAAGATCCGTTTTATCAGTGAAGTGGGTATTGATTGCATGTTGAGAAACTAATGGTGCTAAGTGCTTTATTAAGTAGTACAATCAAAGATCTATGTCCCAGCTAAGGTTGCAGACACCTGAGTCTTGCAACCACCCCTGCCTTCCTGCCTCTACCTTGAGTGAGACTTCATCTTCTTCACAGGTGTTGCCGAAAGGGTCGGTAGTTAGGGATTTGTTGGTGCATTGTTGTAGCATTGAACCCTGGGTCTTCCCCTGTGCCAACAAATGGGTCTTCCCCTGTGCCAACAAATGGTTCCGTTGCCGGGACCTGAAACTGTGACTGCTGGGAACTGAGAAAGAAAAAGCTTTGTGCAAAGATTCGACCTGAGATTGTGAAAGCTCTATGTGTAGATCTGTGCCCTAGTGCGCAGTATCCTACTCAATTTATAAATCTATGTGCTAAAGAAGGAAGCCTGATCTAAAGAAAGGAGGTCGGATCTGAAAGAAGCAAGATCTGAAAGCTTTGTGCTCTAAGAAAGGAAAAAGTGAGAATTTATGATTAAAAGAGGTAAGATCTGCAATCTCTGTGCTCTGATAAAGGTAATAATAGTGAAAAGTTTTAGATATGGAAGCTTTATGCTATGTAGAAGTAAGATAAGTGGAAATTTTTGTTTCTAAAGTATGGATCTAGGTATGTTTGATACGTTATGTCCTAGCTTGAAAACTAGGGCACTAATAGATGAAAGAAGGCTTGATATGAGTAGATCTGATAAGAATAGTGAAATATATGTTACACCTATGCATAGAAAGAATGTTTGGATTAACAAATGGATGGAGGATCCTAGAAATAATTGTTTGCAGGTTAGCTACCATGATCCTAGTGCGCAATACCAGAGAAGTTGGGGATCATTTAAAAGAAAGAGAGGATTAACCCTCTGTTATAGTTGCAGAAGACCAGGACATCTTGCTAAGGAATGCCCTGGGAAAAGACCTGGTTGTCTTTGTTGTAAATATATGGACCATGAAGTGTTGGATTTCCCTAGAATGATTGCTAAGCTAGAAGAAATGAATCTGAATAAAGAAAACCTTAAGGCAGATCCAAAAATGGTAGAACCCCAGAAAGAATCAGAGAAGGTATTGTTACAGATGAAAGAAACCCTGAATGACCACCGACATGTCATCTTATCAGAGATCTTCAAGGAAAAATAATACATTGAAGTAAGAATAGGAGACTTCAACATTGACCGTATTCTGGATGAAGAAACATAGGTGAATATCATGACAGAAAAAAACTTGGGAATCCATAGGGAAACCTTCTATGATCCCTTCATTAGGAGGAATAAGACTATTCAGAGGAAAGTTGATAAACCAATGTGGGAAGCTCACTCGCATACCTGTGAACGCTAATGGAATTTCGACAGAAGAATATTTTGAGATTATTAATTTGTTGAAGATAGCGCCTCATTTACCATGTTACTAGGAAAACCCTGGATTGATAGATATCAAGCCAGACGAAAGGAAGAAGAAGAAGTTTTGGAACAGAAGAAACAAGAGTTAAAATATTTCACGACCATAAGGATCGCACACTTGATTGAAGAACAAGAGAGAAGATCAAAGCTATTTAACACTATCAACCCAGATGTCGAAGTTGCAAGAACATTAGAAGACCCATAGAAGACCAAAGTACCTACCCCAGACAAAGACTAGGTATTATCCAGGAATCTTAGGGAATAATCTCAACAACGCGAAGTAACTATGTTACAAGAAGATAAGAATCAGAATGGAGAAAAAACTACCAAGACAAAGCTCATTGGAAAGAAAGCTAGAAATCTAAGTAAGAAGAGGGCTAAGATTGGAAATTTACAGAAAGTCCTAGAGGAAGCCTCACAGAAGGAAAATCTGCAAAATTGGAGCTTCACTGGGATATCAAAATAGTGACACATGGAACTTCGCCTTGAAAAAGCAATATATCCATTGGGGACATTATAACCATTCGATCAATGCTTCGAATGGCCATAAACGAAATTATGGTTTGTCATCAGACTGTTGGACTATGCCATAATGGACTAAACAAGAGTTAATGGAGGCTCATACCCATTGCAAGTGAACCATTGTCAAGTTCCCTATTTATCCTGCCATGCCACGCACCGAGAACACTTTTGCTAATTGAGAATTTGAGCCCACAGACTAAGCCAAGTTTATATAGTGATCATCACACTCGTTCTCTCTGTCTCAGTACTGTGTCTAAGTTTCTCCCTGAACCCTTGATTGTTAACCCCGAGTGCGTATGTCGAAAGAATTGAGCGCTGTAGAGAATGATTTTGAAGAAGTTTTGATCGACCTGATGACTGAAAGACTCATGTCGAAGAGAGGATTATCCACAGGTGTACAAGCATCATCCACGAGAGGACTGCCAGCCTCTTCATCCACTGCTCAAGCCAGACCATCCCGGCTAGCTGATGAAAAGTGAACCAAGCACAAAGACGATCTCGCAAATGCTAAGTTGATTCCAAGAATTTTACCCGCCTATATACCACCTCTAATCCGCGCAATCAATCGAGACAATGTGCCCAGAGAATTTGAGTATGCTTTGGTAACTACGTACCTGCCGAAGGGGATACGTGCATTTCATGCAGACCAAGAAAATATTGTAGCGTTGAAGTTTAGCGACTTCAACCTCAGTGACAGGAAGGTCTACAACATGCTCACCCCACATAAATACCTAACCAGAACAAAGGGAAAGAATTTGAATATAGTTCCCCAGTCATGGACTATGAACCTCGCGCAGTCCACA
The DNA here is from genome assembly GCA_000966675.3 of Picea glauca. Taxonomy (NCBI): domain Eukaryota; kingdom Viridiplantae; phylum Streptophyta; class Pinopsida; order Pinales; family Pinaceae; genus Picea; species Picea glauca. Next base: position 10,111 of record JZKD02S1997027.1, on the reverse strand, counting down.
CTGCTCAAAGTCATGAATATTCCTCACTTTGGAAGGCACCAAGAAGTTAATGCATGTGTCAATCTCCTGCTATCCTGTTACCATGGTAGATACTTGTGGTTAAACCATCATATAATAGTGGATCCGAAATTGATAACTTAGATCATCGGGCTTAGCATGCAAGGACCTGACCCACAAAATTTCTATCTTGGAAAAGCCATGGACCACGCTCTCACACAAAGGATCAAGGACACTTATGGAGATGTTGAGAAGGGAACGTGAGGCTACAAGGTAGCTTCTATCCAAAGCAGCACAGTGCGCCTTACCTGTCAGTTGATCACAGGAAAGTTAGTCCACAAGAATCGACCCACCCAAGTGACTGGTTTTGTAGTCGACCTCGCAAGAAAGTGCGCGAAGGGCCTACAAATGAATTGAGCGAAGTACCTTGTGAACTAGTTGGAACTCGACTGCAGGGAAGTGCAAGATCAAGGATATGAGTTCCACTTCAGCTGGCATCTAATCTTGATCGGTTTCATCGCATGGGAGATGATGGAAGGTGCGACCTTCCCAGACATCGAGATATTTGAACCTATGGCCACGAAGTTCAGTACACTGTGGTATTCCAGTGACATGATCAAGCAATGGCAGTCAAATGTCGTATTCCACACATATTATAACCAGCTGAGGACAACCATCCAGCCTAAGCCTCACATCACACTGAATACTCTCCACAGGTTTCGGCCTTTAATGAAATTCAGTGCGGACCACCATTTCATTTATATTACAGCACACGCTAACGAGAACAAGAAACAACTTCAATCTTACTACAAGCTGACAGAGGAGGACTTAGAAGAGATTACTAAAGACTGGTTGGCGGACCTCCTCATTCTAGTAGATCCTGCGGAGATGTCTGACATTGACAATCCAAAAGAAGCGCATGATACACCTCGACCCAACAAGACAAAGAAAAATGAAAAAGCCCAAGATGTAAGTAGTATCTTAGCGAAGACTGCTTCCATCTCACCTGCACAAGGAGAATATGGAGGAGAGATAGATGGTGTAGAAGTTGAATAGAAGAAATGCGAGGTTACACCAACTAGAGACGAGGAGGATCCCTCGAAGAAAAGGAAGGTTTCCCCCCCGAAGCCTTCTCGAAAGAAATCGAAATCCTCTATGAACAAAATGCCACCTACCCTCACCTCATATGACTTCGATTTCATCGTAGCAACCTTGAACGATGCTTCGCTGGAGATAGCAGAGAAGCAAGAGGCTCAGAAGGAGGAGATATACAATTGAATTAAGTTTGAACTTCAAGGGGTGCAGTAGGCACTACAGTCTAGCCACGCAGTTTCCACTGCACCTCTGCCATTGGAAACACCAGAACTGGGAGATGAGTCAGCTCAACTCCACCGAATTGTTGATATAGTCGAAGCTCTCCTTCGACGAGCATAGGAAGAAACAACACAATCCAGCTAGGCTTTAACACAAGTACAAGGAGACCTTTTAGAGCAATGCAGTATTACAGAATGAGAAAATCTTTCTCTCCAAGAGAAGTGGGATAAAGAAAGAGCATAGCTGCAGCAAAGCAAGGAACAGTTGCTCACAGAGCAACTCGAAGTAAAGGAAAGGGTCAACAGATCACTTTGCTCTATGACAGTTATAGAAGTAAAGGCTGAAGAGATAGTTCCATAGCAAGTGGCATAACTTGAAGAAGTAATTAATCGACTACAACAATGCATAGCATATTTGGAGCTATGTGCAGTGCCCGAGACCCCACAAGATGTAAGAGAACAAAGGGAAGCAACCGCCAGGAGCATAGTTGAGAGATTGAGTGCAAGCAGATGAGTAATCGCAACACCCAAATGTATAAGAAGCTTGCCGAGAATCCAGAATTACAGGCACTGGAGTCGCAGCTCCAGCAGGGATGATTTTAGGGGCTAAATTTTGCTCATGGGCTAATTTTCCATGGTTTTTCCAAAAACAAGATTCGTTATTTTAAAAATTATTCGCCCAAATTCTATAGGATAAAATTATTTTTCCTTAAAAATCACCAAAATTTTATAAAAGCTATATAAAATCCTTAGAAATTTGAATATTTTTACAAAAATATCGCCAATCATTTATAGTTGGCATATGAAGGATTAGTAAGATTCGCCAAGGTTTCTACATTTAAAATAAATTTCCATCCTTAAAATCATCCCTGAGCTCTAGGAAGTGAAGCAACACGCAGACAAACTATAGGCGCAGCTGAAGGCCCTATTAGTTGTAGACAAAATGAAGAGATCTCAAGAGAAACGCACTGCCCATCAGTAGATCCATACGATCCAAAGCAAATTTATGGAAGTAACTCAATAGCTTCAACCTGTGCAATATAAGGCATGCCAATTGTTCACAGAGGTTGAAAGTTGAGGAGAAGAGCTAGAACAGGTTATCACTAAAACATGACAACTCCTAGAAGGGTCAGTGAATGACGCAATGATCCGGGATTTCACTGAGCAAGAAGCCCTAGCAAAGCAGCAGGTCAAAGTATCTTGAGCCAAAATTGAAGCCTTCGAAGCAGAACTGATCAGACCAGAGTGACTCGGGATGAGTCACAGGTGAGTGTTGGGGGCTTGTTGCCCCTTGACCAAGTTTTGGGATATTCTTGGTCATGTTGACCTATTTTGGGACTTCGACAGCCTATTGAAGGAGGAGCGGAAGACGAAACGGAGATCACGGGATCTCGACCCCTTTTTGGGTCCTTTTTGGGATTATGTAATGGGATTGGGATGCCGGCCCATGGGTTTACCCATGTTTAGGCCTATTTTGTATATATAAATAGATGCTTAGGCTATATAGAAGTAGTAGTGCATCTATGTGATTTGAATGTATGCTAAGTGCAAGTAGAATCTGTAAGTGCTTTGTGCATGAATGTAAGAGACTTGCAGAGCTAAGTGCAGGTCCTTGTAGTGGATTGTGGGAGGCTTAGTTCTGTAATGCAATGAAGAAGGATCTATCGAGTTGCGCAGATCTTTTGTCCTATGCAGAGTAAGGGTTTTGAGGCTCTATGCTTGTAACCGATTGATTGAAGATAATAAAGAATAAGAGTTGGTGGACATAACCCCAGGGTGGGGGTGAACCACGTAAATACTTTGTTATGATGCTTTGTGCTTTGTCTTGATGTGTTCACATGTTATTTTCCAAGTGCTTTGATGTAGTTAGATAGATCTACTTATGATTTGTACTTATTATATGTGAGAATGTTAGATCTGATCTATATAGCCATGCTTAGTGCTTGATCTGCTCGATCTGATCTATTTACCTATGCTAAGTGCTTACATACATTAGCTTAGTGTGAATGTTGTGAAGCTCTATTTTATTAGCGAAGTGGGTATTGATTGCATATTGAGAAATTGACGGTGCTAAGTGCTTTATTAAGTAGTACAATCACAGATCTGTGTCCCAGTTTAGGTTGCAGACACCTGAGTCTTACAACCACCCCTGCCTCTACCTCGGGTGAGACTTCATCTACTTTGCATGTGTTGCTAAAAGGGATGGTAGTTAGGGCTTTGTTGGTGCGCTGTTGTAGCATTGAACCCTGGGTCTGCCCCTGTGCCAGCAACGATATACCCACATCCTCTAGCAGCTCTATCTCATGAGCATTTTCATCAAATTTCCTTAGGATCTTGCATGGTCCTATCTTCTTCAGCTTCAGTTTGTTATATTTTCCCCTTGGGAACCTTTCCTTCCTGAGATGTGCTAGAACTTGATCTCCCACTTCAAATTGAATTTTTCTCCTATGTTGATCAACTCTACGTTTATACTCTCTACTACTATTCCGCAACTGCTCTTTGATCTGATTATGAAGCTTTTGCATTTCTACAATGAAGTCTTCTACTCCATCTCTTCTAAATTCATTCTGCTCCAGATCTCTCAACTATGATACTCCCCTTGGATTCATCCCATATATTATCTGAAACAATCTCTTTCCTGTACTTCTATTTGGTGAGTCATTGTATGGAAACTCTGTTTGTGACATAATTTGATCCCACTCGCTATGATGTTCGGTGACTAGACTCCTCAACAAATTTTCTAAAGTATGATTCACCACCTCAATCTGTCCATCCATTTGAGGGTGATATGTTGAACTAAAAGATAGTTCTGTCCCCAGATTCTTCCACGATGTTCTCTAGAAATGACCAACAAATTTAGTGTCTATGTCTAACAAAATACTCTTGGGAAACCCATGAAGTCTCACAACTTCCTTGAAAAACAAATTTGCAATATGCATTGCATCATTATTTCTCTCGCTTGGGATAAAGTGTGTCATATTTGAGAATCTATCCACTACAACAAATATGGAATCACTTCCTCTTTGTTTCCTTGGCAATCCCAACACAAAATCCATGCTTATTGGATCCCAAGGCCTATTTGGAATAGGCAATGGTTGATACAATCAAGTGTTATGTTTATTTCCTTTTGTGTACTGGAAAATATTACATTTGTTTACAAATTTATTCACCTCTTCCATTACACCTGGCCAATAGTATGGACTGGTCAACTGTACAAATGTCTTGTCATGGCCAAAATGCCCTGCTAGACCTCCACTATGTTTTTCTTTCAGCATATTTTCTCTCAACGAGCACTTTGGTATGCACAATTGGAAACCTTTAAACAACAATCCATCTTGAATCAAATACTCTGTCCACTAGCTTTTGTCTCTGAGCACAGGGTTTCCACATGCTTCATATGCCTCTTTAAAATTTGGATCATCATGATACATCTCCTTAAGGTGTTCAAACCCTAAGGTTTTCACTTGAAATTCTTGCAGAATCAAACATCTCCTGCTCAATGCATAAAAAACTTTGTTAGAATTACCATAAACATGTTTAATGAAAAAAGTGAAAATTTTCATAAACTCTATCCACTTAGCATGTCTTTGATTTAACTTCTCCTGTCTCGTTATGAATTGTAAATCTTGATTATCACTATACAAAACAAATTCTTTTGGAACAAGGTAGTGCCTCCATTTCTTCAAGGCTTGAATTATTGCATAAAATTATTTATCATGTGTGGAGTATTTCCTCTTAGTGTCATTCAACTTCTCACTGAAATATGGAACATGCCTATTATCTTGGCTCAAGATTGCTCCAATTGCAACTCCACTAACATCACATCTTACTTGAAATGTCTTCTTGAAATATGGCAAGACCATAATTGGTTGTTTTGTTATCTTCTGCTTTAATATCCTAAAACTTTTCTCAACTTCCTCTGTCCACTTAAAATACCTGTGTCTCTTCTTCACCATATCCATCATTGGTGCACAAATTCCACTGAAATTTCTAATGAACTTCTGATAGAAACTTGCTAGTCCATGGAATCTTCTCACCTTCAATATGATTCTTGGTGATGGCCATTCTTTGATTGCTCTCACCTTCTCTGGATCCATATTCAATTCATTTGAAGAGATTATAAAACCCAAGTAAATGAGTTATGTTCTCATAAAAGAGGACTTCTTCATATTTATCAACAACTTCTCCTACTGCAATCTTCTCATCACTAATGTCAAATGTCTCAAATGCTCTTCTTCAGTTTTAATGAAGACTAATATATCATCCAGATATACAATCACAAACTTACCAATAAAATCTTTTAATACCTCATTCATCAACCTTATAAAATTAATTGGGGCATTTTTTAAGACAAATGGCATAACAAGCCATTCATACAACCCTTCGTTTGTTTTGAAGGTTGTTTTCCACTCATTACCTTATCTCATTCTTATCTGGTGATATACACTTTTCAAGTCTATCCTTGAAAAATAATTTTCTCCACTTAAACAATCCATTAAGTCATCCATCCTTGGCAAAGGAAATTTGTACCTGATGGTGATCTTATTTATGGCTCTTGAGTCTGTACACATTCTCGATCCTCCATCCTTTTTCGGACTCAAAACAGTTGGTATTGCGCATGGACTCAAGATTCCTTTGATCAAACCATTGTCCATCAAATCCTAGACTTGTCTCTTTACCTCCTCATTCGCTTGAGGTATTAGTTTGTACGCTTCTTTGTTCCACATACTCGCTCCTGGTATTAGATCAATGTGATGGATGATACTCTTGATGAGTGGAAATGAGATAGGTAACTCATCCACTACTATGTCAGAAAACTTTTCTAACATTTCCGGAATTTATTCAGGAAGATCATCCATAAAAGTACTTGTAAGGACAAATGTGGGTTTCCTTACTATAGAAAATTGCATCTCCTATTATTTCTTAACTTCACTTAGGACTTCCTTCCCACTCATGAGAAGTATACTTGTGTTCGATTCTTCCTTTACCTTGTTTTACTCAATTGGTAGTAACATGTGTGTCCTACCATTCTTCTCCAAGGTATAAGTATTTTTCCTCCCATCATGAATGCCATTTCTGTCAAATTGCCATGGTCTCCTAAAACAGAACATGACATAGATCCATGGGAATCACATCACACAAAATATCATCTCTATATCCTCATGTCTTAAGTTCAACTAGTGTTATGAGGAAAATCTCTCTATGGCTAGGGTAAACCACAACATATGGAAATGACTGCAGAAATCAACTCTCTTCTCAAGTATGCTATATAAACAAATATGCTAGCAAGACAAGATAAAAGGCCTACCTCGTTCAGACGTTCGATGAAGTCCACCATTGATCACTTAACCCAAAACTATATACCTACACCTAGTCTTCAACAACCAAGAAAAGAAATCATATGGTGATATTATATAATGTTAGCACATTCAATAACATAATCCATTAATAAACATCACAAATACGCCCATGGAATAACAATTCAATATATTTTCAAGATATCAATTGGACGGGAAAAGAGTATTTCTATTAATAGATGATCAACAGAAGTGAAAATATTATAGACTTATGTGTTGACATGGTTTGAAACCGAGAAACTAAGTTCCTTCCACCTGGGTCTCCACCAAAGGCAAGCTCATAAGAGAGAAACAATTAGGTTCTCAATCAATAAGGGAAGAGCTTGGGGACTGAAAACTGTGTTCAGACTTAAAGGACAAAGGGATGTAGACTCAATATGAAGTAAATAATTTCTCCAGAGTAACTTTACTCTTAAAGTTGAATTATTTCTCCTCTTTTCCATAGCTCGGAACTGGCCCATTTTGTAGCCTTCAAATGGAACCGAAGGGCCGAGTTAGAACGTTTTGAGTAAATGGAAGACAAAGGATCATAGATCTCTTGTCGTGACATGGAAACCCGACATTAATTTTCATTTTTTGACACAAATCCCGATGTATGCGGGCTGTAGTGGAGCAGCCTGCATATACGGATGGTGTATAGTAAGCAAGATGCGTACATGTGGAAGAAATTGTATTTTTAGCTTTAGATTTGTCAAACAGGGATGATAAGTCTACATAGGGAAATGGAAAAAGGTTGTCTGTGCAATATTGCATAGGTTGAGGAAAATATTTCTATAACAGATGCCACCTAATGTGTGAGGTCAGAGGAGTATTTGCGGTGGCCGAAATACATTATAAACAACCCAGAAATGGAGTGATGGGGAACTAGCTGGAAGAACTAGTTTCTCATTACATTCTGCACTGACTTTGCATACATGGCTGCCAATAGAACTACACTATAGATCCATGTGAAAATATACCAAACAAGTGTCTGTGGCCATGAATAGGAAAATACAAATTCGGTTACATGCCAATAGCTATCATAGTCACAAACAAGGCCCAGTAGAAACAATCTCAAAACCAATATAAAGATATCTATATACAATGGAGTACAACCTGATATCCCATGATCACTAAAGTCATATAGGTATTGTTTCAATGAAAAATAAGCAACCGCTCAGGAAAGATACAACCACATAGTGATGTTTTCAAGTCTTATACATAATCTGCCAAGGGTGCAAGTATACATCATGTGAATAAAGGAGTTAAGGTCGAACACAATGAGACATCATTTGATTACTGGTCATTGATGTATACCATTAACAAACACGAGACAACCTACTGATAATGAAAGTAGGTATCAAGGCATCGAGTACATTCTTACAAGTGTGAATAAAAGAGTCGGTGTCAAACACCTGAAGAACCCATCATTCAAGAGACATTGATGTATTCCCAACTGACGATGGCGAGAGAGCCTGCCACTAATGACTGCAAGACTCAAGGTACTCATAATACTCTAGGTCTCGTTTCTAGAATAGATGAGCTGAAGTTGATGGAAGGAGACCCGCTAAAAAGAGAGCATTAAGGAATCTCTCATCAGTTAGCATGAGGTATAAAGAAGGAGCTTCACGATTTGGTGGAAATCGAATGAAGAACATGTTCATGAACCAACGAACCGATGCATCTTTCACGTGTGCCAAGTCCAAGCGATACACAAAAAATACCCTTTGAATAGAATCCAATGATGAAAAATACTGACAAAAGTGAGGAAACCATTGTTACACATGATTTTGGTCATCTTGGTGATGTATTAACAATGGTGTACTCAGGCTCCCAACAAGGACTTTTTGCCTGAGAAAAGTGGATCTTGTCTCCTTCCAAAAACATATTTTCAATGTGAGTTCACAGGTTGCATATGGCCTAGGGTGAGAGAATGCCTCATTCTCGTAGGCCACCTTCATCTAGGGTGCGAACTTCTCACAGTTTTCTACATACACAGGGTGCGAATTTGTTTTCAATCTTGGAAAAGAGAAAAGGTCTCGAGGGTTCTACAAGAGAATCTTCTAGAAAATGAGTTGGCATTAGTATGGTTGTCATTTTACTGACTTCTCAGATTTGATGGGATCATCCTCATCCATGTAACCATCTCTCCTTCTCCTATATATTGAAATGTTTCTCATGGAAAAGGTTAAGCAAGATTAATTGAAGAATTGGTGAAGGAATTGTGTGAAGAAGCCTGCTTAGACAGAAGCTTGGAGACTCTAGTTGGTCTATCAAGAGGAATTGGACCTTCTTCATGCAAGTACAGAGAAAGTGTGTTTGTTGGAACCAAGGGTCACTGAAAGGAATCTTGCGACATCAAGGCGATCAGGTTGTATCTTCTACTTTCAATTAATATGATACAACGGCATGTCCTTTTCCCATAAAGTCATTCTTACTTTATTGTGTAATTCCTTGATCATATGCATAAGTTGACATTGAATATATTTTGCTATCTTCACTTTGGTTGGTTTTTGTTGTCTTGGTCTTGACCTCACGAGAGCACCGGAGAAAAGCGAGAGAAACAGAGACCTAAGGAAGCGATACAAAGGTATATCACGTATTCCTCCTTATCAGCAGGTTCAATGATCACAACTTAGGGAAAGAGTCATTTCATGTCCTGTTTTGTTCTAGATCTAGGTGGATCTAGGGAGATCTGTTAGTTTCCGCACCTACCGATTATTCTGATAAAAGATACCATGGTGAAAACACCAAGCAATAAGATTCTATATTTCTCATCCCAACCTTTCTACTCACATTCTTACCTAACCTTCTCAACAGAAAGCATTACAAGAATCTGATTCATCCCACGATAGATAAGGAACTCTCTTCCACTACAACATGCAACATAAGGAATATATTCATTTTATGTACTTCATGGTCCCTTAGATATATTATTCTCTCTAGTTCTCTTTACTGTGGACAGAAAGATCTTGATTTATTGTATTCTTTCTAAGAATTTCCTAAAATAACTATATTTGTCTCTCAAGGATATAAAGAGTATATAATGGATAGTGAATGATGAATTGTTATCTTCCCTATCCTATCTGCTCACCTACAACCACTATATTTCATCCAAAGTCTACAATTTTCCTCTTCTTGATGTTGATTTTGGTTAATTTCCAAATTGGTATGGGTTGGAAATGGAGAATAAAACATAATATATGTAGAGAATTAATGTTAGAGTGCTTCCCACAATGTTAGAGTCAATGAAAATGATATAATTGGTGGAAATGATGGATGACATTACCTATAACTAGTGGAATGTAGGAATCTTACACATCCCATGGCATGAAGATTGTACTCAACCGATGCTCCCATTATTATGTGAAAATACTTTCCCCACCAACCTCTTACATAGATTCAAGGATTGGTTGATAAGTCAAAGAAGGTATATGGCTTCATTTAAGGCACATTGTAGAAAAA
>JZKD02S1997016.1:22545-49967 GCA_000966675.3 Picea glauca | reverse complement strand
TACTTAGGAGACATATCAAAGTACCTTTGGTAACAATTTCAAGTTTTGGGTTGCTATAATTTCAGAGATATAACCTATGGAAGATATGGTTTTTTACTCATCCTAAATTAAGTTGTAAACGAGTCATATTGAGATTTTCACTATAATTTTTTTCTGGGAGGTTTCAGACAATGAAATTTTGTGGAGACTGAGGAGAAATGTCATATTGTAGGTGGTAAAAATTGTTAGTTCTTGTTCGTTATACTTTTGGAAATATAGTCCATGGAAGACAAGGTTTGTGACTAATCATGAAATCAGTTATCCTGGAATTTTCGTTGTAATTGTTTTTCAATGAATTTTCAAACTCTAAAATTTTCAAAATCCTGAGTTGACACAGTGAAGTACATGTGGAAACATTTTTAAATTTTGAATCATTATATTTTATGACATATTTCTTGTGGAATTTAGGGTTTTGCACAAGTTATTTTTTGGTGATTTTAAGAACTTTTTCCGTGATTAGCAAGCTCATTTTAAAAAAAAAATTTAGAGATTTTTTTTTCCATGGCTCCAAGGAAAGATCCAAAAATTACTTCACCAATTAAACCTCTATAAATATTCTCCATGACTCATGAATAAAATGGGATAAACACAACTAGCTATCCAAATCAACGAATTAAATGATAGGTCAATGAAAAAGGTGTATTTGATGAATAATCAAACAGAAATGTAAAGAAATATGGATACAAATAAGGAACTAATGGAAAGGATGATGGCTTGAAATAAGGAACAGATGAAAAGATCAATGGAACAAAAGTTGGAACAAATGGAACAGAAGATTATGGAACACTTAAATGGGAGGTTCCCTAAAATTGATAAGGTGTCTGAAGGGACTCATGAAAATAAATGTAGTATTCAAGTTGAACAACTTTCCAATAATAAGAATTTTTCAGGGGGATTTAACTCCAATAATGGAGTTACTTATGGATGATCCCAAAAAGGAGTGAACCTTCCCAAGGTTGAATTAAGAAAGTTTGATATAACAGAGGTCTTTACTTGGGTGAACCAAATGGAGCAATATTTTGAATTGCATAATACTATGGATGATAAGTGAAGGATTGACATAGTAACTTTGAAATTTGAGATAAAACCATATCAATGGTATCAATGGGTAGTTAAAAGGAAGCCCCCTTCTTATAATTGTACATGGGGTTTATTTATAAGAGACTTAGAAGCACAATATGGGAAAGTTTGGGAACATGACTACTTTAGTCAATTGACAAGAATCAAGAACTTAGGTGATATTGAAGATTATAATTCAGAATTTCAAGTATTGGCCACAAGGCTGGATGAAATGAGTGATGAAAATTTGTTGGAATCTTACATGGGTGGATTAAAATGAGACATTAAATAGGAGATTTTACTAAAACATCCTAAAACTATTATAGAGGCTATGTAATTTGCTCGTCATATTCAATCCAAGAATAAGGCTACACACAAGTCTATTGTTGGATGATACGCAGGTAGCAGGGATCATTTTGGGGTTCATAAGACAATTGTACTTCAATTGACAAGGTTGAAACCTCAACAAATGGATGAAAGAAGAGAAAAGAGACTATGTTTAAATTGTGATAGAAAGTACAATAAGGGACATAAATGAAATGAGAAAAAATTATTCTACATAGGCCATGAAGAGGAAAAAGATTGAGAATTGGAACTATCACAAGATCTAGATATAGAATAGACTACTCCAATGAGATCTTGTCAAGAATTTATCGGCATCAATACTCAACAAACCCTCAAGATACAAGGATACATTGAAAAGAAAAAGGTAACAATGTTGATTGATTTTGGTAGTACCCATAACTTCATCAATTACAAATTAGCAAAAGATCTCAATTGCTTTGTATTTCCAGCACCAGAGTTTCAAGTAATGATTGTAGATGGAGGTTCCATAAATTGTTCTAGGAAGTGTCGTAGTATTAATCTCAATACGAGGGAGTATTTTTTGGATATTCCCATTATTTTCATCCAAAGGTGAAAAATTGGAGCCTAATGTCTTACTATACCTTGGTCAAAAGGTGATGTTCACATTAAACTTTTGGTTGTGGTTTGCCTTGTTTACAATTCACTCAATCAATTATTACCATATTTTTCATAGAAGACCATAAACCCCCACAACTACCAACATTGTGGTTGTGAACTTAAGCAAATGCATTGGTCATCCATGGGATCCCAATAATCCAACTTATTTTCCAACTCCAACTCTAAAGGTAGGGGGTGTTTAAATAGTTCCACTTAAAATGGCATGGGAATTAACAACACATAAATAATAATGGATGGCATTAAAAAATGTTACAATAAACATCAGTATCGTTGAATGTCAAGGTATGACCTTCATTTCAACATCAAGATTCTTGTCCTTGAAGGACCTTAACATCTCCCCAACATTTACCTCTGAAAGGTACACAAGAATGAATGAAATTTCCCACATCAAATGAACAAAGGAAGAAGAGGTCTTACTTCATGTTATACATATGCCCATGTATCTCATTTAACAAGTTCATGTGCATTGTAATTATGCCTTTGCAATGGAGCTCTAGTATCCACGTTGCAAATGTAACTATTTCATAATAAATGCTACATTTGTTATTGGTTATTTATTTCCTAATTCCATCTCTTCAACTTCATTTTCCTCTTCATTAATTTCACCATATGTTTTGTATTGTCTAACACAGTTTTCTTCATTGAAAATGGTTACAAATTTGTGTTTCACTTTAGAGGTGCTCCTAAAGTTTATCAAACTTTAGACTTTCCATTGGATCTCAACATGTCGTAAGGGATTTCTCTTCCCATTTTAAATGCATATACATTTTCCCATTATAAACCTCTTACATCAACATTAGCATTCTCTATACTTAATCCGTTATTTAGAATCACAAATCTAGATACCACCTTTCCCACATCTCATTTCTACAATCTTGAAAGTTGGATCATTTCCAAACAACTTCTTCATCGCATGAATAAAGTTGAATAATTACCCTACATTCACTTGCAATATACATAAATTTTGCATATCATTGGCATATTTGAAGGGGTTGTACATAAAGTGAAATCTATATATCCTATGTCTATACAATAATTTGATTACGCTTATGAGATTATTTCTACATTTCCACCATCTTCGCTATAATTGTTTTTCCTTTTCAGTTTACCACATTTGCACAAATAATTTTTATGGTGCAAAGGGACATTGATAACAGATATCGTCACACCAACAAAAAATTTTCATATGTGTATACCTATGTGTTTTGTCCATTTGGACTTCCCTTCCAACTTGCAAGTTCTCAAATTCCTATTTTTCTTTCTTGGTCTTTGATTTCATATCCACTTTGAATACATTTTCACCAAAAGATTTCTATAAGTTACCCATTTAGTTGTAATGATATCAAAAGAAGCTCAAGTTTCAAAACATTGTGGTATCAAACTGCAACTCTACACTCATATAAATTTGTGGACTATTAATTGCATTTAACAAAAAAAAAACCCAAGTAGTTATTTTTAGGGTGTTTATTAATTATTGATTAGACATTTTTTGTTTGGGTGTTGCAACATACAAATTTGCATTTCCATTCCCATATCCCTATGTATCATGGGTCTTCACCTACCCTTTCTCTAATTTTTTCAAGTTAGTATGTTTGTTTGCTAAGTCATAAATATTTTTTTTCCATAAACTTTAAGATTATTCCTTTAATCATCTCATTTTTTTTCCCGCATGTATGCAGACCTTCTCATATTTTTCAAGCTACAACACTTTATGTTTTTCCTATTATTGAACAACTACAAAATGCAACTTAAAATATGCTTCCTTCAACCATTCTCAACATCCACCCTTCCAACATCCATGAAACCAGCGTCAAAGATATCACATTGCCTAGAACATTGATATCGAGCCATCATATTCACATAACCACTCTTTTGGATCTACATTTTAAAAAAAATTTCCTTTTGGACAACATATTTAGTGCCTAGAGATTATAGGCCCTAACCAAATTATTGCTCCAAGATCTTCGTCCTTTACCATAAACCAAGTGTGTCAAAAAAATGTTATCATATGCACATGGAGCTTCCTCTATGAACAATGTAAATAGATGTGTAGGCCAAATTATTGTTATATTTGATGGTTACTTGTATTCATGGTTATTGTTGGTCAATTTATGTATGATGATAAATTTTTTATAGTGATAATGATGTAGCTTTGTTTTAGACCAAATTGCATCAATATGAACTAGTGCTAACATACCATCAAATTTTTTGTAGTGATGGTGCAATAGCTTAGTTTTATGACCAATTAAAGAAAAATGAACTAGTGCTAACTAGAACAAACCATTGCAAAGCGTAACAAATATGCAAAAACATTTTTGTAGGAAGGAATGGCTCAGATAATTGGAACTTGTTCCATTGTATGCATTTGGTATTGTATGTAATACTCTCACTCCCATAGAACACTTGTGATTTTGAAATCTTTCCAAAATGGTTTATAGAAAAAGTTACCAATATTTTTCTTCAAATTGTTTTGTTGCAAATTGATGACCGTATCGTAGATCAGAAAAACAAATCAACATGTGCCCTCATGATGATGAGTGAAGCATGTCCCCTAATGGTAAATGGAGCATTCACTTGAAACAAAAAATGATGACTTTTGATTGCTTTGTCCTATACCAAAAAAATATTTGAACTGCTTCAATGGTAACTAATAGTAACATTCCATCATAGGGAGGAAAACGTGTTGTGAGGTGAGATCAAATTCATAAAATGTGACATGTTTTCAAAAAAGTATTATCTGGGATCCTTAGGTTTCATACAACAAATTCTAGGAATGCAACAATATGTGCTTTCAAATGATGATAGTGTTCTTAGTTTACCTTATCTACATGTAAATGTACACTTGTTGGATTTTCAAGCTTTTAATATCTTGTTTGGTAAAATGGTATATGATATAGGTCTTGCACATGAGTTGAAGAGGTTTCTCATGGTTATGCATCAAACCTTTGATTATCCGTTGCTCTTGTTCTATATTTGAAATTATTTGCTTTCTTTCCTTGTTTGAGCTAAGTGTTATCCATCAACACCCCTATAGACTATGGACAAATCAAATGGATTTTCATTGAATTTATATATCTTGTTACCATTATGCAATATATATCAAAATAAAACTTAATTTGTCATCTCTTTTACTTCCTTTATAATTTGTTAGCTTCATTCTACTTAAATTGCTTTTATTCTACCAAGGCTTAGAAAAAAAAAATTGAAGATTATCTCATAAAAATTTCAAGTAAATTAGTAAGTTTTGAACTTCTACATTTCATATTGTTCTAATCTTCAATGAAATTTAAAAAGAAAACATTTCGACATTTTCACCTTACAGCGACGTACTTTTTACATCATCGAAAACTATACTAATTATATGGAAAATGTGTTATTCTTAGTTGTAAAAATTATATGCAAATGTGACAATATTAAAAAAAAAATCACTTTTTCATGATGATCATCTCGCTTTCCTTCAAATTTATCGTTACAACATTATTCTTTGATATCTCATTCATTACCGGGAATGTTTCCATTATTGTTGTAACTTTTTGAAAGTAACGAGGCTTCGCTTTGTTGACAAGTTATAAGTCCCACCTTAATAAACCATTCATGAATAAGAAATGCCCTTACCGTGCACTTAGAATTAGAAATGCCCACACTCTACTTTAACTAATTTGATGGGAGTTTTGTTTATTGCTAATTGATGGACCACCTTGAAATGGTAATGTTTATTTTGAATTTTTAAATTTATATTTTTAATATATGAATATAGAGTTTTTTTTATTGCATTGTAATTGTGTTTAACTTGAATTTAATTTAAAAAAAAAAAATTAAAAATTGTTTATTTTGAATTTTTAATATATGAATATAGAGTTTTTTTTTATTGCATTGTCATTGTGTTTAACTTGAATTGAATTAAAAAAAAAAAAAAAAAATTTATAAATAGTTAAAATTTTGAGATAATTTTTTATAATCACAAAAAATGTTAAAAATTTGAGATAATTTTTTATAATCACAAAAAATATTAAAATTGAAAATTGAAAAAAGTTTAAGTTTTATGAAAATATTAAATAAAAAAAAATTATATTATTATAAATATCATAATCTTAAATTTGATTATCCTTCATACTATCTTAAGGTTGTGAGCCTTAAGAAAAGATTAATTATAACTAAATTAAGAATGTTGCATTTGTTAATTTGAATAAATATAATAACACATCTTTATGATTAACAATTTGAAGTTTGTTTTTATATTAATAAGTTAATCATACGCATAAAATAAAAGGGAAACATAAACCCTAACCATAATCTTTTGAGCCTTTATTATATAAATATGGCTTATGTACATATGTGACTTTATTATAGAGACATTGCATATGTTTTGATTAGGTACACAACAAAGAACTAATTCACATGAATTGCAAAGCCAAATTAGTATACAGAGCATTCAAAAAACTCTTTTAGATTAAAAAAAAAATACAACAACAACAACTATTTAATCTATACAATTTAAATAAGATTGACAACCAAGTTCACTTCCTTTTAACATACCCTTTATCCAACAATATTAGATGTGTTTATAATTGGTTTCAAAATGTTAAAAGAAAAATCAACTTCATATCTTTTAGAGTTAACAATTTTAAATATTTATTTATTCTTCTTCAAGTAGTATATTCCTAAGAAAACTCATGCTTACTTTCTATCATTTCGAGGATGGTATCCACCTAGGGACTTCCCCTTGTTTTGAATATGTTATCCAAGGTAAATCATAAATTCTTCTACASCATGCTAAGTTAACAACTAGCTMAAATTCATTACAATTATATATTCATTATGAACTCAACATGTTATTAGTCCCTGTCRAAGGCRTAGAGGGACTATAGCAATCRATAATTCRTTGACTTGATATTAGTTTGTYRTTTGACTACAAATTTTTGCATACTTTCTATTGTTYGAACTACATAACTAAAAACATTATTTTTATATAATAAAAAAACCCTTATATGTCATGATCTGATTGGATGATAGATTTGAGGTCTTATTGTCARCTTCRYTATTCCCAATGAATTATATGTTGTCATATCCAAAGTTTTTATCATCTGCGGTACTTTTTGAATTTGTACTATTCATACTGAAATGTTTAGATATCCAAAGTTTATAGTGATTGATAATTTGTTGACTTTATATTAGTTTTTTGTTTGACTACAATTTTTTGCATAATTTCTATTGTTCGAACTACAAAACTAAAAACATTATTTTTTATTTTTTTTATTATAAAAAAACCCATATATGTCATGATTTCGTTGGATAATAGATTCGAGGTCTTATTGCTAGCTTTGTTATTCCCAATCAATTATATGTTGCCATATCCAAGCTTTTTATCATCTACGATACTTTTTTTTATTTTGTATTATTCATATTGAAATGTTTAGATAATATATTTGAGGTCTTATTTCTAGATTCGCTATTGTCAAGCATGGATATGTTGGCATATCCAAAGTTTTTATCGTCTACGGTTTTTTTGAATTTGTACTATTCATATTGAAACGTTTGGATATCCAAAGTTTTGAACATGGATAGTCAGTTTTCATATTACTTTGTCATCTCAGTCAATTTTTTTAGCATAGTCCCCAGTGTTCAAACTGTTGTTGTTATTATGAGTCCATGTCGAATTGTTGTTATTATTATTAGTCCCAGTGTTCGAACATTTATTATTATTATTGTTTATTATTTATTATTTTTTTATTACTATTATTATGTTTGCTTTTTCTTTATTGTTTCCTACTTTGAGAGTCTTTTTCATTGTTGCGTACGTAAACGAGCCTGACACACTGCATTCTTTCTTAAATGTTTGCACAACGTGATGCCCTTTGACGGTTTCGACAGTCATAAGTGTTTACCTAACAAGCTTCACAACCTTAAATGTTTATTCTACAGATGTGTTACAATACAGTTTCGTTCCATTTTTTGATACAGTGTTATCTCCAGTGAAATTGGGCAATATTGTTCTTCACCGGCATTACTGGTTCACTGGTTGATTCTTGTTCATTGGTTCGTTTGATGTTTCTTGTTGTTGTTTGATTCAACTTTGCAAAGTTGAGGTCTTGCAGTTACAGTTGGACCTCTTCGAGGTTGTTCACTAGTTTGTTGTTCTTCAACTTTACAAGTTGTTGGACCTGTTGTTGCGGTTTACAAGTTTTGGAGTTGCGCTTCTGTCATCCCTTGTTATTGGGTAAGTTTTTGTGTCATCGTTTCATTGCTATTCCTTTTTTCTACTTCTTGTTTTTCACCTTGCAAGCAAGAATTTTCAATGGTAGGAGTCCCTGCCTCGAAATTATGTTGCAAAACATCTTTCTGTGTAGTTGTTGCGACCAGAATCTTTTCCTTTTTCTTAAACGTCGATGTTCTATAGAAAACCTTCCTTTTTCGCAGCCATGGTGACATATAAAAAAGAAAACCGGATGTTCTCCTCTTATTTTCTATTCCTAGAAACCATGCGTTTTGTGCATTTTTTTCCAAGTTGTTCCCTTCCAATCACATATGCCAACTTCCACGTCTTGGATATCGTGCCATAGTTGTTTCCAAAATAGCAATGCAAAGGGGTTTAGAAAACAAATTTGGAGTTGTCACAAGGGGCAACCATCTGCCAGGGTCTTGTGACAGGTAATGATTTTATTCTCTAAGTCAAAAACTCCATCCACATGTTGCCTTTGTCCTTTCCTTTCTATCTTGCAGAACATATTATGCCTCTGAGAAGCTTGTAGGATGCACACCATGAATAAGTTCAAAAATGATATACCTTGAATACTCAGTCTTTGTGCTCAACAATTTTATAGTGTTATTTATTTGAGTTCTTTCTTCTGTTTGGCTCACTATTCATTGTACGTTTGTTTTCTTGTCATATGTTGTGTTGACTAGGGGGGGATTTAATTTGACAAGAAGAAGGTTGAAGGATACATAGCGGGATTGGTACGCATTTCTGCACTTGTAGTTTTCTATTTGTCTTTTTTTTGTTTTTCGTTCTTCTTTTTTTTCCTTTTCTCTGTTTTCGTATAAACTGAAAATAGCTAAGAAACAACTTGAAAATCACAGTTTAAGAGATGAAAAAAGTAATATATGTTGAGCCCTATGAAATAGATACAGACTCCATTGTACATGATAGCATCGACGAGGTGTTCCATAGCAATGGGATTTTTAGATTGGATGCATTCTCATATACTGTAGGAGATTGCATTTTCGATGCATTTCAGGTTCTACTGCGTTTCCGTTATTGCTCGACCGACCTGCGCAATGTATTGATAGATTATTTCTTGGGATATTTAAAAAATGGTGAAGTTGAGGCATTGGAGTCATATGAATACGAATTGGCATCTGATTTTCATTAACAGTTGCATGGAATACATGATGTCACTACGTATTTTTCAAATATGTGGTTGTCTGCATCTGCAATTCTGACTGCACATGAGACGAGATTTTGGGGAGATACATTTTGCATATGGTGGTTGTCTAAGTGGCTCAATATATCAATTGGAATACGGTCATTGACAAGAAAAATAATATATCTACTATTCAACAAACCTGCATCTAGCAATCCATATTGCATCTTGTTCCATGATGCCAATCTTGTCAGTGGTCATTATGAACCACTATTGTATAGAAAATTATTCGTATGAAATCTTGGAAGACCTCATATTTACTTGTCCCTCATTTGCAAAGACCTTGAATCGCAATGGAAACGGATTATGCATTGTATAGACTACCATGGCTTGTAGATAGCAACAATTGTTGCATCTAGTTGTGGAGATAGTCTGTTCAATGTAATTTACTATTTGGTAGCAACAGAGTTCAATGTGCAGTCTTTGCATCTTTACACTGTACAATCTTTTTTCAATGCAATTATAGGTAGCATCCAACATGATTTTAGTGGCTTGCATCAACACCTTCGCCATATCTCCTAGAAAATATGTCGGCAATTGGAAGTTGGAAAGAATACCTTGTAAACATGGCACTGCCATATGAAAAAGGAAATCTAAAGGGTGGTAGATTCTATTTTCAATGGTTATCTATCATATTCAAAGTAAATATCCAGGTCTGGTCAGCCCTGCCAGATGACATTGTCCATTCCTGGTCTATTGATTCAAATTACTTTCGAACAATTGACATCATCTCATTGAAAACAGATACGACACATATCCATTATCAACCTTTGATGGGGCATACCACTGGTTCAGTTTCCACTGTCCATGCCACCCAAACCACATTGAATCTGCATATGTGTAGCATGTTATTTAATGAGAATGAAACTCTTCCCAGTTGCGATGAGGTCATACGGGGCTTAAACAAAAAACGTAGACTAACATATCACAACTTGAAAAAGTTCATGTGTGAAATTTTTCCCAGTTGTGATGAGGCCATATAGGGCTTAAACAAAAAATGCAGACTTAGTTATCACAACTTGAAAAAGGTCATATGTGAGAGAAAAAATTACACTAGTAGTATAGGAAATATTGTCGGTTCAGGGTCCAGTGTCAATGCCAACCAAACCACATCAAATTTACATAAGCATCGCATGTTATTTAATTAGAACAAAACTCATCCCAGTTGCCATGAGGTCATCCTAGCCTTGAACAAGAAATGTAGACTAAGTTATCACAACTTGAAAAAGGTCATACGTGAGAGAAAAAAATACATTACTATGCTTCCTTCTAGAGAGAAAATGACATATAACAACCTAAAAACAATCGTTCGTACACAACACAATAGAAACAAGTACAACCGCATATCCCACAATGGTCATGGAATTGTCTGAGAGGAAAAAATCACATTTCGTGGACTAGAACCAACACCATGCACTACTACCAATGAAAACCATCAAACACTTTCTACGCATACTTCCCTACGAAAGAAAGATGCAAGACAGACCTACATGAAACAAATCAAGGAAACTCCTTCCATTGCATGTGCAATTTGCAATCAATTGAATTTCACAAAAAACACTAAGTCTTTCACGCCGGATTTGGAAGCAAAATACCTCTGCTTCACACTAAATGATAAAATATTTTCCAGTGGAAAAATGTGTCTTCCATGCAAACGGTCTCTTGGAAATGGAAGACTGCCATAGTTTGCAATGCCTAACCAAATAACATGTAATACACCACTACCAGATGTAAGTGCACTTACAGAACTTGAAGAGAGACTTGTGTCTCTGCGAATTTCATTTGCACAAATCAAACCCTGGGGCTATAAACGACCCCAAATGGGCTTAACAAGATCAATTATTAATGTACCTGTCCAACTAGATGTTGTGAAAAAATCCTTTCCATAATTCATTAGTGATACAATGACAATTGTTGTGGCTCTCAAAAGACGCTTGCAATACAAAAATGCATATCAAACAGGTAAATTGCATGTGTATGTTGTCATGAAAGAATTAAAAGAATTATGTTCCAGGGCCCTATACAGAGCACAAAACATTTTTATAAATGAGAACTGGAACAATGTTCTTGGAGAAGAGGATGGAAGCTCTGCACAGACTCTCAAAACTGCTAGTGAATTTGATACAAGTGATGAATTGGAGAATGAAACACATGCTGAGACATTGGTACATGGATTCACTAATTCACAGCGCATTCGTGACTTGCAAGACAAGATTGTCAAAATTGCAACGTCCAGTTGGAATATTCAAGGACAAATTTGCTAAGGAAATGAACTTCCCAACACTGTTCTATGGAGATCCATGTCCCAATGACATTACAGAATGATTCAATTACCATAAAATAGTTCGACGGGAGATGCTACATTCAAGCGGTGACTTGTCCTGTCACATAACAATTTTCTTTTTCAAAACAATGCGCATAATAATAGAGAAAGTGATTTCTTTCATGTGGGTGCAAATAAGAAAAGGCCATTTACAAGGAAGAAAGTTGTTGGCCAAGGATGTCAAGTAAAAAGTAAACCTAGAAAAAATCCTGAAACCTGATATTGGATACATAGAATTCAAAAATATTCACATCTCTCCTAACTATTTGCAACAAAACAAGAAAACTATTTTTGCAATGATCTAACAATTAGGACTGCCAACATTTTTCATCACATTTACAAGTGCAGAGCATTGTTGGGATCCATTGGTGGTTGTGGTATCTGACTTGCATAGGAGGAAACGTAAAAACCAAACTGATACACTGGAAAATAATGACATTGACTACCTCATAATAAAATACCCAGTGACATGTACTCGCTATTATAGACATAGAATAAATGCTTTGAGACAATTGATATGCCACGATGAAACACTTTTTCAGAAAAATATCAGACTATTTTTTGTGACTGAATTCCAGAATAGGGGGAATGAACATGACCACGCACTGTTGTGGATAGAGGGTGCACTGGTCTATGGAGCTAACAACAATTCACAGATCAAGCAATTTGTGGAAAAATACATAACATGCAACACAGATCATTTGGATCCAGAACTTGCCAAAGTTCATAGACATTATCATACAAAAAATTGTAAAAAATGAAAAAACTCACATTGTAGATACAACTTCCCCGTGCCACCAATAAGAACAAAAAGAATCATAGAGCCACTTAGTTTAGAGGACAATGTTGTCGTTAAGAAATCTAAATCCTTGTTCACATTTCTAGAACAATGAGAGTTTTATGAGTTGATGAGCTTCAATGAATTATTGACAGAGCTAAATCTAACAGAAGATGAGTACATCCAAGACATACAATGTATGCTTAAACAACCAACAGTTTTCCTTAAACGAAAACTTCCCCATATCTATAACAACAGTTTCTCCAAAGACATGCCAGTTATGTGGAATGCAAATACAGATGCGCAGTACATCCTCAATGCATATGCTGTAGCATCGTACTGTACCTCGTATATGACAAAGGTTGACAAATCTATGACAAGTGCATTAAGAATAATATGCAAAGAACATGAAAGAAGTCATATTGATGTTATACAAATGATACGTACCCTTGGCAATACATTAATTAATATTCAACAAATGTTTGCTTAGCAAGCAGTCCACATTGCACTTTCCCTGCCCCTCAATTGTAGTTCAAAAAAATGTGTCTTCATAAACACATCTCCAATTCAGAAATGCACATTTGTGCTTAAACCATTGTCTTTGGTAGAACAAGAGCCTGGCAATTCAGAAGATGTGCGATGTCACTCTATTATTGATTATTACCTCCAACGTCCATCTCCTATTAAGAATATCTGCTTAGCAGAATTCATATCACATTACAAAAAAAATGGTGTGCCCATATCAAAAGGAAAAAATCCCTCTATGATATGATTTGTCAAATACAACAAACATACGGACTATGAAAACTATTGTAGAGAAAAACTATTGTTATGCATCTTGTTCGATGAAAATGAAAACACATTAAAACATAACTTCCCTACATGGGAAGTTGTGTATGTTGCCTCTGAGACTATAGTGCAAATCAATGAATATAGATTTACTTACAATGATAATCCAACATGGGGTGATCTAGAAAGTGCAATTAATGAACTACAAAACCCTAACAATCTTGATGAGACATTCAGAAACCAAAAAACAACCATAACTCCATGCGAGTCCTATGACTTCCAAGCCGATTTGCCTCATCCATGAGGAGGCAGCATTGAAAAACGTATCAATCTTGGTTTTCGAGTCACAAAACATCCTTTCCTTATTGAAAATAATGAATATTGTAGAACCAGACATTTGTTGAATAGAGAACAACAAACAATTCTAAAGGACATTGCGCTTAAAAAATGCTGGAGCATGCACACTCCTATGCACTTGTTCCTTACAGGCGGAGAAGGAACATGCAAGACATTCACAGCGAAAGCACTATTCCAAATGCTTATATGAATCTACGATTCAAACAATTCCTCTGATCTTATGAAACCAAAGGGCCTAATAGTTGCATACATAGGAAAAGTTGCATATAATGCAGGTGGAACAACAGTCCACTCTGCATTTTTTATGCCTTTTAACAAGTCACAGTTTCTTCCACTCATCAAGGAAATGTTAGATACCGTGTCTAAGATTTATGACGAACTGCAACTTGTCTTTTTAGATGAGGCGTCTTTGATTGGAAGTCGCTTCTTATATTCCATTGACAACCGACTAGGAAGCATAAAACATGTGCACACGAAATACTATGGAAACATTGACATGATATTCTATGGGGATCTTTACTAGGCACATCCCATCCAAGATTCTTTGATATTTGAACAACCTACGGTTAACATGCAAATAGTGATGCATGACTTCTGGAGGGACAATATTAAATGCTTTGAATTGCATACTACAATGCGCCAGACTGATGAAACATTTATTGCAACTCTAAATAGAATGCGGGCAAACAACCAAACACATAATGACTTAACATATATCAATTTAGGGTGCTTGCGACTTGCACCAACAGACCCAACCTTCCCTTACCTATTCTACACAAATAGGGATGTTCCAATGCATAATAGGTACATGCTATCTCTCATGCCTAGCGATGATATCATAATCAATTCAATTGAACTGGAAGAAGACAACCATGGAAATGTGTCATGTCATGAACATACAACCACTTTACCTTTGCAACTTGTCATGAAATTAGACATGTTGGTTGAAATATATGCCTCCAACTATGATTCACAAGATGGCTTGGTCAATGGTGCAAATGGAATACTCAAAGGCTATACCAAAACAAAAAAAACTTGATGTCTTCTGGATTAAGTTCTATGAACCACATATAGGCAACCGACAAGCAAACGAGTTGGCTTATCTATATAATTCAAACACTGCAAGTGATTGGACACCTATCTTGCGAATATCAAATCCAATATCGACATCAGCAAAGACAGGTCGATTGAAGATTTGAAAATAGTTTCCAATTAAACTTGCATGTGCACGTACAATCCACAGATCGCAAGAACTAACACTTGATAGTGTTGCATTTCAGCCTGCTGGAATTCGAATACATGGACTTGTATACACAAAACTGTCCTGTTTTAGAAGTATAGACTCCTTGTATTTACTAAGTCCTCTTACAAAATATAATTTCAAAGTCAAACAAAAAGTTGATATTGAAATGTAACACCTCGGGACCACCGCAAAATGGCATCTTCAGTATGATTACCAATCCATACAAACAAACTCATCTATATCAATTCTCTCGCTTAACGTGCACATCTTACATGCACACATGGATGATATACTCAATCACTATGACACAATGCAATCCGATATTCTGTGCTTACAGGAAACATACATGGCATTATGCATGAAAAACAAACAATTTTCAAATCACAATTGCATATCAAGTTACATTACACAAGGGGTGATGATATTGGTGATAAAACGTGTAACAATTTTGGAGTGTATACATTTCGAAGAAAAGAATGTTGAGATGGTGCTTGCAAAATTATTTTTCCATGGATCAGAAATGCCAATACTAAAAAAAACAGTATTTTTCCATGGTGCTTGCAAAAGTATTTTTCCATGCATGCAAAACAAACAATTTCCAAATCACAATTGCATATCAAGTTACATTACACATGGGGTAATTATATTGGTGAAAAATGTGTAACAATTTTGGAGCATATACATTTCGAAAAAAAAGAATTTTGAGATGGTGCTTGCAAAAGTATTTTTCCATGGATCAGGAATTGCAATACTGAATCTGTATGCTGCTCCCCATGCAACATTCTCCAACATACTAAATGTTATTTCCAATGCATTAGACCATTTGCATCTGAACGAAACCATTGTCATTGTAGGAGACTTCAATGTTGACATGCTACAAAATAATGTCAGAACAAAAGAATTGGAAAACTACATGTGCAAATACTGTCTCCTCTTTCTTTTGAACAACACAAGCCATGTACAAAATGCGCTTATTGACCATGTATGGTCGAATGTGCTCATTTCTCAATACAACATCTTTATCTTAGACACATACTGGTCTGATCATGATACAATTGGTATTGCACTTGAATTATGAGATATACATCAAACATATTGTAAAATCATATTTCTATGTTTCAAAGCATATATGTCTAGCTTGTTGCGGAAAATCAAATTATCCAACTTCTTAGTTTTCCCTGGTTTGTACACATACTGGTCTGATCACCATACAGTTGGTATTGCACTTGAATTATAAAATATACATCAAACATATTGCAGAATCATATTTCTATGCTTCAAAGTATATCTGTCTATCTTGTTGCAGAAAATCGAGATATCCAACTTCTTAGTTTTCCCTGGTTTGTAATTGATTTTGGGCACAAAAAAATTTTACAGAACAAAATTATATACACATAAACATGAATGAACAAAAAAAAAAATAACGGTACATTCTTCTAACACTATCTATTACTCTATTCCTTTTATTCTATTTTATTTAGTCTATGTACATAGTACTTGTTTTTTTCTTTACATGTCAACTTATGTTCATGTCCATTTTGTTTTGTACTTTTTTTCATAGAAACAAATAGGAAAACTAGACACAGCAAAGAACCCTTAACCAGAAATGTAGAAGAATCCATGAAAAGGTGCATATTTCTACTCGTGTTCCATATCCAATAGTTTTTAATTTACTCTATCTATATTTGTTGCACTGGTTTGCAGCTCTGTTTTTTTTTTCTCCTTGGATACTCCATATATTCTTGTACATTAACTTGTCTTCATGTAAATTCTATTTTAAGTGTTGTTATCTTGAAATAAATAAATTTTTACTCATTTTTTTTCATGTGTTCCTATGTAGCAGCTTGCTTTCATGTCCATTGTATTCTCTATATTTCTACATTGAAACAAGAACACCATAATTGGGCACAGGGATGGAGCCTTATGTGCTAAGTCTATAAAAGATGAAGTGCAATGTGCCGCAACAAATACAACGCGTATGCCTGAGACTAAGAGGTATGGTTACAAAAAACTATGATCTACATACGTTGTCCAAGTTGTCCAATTTAGTTTTAAAAAATTAGCTATTTCATTTGTTTGACAAGTGGAGACAAAAAATTATTTTCAAAAATTATTCACTAATGTAATTTATTCTATTTGTAAACAAACATGGAATGAGGGAGCAGTTGGTCGGACTCATGATAAATTATAACATTATATAAATTACTATAAATCTTGGTAAAATGTTATAATATTCTATAAATTAATAAATCTCATGTTGTGGTCGATCGGACTCATGATACATAAGCATGACTATAAATGTGAACCTGTGAGTCCGCTAACCCACGCACTGTGTCATGTCTATTTTATACTATATTTCAATTTTATTTACTCTATATACATATTCCTTGTTTTTTTCTTTACATGTCAACTTATGTTCATGTCCATTTTGTTTTTGTACTTTTTTTCAGAGAAACAAACAGGAAAATTGGACAAGGAAAAGAACTCTCAACCAGAAATGTAGAAGAATCCATGCAAAGGTGCATATTTCTACCCGTGTTCCATATCCAATAGTTTTTCGTTTACTCTGTTTGTGTTTGTTGCACTGGTTTGCAGCTCCATTTTTTTTCTCCTTGGATACTCCATATCTTCATGTACATTAACTTGTCTTCATTTCAATTCTATTTTCTTTGTTGCTATCTTGAAATAAATAATTTTTTACTCCATCTTTTTTTCATGTGCTCCTACGTAGCAGCTTTCTTTCATGTCCATTGTATTCTCTGTATTGCTACATTGAAACAAGAGCACAGTAATTGGGCACAAGGATGGAGCCCTATGTGCCACATCTAAAAAAGCTGGAGTGCAGTGTGTCATAGCAAATACAATGTGTATGCCTAAGACTAATTGCATATGTTGTCCAATTTGTCCAGCTATATTTTTTCCCATAGTTGATGTGTTTCTATCGCTTTATAATTATCACACTAAGTGTTCTTCTGTGAGGCATACATTTATTTCCTCCCTTTATTTTTCCTCTTCTATACTTATCTATTCTCCCTCTTCTTCTTCCCCTCTATTATCCGTTTGTTATTCTATACTTAGTCCCATGTCTATGCTCGCGGGTTCCTAGGATGGAGCAATGAAAAATTCCATGTCCATCTATATCTTTACATCACGAGTCCGACTAACCGTCGTTCGTTTTCATAGTTGGAAAATTTTATGGCCACGGGTTCCTGTGTAGGCGCCATCTAACTCTCATGCCCCGTGTTCATGGTATA
Organism: Picea glauca; assembly: GCA_000966675.3. Classification (NCBI taxonomy): domain Eukaryota; kingdom Viridiplantae; phylum Streptophyta; class Pinopsida; order Pinales; family Pinaceae; genus Picea; species Picea glauca. The sequence goes on along the minus strand of JZKD02S1997016.1, from coordinate 31,720 downwards.
CATCTTGCACCCGAAACTTCAATGATCTACAATTCAACTACGGACTCGAACCCCGAGGCCTCAATCTACCTACGACGACTCTGTCTGAATGTTTTCATGTAAATGTGCCAAGTAATATATTTTCTCTATTGCTTGTTGAGATAAATATAAACAACATCTCTTTTATCTTGAACCAGGGTCTGTTCAGCTCCAGCTATATTCCATGGCTGAAAATATTTTTCCCATAGTTGATATTTTTCCCAATTCATTTCCACACTTAGCCAATTTTATGGCCACGAGTTCCCCCCAATGCATTATCGAACTCCCATGCCCCATGTTTGGATATACATCTTGCACCCAAAACTCCGGTTATCTACAATTCAACCCCAGACTCCTCAAATTCACAAGCCTCACTCTACCTATGATAACTCTGTCTGACCACCCCGCCTTTCCATAGTTAAGACCAAGTGTTGTTCTATGAGGCATAAAGTTATTTAATCCCTGTGTTTTTATCTTCTATACTTGTCATTTTTCCCCTTTTCTTCTTCCCCTCTATTATCCCTTTCTGCTTCTATACATAGTTGCATGTCTATGCTCGCGATTTCCTAGGGTTACATACTCAGAAATTCTATATCCATCTTTATCTTCACATCACGAATCTGACCGACTCTTGTTCATTTCCATACTTAGACAATTTTATGCTCGATGGTTCCCAGCTAGGCCCTATAGAACTCTCATGCCCCATAGTCGATGTGTTTCTATCACTTGATAATTATCAAACAAAGTGTTCTTATGTCAAGCATAATGTTCTTTGCTCCCTTTCTTTTTTTCCTCTTCTATACTTAGTCGCATTTCTATGATAGCAGGTTTCCAGGTTGTGGACTCACATATTGTATATCCATCTATATCTTGAGATCACGAGTCCGACCGACCGCTTTCGTTTCCTTAGCCAATTTTATGGCCGCGGGTTCCCTAGTACGCATTATCGATCTCTCATTCCCTATGTTTCAAGTATACATCTTGTATCCAAAACTTGGGTGATCTACAATTCCACCATGGACTCCCAGGTTCAAAAACGTACCAAAGCATCTTTAACTCTCCTCCATCCCTGCCACCTTCACCCCTTCCCAATGCACATTAATTATGATTTTACTAGTGACATCTCACCACATATGTTCGAAAAGATTGGCATTAATAAGCGGAAAGCTCGAGGACATCTCCCATTAAAATGCATTTATGGGAGAATATTATGGAATCTGATTAGTTTCTTTCTATCAATCTTGAATTCGCAAAAAAATGTTTGTTATTTTAGTTTTATTAAGGCATCATCATAGCAAAAATGCAATATTGTGTTGGCCCACTGTCATCTACAAAGGTGTTCGCATGATGCCCCTCTTTAGTATTGTTCATATATTATGGGTTCGCATATTTGAGAGTATGCTTGCATATGAAAATGTTGCTCCACCCTTACAATTTGAACATAGTTTGCATTTGGTCCACAAAGAACACTAATAAAACAAAATAATATGAAATTTGTTTAAGTAAATATAAACAAATTTGAACTTGCTTTTGTCAAGATCCAGGTATATTACACAGTTGGCAATGTTTTCCCCGCTTTTCCATAGTTTCTTGATTTATCTGCCATCTTCACACACTTTCCCAATACAAATTCATTACGCTTTTATTATCTTTGAAAAGATTGACATTAAAAGGAGAAAAGGTCGAGGACATCTCCCATTAAAACACATTGAACCAAGATTTATCGGAGATTGTATTATGGTGTTGCAGCATCCATTTTAAATAGAGTGAGGAGCAAAGGAACATTCTCATCACCTTATGGATGCAGCTCGACAACATTTCTATGGAGATACCCTGAATATTTTTGGGCACTAGGACCAGACTTTTCAGTGGTCCATAGCTTATGACTACTACTCGTCCACTTCTGCCTAGAAAAATGTTATCTCGACATCTGAAATTGCAACGGCAGATTGTATCCCCAATTTTTTTTTACTTTAAGGACTTGGTCATGTGCTGCGTCGAGAACTATATTCTAAACCGGCGGATTATCCAGATGGGAAACTATTCCCAAGTCTCCCTATTGCCTCAAGTATTTTGAAATATGTTAACACTTCATGACCCAACGCCTGCTTTCAAGGGAGAGAATTGCAGACAGTTCTTAAAGAAGCATGGTAATGAATTGGACCTCTTTCCGAATTTCTTACAGGACCCAGCGCTCGCTCCCCAGGACATGGCCATATTATAGGTTACTGCATTTAAAAACCTTTTTCGTCAAATTTCATGGCTTTTCACGAGGATAATGAGATAAGAAAGTGCAATCGGCATCTCTCGAATGATTCCGTATATTTTATATTTTATGGTCAAGGAACAAGCCATCTTCCATTGTCGCAAGTTGATTTCCATTGAAATCTCTTCCCAGTTATTGCAATACAAAAGGTAGAAGAAATTCTTTATTCCATATTATTTAATTTTTGTCATGTCGAATTGTTATCCATTTCTTGGAATATCTATGTGTAATAAGATGAACTCTGAATTTGACCCAGTAACATTCTTGTGCCAGATACTATGGAGACATGATGCTTGCCAACATTCTTATAAAGATTTTAATGATTTTGTTTCAGTTTTTAAAGCATTGATATTTGGAAAGTATTTTCCCTGGTTGTCTAGCCAACTGACAATCTTCCCGGATAGGAAGGGCACACTAGAAGAAATGGAGAACTATAATGTTATAAGGATTTTTGGGTCTAAAAAAAATCCTTTCTTCCTTCCATGTCACATATCCGGTGCAATGTTTTTTGTTGGAATAATAAGGGAGTAAATCTACCGATTGCATTTTTTCCATGAAAAAAAAGGGTAAATTCATCTCTCTGCTTTGGAAAGTCGGGGATTTCATGGTCAGGAACCACTTCAACGGTTCTTTCAATGACACTATCATGAATGAACTTTGTACCAGTACCGATGATTCACACAAACAAAACCGAAAAGGCCCGGTGGAAACAAGTTCTCAATACCCAACCGCCACACCCAAGACCACAACATCTCATAGCAGTACTCTAACAGTCTACCCAAGTAACAAAGTCACACACGGTTCTTCAAGAAAAGGAGGAGATAAGAACCCTCCCTCCGAAAAAATTAAAAGTTGTCACAAACTTCCCGTGGGCAAAAAATGGAAAACAATAGTCCAAGAACAGGAGGGACCGAGGGGGGAAATTGATATTTGCGGTCTCTCCCTCGAAGACATGGAACTAGAAATTAACATTGACAAAATGTACCCTAACGACGACCACCTAGAGAGAAATGCTCCGCACAATCCGAGATGGAAATAATTGGCATAGCTACATTGGACGAAGAAGGGTCTTTTGTATTTCAGAGCGTTGCTTTTGACAATGAATCCAAAAAATTGATTATTGAAAACAAAGATGTAAAGAATAAGAAAGGGAAATCTCATTTAGATATCAACCTACGCAACATGTGTCCTTCCCAAATCTCCTAGATGCATTGAGAAACTGGAGATTCTCTAGAGAACTTGATTAGTGGCCTTGAAATGGAAAACGTCATGTTAAAGAAGCGAAACAAACAATTGGAGGAAACTCTAATGCATCTTCCATTGTTTTCTACTCCTTTGGCAATGGTCAGGCCCATCGTACTTGTGCCAAAGTTAAAAGGATCAACAACCCTTCTCACATAGACCTGAGGCTATGTGGAAAACAATATAAATAGAAGCTTGGGAGATGTCAAAGAATACCATCTCTTTTGGAACAAGAGTGCATGATTTTCATGAGTATCTACAAGAAAATGTCAAGAACGAGCAAGGTTTCTACCTCGATGCAGTTTTACCATTTGGTGTTAAAGTTATCAGTATGACGGAATTCATAAGAAGATAGGAGGATGTCCCTTCCCTGGATTGAATAGACCAGCTAAATGCATGCTGGAAAGAAAAGGTAAAGAACCTGAATGGTATCATTCAAGAATGTAGCCAGACCATATCTAGAAGAGACAAACTATTCAAGAAGCTAACTGAGATAGATCTAGCTGCCAACACCAATGAAGTCCACGACCCGAAATGGATATTCAAATCGTTTTTTTTAACCAAGAAAGCATTTGATGATCAAGTTCATATCTATAAAATACTGTCATTTGAAAATTTCTATGGTATTCTTAAATATGGTGAAGATGACGTGAAAAAATGGCTAGTCGGTTATGCGATTAAAAACCAAGATATTCAAGAAGCATTGCACAACTTGTCTATTGATCTAAGGGACTTGGAAAGTGAATTCTTCAATATAAAAATCTGGCATGAAATGAACGTGGCACCCATGAGGAGCTACATCGAAGAATGGTTCAAAAAGGTTGTCGACCAAATTACCAATGAAGGTCAAAGCCGAGGAAAGCCATAAAAGGACATCGGTGAGCAAATGAAAAGGCATGGGACATTGTCATAGTAAGTTGATACCGATTACATTCTTTTGTCTTCATCCACTTACTCTAACAAAGCTTTAACCCACATCTAACAATTTTCTCTTTCTTCTTTCCAGGTTTTGTTGTTTTCCATCGCCAACTTTCTTCCTTCTACAAACTTCATTCTTATACATCTTTCCTTTGTATTCTATGGAAGTCCCATTCTGAGTCATTCTTGGAAACACATTTTTATTTCACAGAATATGTATTGAACTATATATTTTTTTTACAAATTCAAAGACAACTATTTTTGGGAAATATTCTCAAATGTATTATGCGACCCAATTTATCTGAATATAAATATTTGAGGTTGTTCTATGGTGATCTTCAATGTTTGGTGTTGTTATTTGAAATTTGTATTTATTATTAAAATTAACTCATTTCCATGTACATGTTCATGTTCTATATTGTGCATATATTGCGGCTTCCTATATTTCATAATATTCTTCGATATACAAAATGTAAAGTTATATATTTTTTTCTCTATTGTTTGTGGGTTTGAGCAAAAATTGCAAGCCCAAAGCACCAATCAAATTCGAATATGGTTTACATTTGGACCACAAATAATCTATTAAGATACATTTATATGAATACATTTTAAATAAACATAAACAAAATCTCTTTAAGCTTGACCCTGACTTTCTCGGGCTCCTGGATTGCCCACGGGTTGACCGGTTAGCGGACTACCAAATCCTCATTTCCATATATATATTCACATCAGGAGCCCGACCGACCCCCATCTCTTTTAACACTTAGCCAAATATCTCACCGCGGCGTCCCAACTTAGCGCTGTCGAATTCTTATCCCGCGTGTTCTATGATATACATCTTGCACCCAACACTTTCGTCATATACATTTTGCACCCAACAATTATGTGATAAAAGAGTACAGGGAAAAGAAAAATGGGAGTACCACCATCCCTTTCAACACTTAGCCAAATATCTCACCATGGCGTCCCAACTTAGCGCTATCGAATTCTTATCCCACGTGTTCTGTGATATACATCTTGCATCCAACACTTCCATCATATACATTTTGCACCCAACAATTTCGTAATAAAAGATAAAGTACAGGGAAAAGTATAGAAGACGGAAAAGAAGGGTTAATATATTCACATCTGTAATAGATATCCCATTTGCTGGCAAGATATTTTGTGCATGTTTATGGAGAAGTTATATACTTATTGCATATACTTAGAAAGAAGTGCAAAGGTGGTGGGCACAGAAAACAACGACTAGGAATTGGAAATTGTCTGAACCCGCCAACCCAATGATCCGCGAAAGAAATTGCAAGAAATGCCCATGGAAAGCAGTCGAACGAGCTTCAAAATAGGCTGACAAGGGTTCACGAGGAGATGTGAGGCCCCGATGGTCAAATTGTATTGATCAGAGCTTTTGAGTGCAAACTGTGTAACACAGAAGAGGGACTGATGTAGTAGTTTGGAAGTCAATTTGTATATCGTGAAAGTCGGGGGGTTGTTTGCAGATCAAGGAACACTGGAAGTGCACTCTGCCTGCTTGAGAATCTACAAACAAAAAAGTCGGGTAAGTATGGAATTGGAGGCGCGAAAGAGATTCCAAGAAATGGATAAATATAGAAAGCAGATGCATGGGCTTCAAAATGGGGCGACAATAGTTCCCCAGGAGACATGAGGACCCAAAGGTCAAATTGCAGGTCTCAGAACTTTTGTGTGAAAACTATGTATCACAGAATATGGTATCATGTGGGACTGCAACAATAAATTTGTATATCGTGTAGGTCCGAGTGTTGTTTGCAGGTCACGGAGCAATGGAAGTGCAATATAGAGCCCGCCTGCCCAGGAATCCACGAACTGAAAAGTGGTTAGGCATTGAATGGCTAGCAGTCGGTCGGAGTTGTGATATAAAAGCACAAGTGAAAATGTGAACCCGTGAGTCCGCCAACACACGCATTGAGACATTTTCAAAAAAACGACTAAGTAACGAGAAAGAGAGAGTAGAGGGGAAAAAGAAACGGGAATTTGGTTGAGTATAGAAGAGGGAAAAGCAGGTCCAATATATTCAAATCTGCAATAGATATTCCATTTCCTAGCAAGATCTTTTCTGTATGTTTATGGAGAAGTTGTATACATATTGCATATACTTGGAAAGAAGTCCAAAGGTAGTGGGCATAGGAAACAACAACTAGAAATTGGAAATTTCTTGAACCCGCGAACTTGACGATCCGCGAAAGAGATGTGAAGAAATGGTCAAGTGTGGAAAGTGGTCGAACGGGCTTTAAAATAGGGTGAAAAGGGTTCCCGAGGATACGTAAGGCCCCGACTGTCAAATTGTATATATCGGAACATTTCAGTGAAAAATGTGTAACACGAAGAGGGTATTCATGCCATCCTCAATGCAAATTCATTCTACTTTTACTAGTGACAACTCAGTGCACATGTTATCTTATTAGAATTAACAAGCAAAAAATATATTCAACAGCGATTTACAGGAGCCCGACCGACCCCCAGGTTGGTGCTATTATAAATCTTGCACCCAAAACTTGCGTCATCTACAGTTCTTCCATATACATCTTGCACCCAAAACTTTTGTGGTCTATAATTCATCCACATATTGGAACATGGTTTACATTTGGACCACAAATAATCTATTAAGATACATTAATATAAATACAATTTAAATAAATATATTTAAAATTGAACCTGACTTTTTTCGAACTCGTGGATTGGCCCTATATCGTCACATCATGAGCTTGACAGACCGCAATTCCTTTCAACACTTAGCCAATTATCTCTTCATCGGGTCGTGACTTAGCGTTCTCAAATTTTTATGCCCCCTTGTTCCGTGATATACATGTCGGTTTGCTTATTTGCATTTATAAGCAAAAAGCACATTCAACATCGATTTACGGGAGTTCGAATGACCCCCGGGTTGGTGCTATTATAAATCTTGCACCCAAAACTTATGTCATCTACAAGTGCACGATCTACATCTTGCACCCAAAACTTCCATACTCTACAATTTTTCGCGACTTAGCGCTATCAAATTCTTATGCCCCCTGTTTCGTGATATACATGTTGCACACAACACTTCCATGATATAGATTTTTCACCCAACACTTCCATCATTTACAATTCGACCTTGGTTCACAAAACTTTCAAACCATTTATCATTCTCTTCAATCTCTGCCACATCCCGACCCTTCCCAATGCACATTCGTTATGCTTTTACTATCGACAACTCAACATATAGGTTCACTCATTGGCATTAATAAGGAAAAAAGGCGTTGTCGGGTTGCCGTAACCGAACTTTCCTTCCCCTTTTTATGTGATATACATCTTGCACCCAAAACTTCGGTAATCTACAATTCCATAGTTAGCTAACTTTATAGCAGCCGATCTCCGGGTTGGCACTATTATAGATCTTGCACCCAGAACTTCTGCCATCTATAATTCACATGGATTATGCTTTTACTAGTAACAACTCAACACACATGTTCAAAAGATATTTTCACTGCTTTTCTTAGTCACAACTCACCATACAAGTTTTCTTAACAATATTACTCAACTCTCCCCATTTTTCGAAAATAACCTCATAAATTACTTGGCAGGGACTACACTGCCACATAGCACTTGTTTATGGTAATAAAATCTAGGTAGAAAGATAACCCTACATTCCACAACCACTAAAACTAAATCCAATTGACAATTAATATAAATTATTATAAAAATTATTAATATTTATTATTATTATCATAATTGATATTATTTTTAAAAAAATTATGAAAAATAAAGCATTCGTAATTATAAATAATTATTAAGATAGAAGAAAAGGTAGGTCAAAAGCAAAGCCATTATACGAAAGATTAAATGGACTAATATATATAAGAGAAATAAGTATTTATTGAGTAATATTTAAGTGAAATAAGTATTTTGTATGAAACATTAAATGGACTAATATTTAAGTGAAATAAGTATTTCTGAGATGGTAGGTCATGATAATCGAAAACACATTATTACTTGGAATTTGAATAATTGCATTAAAAATCTATTTAATTTGGAATTTGAATAATTGCATTAAAAATCCATTTAATTTGGAGTTTGAGTTAATGCACTCTCTTGGATCATTTTATTTAAATAATTATATATTAATTCCCTTAGAGGTCAATGAGCTGAGTATCTAATTATAATTATATTAGGGGACAGGATGAAACTTCAATATTTATTAACAAATATCAACCTTATTATATTAGTCCCTTTGCCTTGCGGTCAACAAGAGTTGACCACCTATTAAACAGTGTGTTCTGTAACATTAAGTGGTCTATTTTGAATTGTTTTAAACGCAATTCGTAGAGTTTTAATAAAACAATGTATTATTTGTTTTTTGTTTTTTTTAATATTTTCTCAATTTTATGTGATATTTTTTTTTTTCATTGGTTGAATGTTATTTGACAAGACTTTATTTCCTGGTATGAGGTATTTAATTTTCTCCATTGTCAGAGTTAAATTTATTTTTTTTAAATACAATTTTTTGTTGGTTTATTTGTACGTTCTAACAAGGTATCTCTTTTATCAGTTCTGGCAATGTTACAGTCGAAGTTTTGGATAGTCTAAGTTCTGGAAGATTATGACTTGACCTTATCCTTCACTACCTGCTCACATCTTGCTACCTTTTCGCAGCTTAGCTCACCACTTGGCCACCTTCTCAACTCGCCACCTGCTCAATGCCCAGCTACCTACTCA
>JZKD02S1997005.1:49877-60383 GCA_000966675.3 Picea glauca | reverse complement strand
TAAATATGTAAATATAAATAAATATAAATAAGTAATAAATAATTATTAATTATGAAGAGACATGACATATGAAAGGTCATGTCTCTTATGAAAGGGCACCCCTATGCGGGATATATATACAAGCGCTCATTCCTCATTTGTAATCATCTCATTCATATTCTTATACAATTATTATTAAATATATTTACCATCTTAAATGGATTATTGCATACTGTCCTATTTATATTGGATATTTACATAGTGAACCAGTTTGGTTCACTACATTATATAGTAAATTGAAAAGAAACCTAATAATAGCTCAAAACTTAACACCCATCAACCATAACATCAAGAGATAACCATAAAGAAGAGCCAAAAGAGACAACTTTTCCAAAGATAGCGAAAATTTCAGACCAATACTTTTCACAGAAGGGAGAGTCATGTTAAAATGAGATCTTATGATCTCTTATTTATACAAAATGTCACCAAGGTGACTTGTCCAAAAATTAAGGGGTAAACCACAAGACTAGGGGTCAACAATCGTAATCTTCCCCCCTTTAACAAAGTAATATCAAACAATCCATGTAAAGTTTCACTTTTTGCACAAATAAACCCTAATTTTACATGGACGTCTCCCCTTTAGGGGACGTTTTGCCACTTTGAAGAAGTCGTTGATGTTGGAGAAGCATGGGTAGGCCTCCAAAGGCCACATGTCAAGCATCTAGATGATCTCATCATGGTGAAGACCCTCTTCTCCTCAAAACATCCATGTGTCAATGAGTGGCACCTCACCACCAAGCCCTAACCCCCCTAGGTGATGTCATGCCTCTAGGAGTGACGTTTTGCCTCTCCTAGGAAAAACAATTGGCATGTGGGGGCTAGGCTATGTCGTCCAAGTCAATCTCAAGGCCTTACAAGTTTGATATTTCTCATCCAACATGTGGGCTTGTAGCCCCGTGGAAACCCAAGCTAGGCTTGTTCTCCCAAAACTGTCCACCAACTAGGTTCTGCAAAGACAAATAAGCATGCCCTCCAAGGATCTCAATCCATAACATCATGATAAGTGAATCCAATCAATAAATGAGCCACTTAAGCATGTGCATCAAATATCACTATATCAAACAATTAAATGCTCAAAGACACTATGCGACTTATCAAGATTGAATATGGGAGGGTTGACGAGGTGTCATATTGGGTAGATCTTGCCCTAGGTCAAGGAGAGTTTCCAAGGGATCCCTCTCTAAGCCATGTAAAATGGATGAAGTGGTTGGGGTCAAGACTCAATGGGCATAGGGCTCATGACATACAAGGGGTCGTAGTGTCTCATTCATGGGTGGCTTTATAGAGGGTGTGTGGTACCTTCGTCCGTAATGCACTTTTTCCAAGCCTGTCAATTTCCTTTTATCTTTCTTTCTTTGTATTTTCTTTCAATATAGCATAAGGAGAGGTTGAAGGTCACTTCCCTGGCATGGTGACCAGATGATGGCAATGTCACCCACAAACACCTAGTGGAAATGAGAAGGTTGGCTCGTGATGAGACCCCCTTTCTCTCAGCCATGCAACTAAGAGCCATTACCCTTGTCGGCTAATTTTTATGACCTAAAATTAATTAAAGGTCATTGATACAGTATATATTGAGGAGTTTTATCCTCATTTTGGACATAACACAACACTCACTCATTAGCGAGAACTGATTTTTGCGCTCTACTTGGGTATTTCTTCTCTTTGAGTGAGGCGCACTTGTTGAAGGAGGGCATTTCTTGGCATTTTTAGCATTTCTCTTGAAGGAAGGTTTACAACTAGGGTTTGCAATGCTATTTCATCATGATATGTAAGTGTTTTTTCTGCAAAACTTCTTAATTGAATGGTTGTAGTCTTATATTCTTGCATTTATTATAAATTTTGCTGATTTTAAAACCCTAGGGGACAAACACACAAGAAGGTTGTTGTCTCATGTCCCCTAAAAGAGAAATTTTCAGCCATTAAAGAAGGAAGGAAGAGCCTAGCCATTGCTACACTCTTATTGCTTCTTCCCCATGTGCTAGTCGTCCCTTTAAAAGTCAAGAAGGAGGAGACGTCCCAGGCCTAGGTTATCTACACCTAGGGTCATCCTGCTTCTAGGGTTTGGTGATAGGGCCTTGCCTTTGCAACACTCTCCCTCACCACACTCTCGTGTCTTGATTCATCTTTTATGCTAGCCGTTTTTCCAAGTTAAACCTAAGGAAGGAGGAAAGAGCACGAGGCCTTGCTTAAGCAACACCGGAGTGAGCTTCTTTCCCCTAGGGTTTTGTTTCTAGGGCCCTGCCAGTGCAGCACTTCAGAACCCTTCCCTCTAGTCCTTAGCCTTTTCCCTTCAACCTTTGCGTCCTCCCTTAATTTGACTCCATTTACCCTTAGGCACTAATCTTAGGTCTCCAACGTTGAAGTGATAGCGGTCAAACAAACTTTCAAACTCTTATAAATTGAAACCCTAACTAACTACTAACCCTAATAAGGCTGACGTCATCCTTGGTTATTCCATCTTGACGCAACAAGTTTTCTTTATAGGCAATTAGATGATGGTTTAAGAGCATTTATTGAATAAAGGATTGATTTGACACATTGATTGCTACATCATCTGGGTATATATTGATGAATTGATATTATTTCATTGTTGTATTTATAAACATTGATCTTGTCAATATCTATTGCTTATGTATTGATATCAGATAGTTATATGAAGTACTAACCCTTTGAAATCATAGCCTGCATGTATTAGTCTTATGTTGCTTTGTTTCGGGCAGGTGTTCTCATTTGGGCCTACACTTCATTATTGGTTGTTTAGCCGGACTATCTGCTCTTGGTGGTGACCTGTGAAGAGGGAATTTCACTTTGACCTTTATACCTTTGCCTCTTCAAAACTCCAGGTCACCGAGGACGTCTCCCCTGGGCCTAACCTCCCTGAATAGAAAGAACCTCCCCATTGTGGTGACATTGGGTGGGGTGGGTTCCTGTTACGCCAGTTTGGCCTCTATCTTCTAACCTTTTGACCTAGCTACAGACTGTGCGATAACAGTACCTGCCCAGAACAAGACAACAAGGAAAAAATGGGCACTTTCCAAGTACCAAATTGATGTTAGTGCTTCATAAGACGATGAACTTTCAAAAAGTAGGCTAGCTGATATGAATTTGCAGCAATGCAACAGTTTATAACAACAATTAATATTTTATAACAACCACAAGAATTTTTCCTTGAATGTGTTTGAAAACAACAAGAAGAAATAGCCTTAACCTAGCTGAATGATAAAAGCTTGTCACAAGCAAGTTTGTATGTCATTAAACTTTTGCATTGCATTGTTAATTGTCATTTAGGTTAGGTCTCCCTAACTCAAGATTTAAAATTAACTCCTAGAACACTTAATCAACTTAACTTAGTTAAGTAGGGTCTACCCCCTTGGCTTCCCTAGGAGTGAGCCTAGACGGAAGAAGTCCAAATCGAGGTGACAGTGGGTTTGGACTTAGGCTTGTGCCTCCAAGGACACACCAAGTGGGTTGGAGATTTCTCCACACTTGTAGGTGTGTATAAGGACGGCAACAAGATCAATCCCCTTTTGTGGATTGATCATGTAGGGCTTTGTAAATGACCAAATCCCCTTTTGTGGATTGGTCAAACCCTAATTATATGCTGCTAATTAAGAAGTCGGCCCCTAGGCCTAATTAAAGTGATTTTAACCACTAAATGAAGAAGTCGGCCCTGCCCAATGAAGAGACACCTCCCTAGCACCTGTAGCCAGTATAAATAAGAGAGGCTAACGCCTCATTTGATCACTCACTCAAGTCACTCAATAAGTGCGCAAGTTTGGAGGTAGCTGCAGTTGGGAGAAGAAGGAAGAAAGAGGCGCATTGCTCAGTCTTGGTTATTCTCTAGTGCTTGGTCTTTTATCTTGGCATTGTATTGGCAATCTATATTTATTATTAAGGAAGTTTTTGCTAGGTTTTCTCCTCCATGAGGATTTCCCAGGATAAATGTTGTGTATCTTGTGATTGTGTTTCTCTCAGTGATCCTACCTATGCTATTGTTATCTAGTAAATTGAAAAGAAACTTAATAATTGCTCAAAACTTAACATCTATGATCATTAATACTTGGCTGAAAATGAATGTTTCAGATCTGCTATAACTGTATAGTACTGCAGATTCATGGGTTGACTATGTTCTTGCTTATTGTTGATGCTTTCCAATCAATTCCGACATCCTTTGACTCCATGCCTGTTGGTCAAGGCACTTGTCTAATTGAAATCACCATTAATATTCATAGTAGATCTTAAATTTTTCTTTGCTAAATCTGGAAATTGTCAAAAGGGTTTTAAAGAACAGATTTAGCAATCCTATTCAGAAATTCCTTGTACAGGAGGAGAGATGACCTAAAGAGAGGGAAGTAGCCACTGAGGTGACAGTGGGTGGCACTTCTAGGTTCCCTTACATGTGCATTTTATTGCTGGACTTGAATATTTCTGAAGTGCAGGTTTAGAGGGTAAAACATATGAATTACAAGCCAAGTACATTTGCGAAGGTTATAGTGTATTCTAAAACACTAGACCAACAAAAAACAAGTAAAGCAGCTATGCATCATTTTCAACCTTAAAATCAAGCATATTTGCATTATAGTAGAAAAAACACTACCTGAAGCCTCCTTGCAAGCTCATTAGCATGCAAAATATTAGCAAGTTTTGACTGCCCATATGCCAGGAATGCGTAGTATCTTCAATTAAAAAAGAAATGACAGACGAGAAGCATTAGAATTCAATGATGTTATTCCTTTGTCCAACTCCATCAAATCCTAATTCAATTTATATTCCACTTCTTCAACATTCCTATAAGTTTCGCCAAATCACTTCATAAAATGAAATTCAACAACACACAAGCAAGGTTAGGAAGACAGTGTTCCATTCATGATTTTGCATTGTAAAATAGAGGCATGTATGGACTTTATGGTCTTTTATATAAGTATGTGACTCCTTTGAGTGCAGACAAACATGATGTGCAAAACAAATAAGAAAATAAATAGAAACTCAATATCAATTAATAGCTGCTTTACTTGTGCATTTTGTCTAATGAATTGCTTACCCTGTCTTTTCATTTATTTGATCAAACCGTATACCACTTGAATAAGAAAACCTATGTCCTTCTGATGAAACAATAATAATTCTCCCTTCAATGCCCGTTTTCTGAGATGTCTTCTTCAAATCCTCCAGCAAAAGATTTGTCAGAAGAAAATGCCCTGCAAAAGTTGTGGGATGATGCATACTTCAATGTAAGTTGTGTGTTGTTCAATGATATGAACTTTTTAGGAATTGGGAATTGGATTAATAATTTAACATGAACATTCAAAACCTAACAAAATGTCATCGGTTCAGTTTCATGCCATAGGACTTTTAAATACAAATTTGAACAACATAAAATCAAAGTTTGCAAACAGCAAGTATTCCTTCTATATCTGTATATGTAATTTATCTCATAACAAATATACAAACAGGCACTATGCTTTGCATTAGATATATAATAAACACACAATATAATGCAAACTGCTGTTCAACTTCAATAACATCATTTTTCCCTTCTACAAGCATCTCTTAAGAGTTCCAGACATAACTTCCAAGTTCTTTACATGAATGTACCTGATATTTCATGGCAAGCATTGGTCATCATAAACCAATGCTAGTAAATCCCTACTCTATCAAAGCATAAAAACGTCATGCATTTATATATGTTATATGAGAACTACAATGAAAACTTATTTCTCAATTAACATAAGGAATGCTAAAAGTTAAATGAACATAAACAGAATTTGCAGAAGAATCCCTCTAGGAAAGAATAATTAGTGGAAACATGTCAAAACTTGAAATCCTATTCTACACTCCAACAAGACCACATATTTTTTATTTTCCAGCAGTAGGAAAACTAGAAATCATCAACTTGTGGAGCTTGCCAGGATGTATTGATTATCATTATTGGTATAATTTTTTAAAGAAACCATATGACTCACCAATGTGGTTTGTGGCAAACTGTGGTTCAATATAAGGAGATGGCAATCTGATTGTTATGAATATAAAATAACATATATAGATATAGGAACATAGAACTTAGGATATAATGTAAATCATATGTAATTATTAAAAGGTACATCTCATAAAGACACGATTGTATGTGAAGGATCACCACAGGCATATAAATGGCATACACCATCATTCATGTAATCATCAATCCATCTGTTAATATATAAATATTTTTTCCTATAGGAATATTATCAATTATAAACTTTTATGTTTATAACAGATTACCAGGATGTATTGATTATCAAAGACCAGTAGAATAAAGTAAGAAATCATATGACTCACCAATGTGGTTTGTGGCAAACTGTAGTTCTATGCCATCTTGAGAAAGCTGAAAGGGACATCCCATAATTCCTGCATTATTTCTTTCAAAGCAAACAAAGTGAAGTCATAATTTCCTTCAATGTGGGAGCTTGGAATATAACATCATAAGCCGCGATTTTTCACCCTCCCTTAAATACAGATTATCAAATAGATAAGGTAATAGGTCACTTTACAGAAGAAAAACAAATGAAAAGGACGTTGTTCATGATTTAGTAGAGGAAACCTAATAGTAGTATGGATTATTGTATTGGAGTATGGAAAACGGCTTACATTAAAATGTTCAAAGGAAGATTCAAAGATTTGAAATTCAACGCAAAATCCCGAACAGATGCCATCGAACTCAGATCTAGCTCCAGAACATCCACTTGAGCATTGCCAATTTCCTTAATAATAGTTTCTTTGACAGAATTTCCGGCATCCACATTTCTGACTGCCATGACCACGTGAGCACCACGCAGTGCAAGAACACGAGTTGTCTCACTGCCAATACCACTTGAAGCACCTACAAGGACAATTTCAAATGTTGGCACAATATTCATTTTGAAAAAGTAAATTGCAATCTTAAAAATTACTGTGGAGAAAGGTACATTAAGAATCTAATAAAGCCTCACAGAGACTATAATATGCAAACAATATTTTAGTATATCCATCTAAAATGTACCAGTAGAATACCACAACTCTTCACATAATGATGTCACATAGAAAGCAAATCACATTGAATATATCTCAAGCACGTAGCATAAATGTAAGGAAACCATTCACAACCAACCACTCCAGAGCAGCATAATTCAAAAGAACCTCTGTAACAGAGCTGACCCCAAATCAATAGCATTATTTTTTTTGATAGTGTATGAGGAAACTAGGTCACATAATCAGCATCTAGAAAAGGTCATTATTTGGTTAAAGAGTAATACCTGGAGCCACTAGCTGGCCTTCTTGTTTCCAGTGATTATAAAGGTTAATAGGGTCATGTTACCCTGTTCTATGGAGTGTTGATAAAAAAAAGGCATAACTTTGTTTTATAAATGCAAAAATGGAAACAAAGATCAGCAAGCCACTGAATATCCCACTTATTCAAACAGACTTACTGTAATATCCCCTTCCAAGTGACAAGGATATTGAGAGACTTAGTAGTCTAGTTGTTCCCCTAGACTATAGTCTCATTGAAAAGGGAACTAAGGGGCTAAATGGTCACTAAGGTTCTAAAGTTATATTTTTAAGGTGACTTTGGCTAAAAAGAAAACAAAAGCTAATTGGCTAAGATGAGAAAAAATAAAGTAATAGACCTTAGAAGCCAATTAAATAATTTAAGTGAAAAATTAGAAGCTGGAGTAGAAAAGGAGAGGAGGGCACCTCACTTCTCATGCTTGTCATTTCTCACTTTGCATCTTGAACTCTGCAGCTTAGACGTTTTGAGGGTTTTGAGTAAACAAACCCTAGAGATCAGAAAGGAGGTGAAAGATTCCTCTGTTCCTGATCCAAGCTTGGCCAAGGTGGTGAAAGATTCCACCCTCACCATTCTACTCAGTCCAAGACAGTGCAGTAGTTGTTTGTGGAAGCATGGGCGCAGATCTGGGGCTTTTCTGCAAGATTGGGGCACATTGCTGAAGGGATAAGAGTTCGATTTGGCTAAGAGATTGGGGATCTGGAGCATATATTGTTACAGGAGTGTTTTCCATCACTAGGGCACCTTTTCTCATCAGTTATTGAGGGTTTATCTCTGCATATTCATTTATTCCTCAAGTTGGGTGAATTTCTGAAGGAGGGTGCACTTGTTCTTGGAGATACAGAGTTTTGGAGGATCAGATCTGTAGCTACAGCCACGGAATCTCTTCGACCATCTTCAGATCTACAGATTTGCAGCATATTTCAGGGGTTTGGAGGCCAGATCTAGCAGGGCCGAAATTCCTAGGGAGTTCCAGCCAGAGAGGGGCACAACTCAACCAGAACAGCCAGCGAAAGACGAGAAGGGAAAGAAATTGATCTTCCAAACCTTGCAGGCAGCTGTTGGGAGTTATGGAGAGCTTATCTCTCTCTATTGTCATTGTATCTTGGAGCTATTATCAACCACACACATTATTCTTCTTTGTCCAGATCTGTCCATCTTTTGTACTGAGGTCAGCTTATATTTAAATAAAATACAGATCTGAGGTATTTGTGGCTATTTCTTGTGTATTTCTATTGTATCTTGTTGTGTATCTGTTGTTTGCTATATTTCCATCATTTACTTGCTGTAAAACTCTACAAAGTCACCCTAGCGCAACCAAGAAGGTTAAAACAGCAAACTGTTTGACAAAAATATCACAATAAGAAAACAATAACCCACAAAAGTCCGGGTAAATCCACTTGGGAATATTACACTTACATATGTATAGATCAAAGGCAACTTTTGTCTGGAATGATAAAAAATACATACCTGTATATGTAAGTACTAAAAGTATGTATGTATATCCACACATTTACACACAAATAGAGAGAGAGAAAGAGAGAGAGAGAGAGAGATGAAATGGAATGAAATTATATTAATGTCCATATATGACCAAAAATAGATCAATGGGACTAGAATGTACAACCTGCCAAAATGAGCATGGAGATTGGAAAGGTCATCTCCCAAGAAATATAAAAGAAAACCTAGAGCTTAATGAAAAAGAAGAAAACCTTATATATTGTAGGGAGCTAACTATAAGTACAATCTCAAATTAGTGGAGAGAATTGAATTGAACTGACTTTTACTAAAACATCCACAAAGCCAACTTGCCTATGGGACAGAAAGCCTTACATCCAATGCAAATTCCAAGATACAGTAAGGAGGGGGCAAGATACATAAAGTGGTAAGAGAAGTTTTGGACCACTCATCTCTCCATGAACAAAAGTATACTAGACAAGCTAGATTGGTTTTCAGTAGCTTTCTCTCTAGGGTACATCATCCTTGGGCCTCTCTTGGCCATGTCTTCTACTTGGCCCTTTCAGAACGTTGACCCTCAGGTGTTATTTTCTATGTTTTCTCATTTCCAGATGTTGTTGTATGCCTCGCAATGCGATAAGAAATGATGCTCAATATCCCTGTCTCTCTCTGTAAATATCCAGCATGTCCTGCTTTCAAGTTCTTCCTTGGTTCTCCCCATCGTCATTTTTCACATCTTAGCCTATGTAAGTTGGTTCCTATTTGTGCCAAAAACATGTTTTTCTCTTCATGAGATGTTCAATTTCAAGTAGTCATGCATTCTGATTTCTCCCTCCAGATTGAAGTATCTAGATTCTATATAGTATTGTGGCTTCCTTTTGTTGTTTCTTTTCCACTTCCCTCTTCTATAGAAACTCGTGTATGTGGATTTTAGCATCTTCCTATCTACGGGCCAGCTATCTTCTACTATGTCCCAATTTTTGAGCCACTTCTTCAATTGCAGATCCTAGATGTTCTTCCTCCTTTTTATGTCTTCCTAGCAAATCCTATTGGGTATCCTTTTTTATCCAAGGATGCAACTCTTTGTTTATATAGTATTAGCTTCCTTATTGCCTCGAGTGCTATTGAATATACACACCTGTTTCTACCAAAAATATCTCATAATGGAGTTCTTACACTTTTCCTAAGGAAACCTATTATCAAGTGCTTATGCACCCTATTGATCAGATTCCACCTTGGTCCTTGTTACCTCCTGGGGAGGTACCCTATTATTTTTCACTTGGCTACACCATTGTAAGCCTAGGAAGATGCAAGTTAAAGCCTTGTAGGCCATGTGGGCGATATTGTATGTGGTGTCCTAGGCCTTTGTGGTCGGCCATGCCAAGTCCCTCTAGTCCCCACTCTCAATTCCTTTCATCCTGGATAGGATTGGAGGCCTTGGGATGGATCTATTGGGACACATGGTTTACGGGAGCCAGGTTCTTTGTAGGGGTGATCGTATTAATTTCTGAAACCTAGCACCATGACAATTAACTTAGCAATAAAAAACACTTTATTCATTAACTGCACAGCTAGGTTTTAACCAAAAATCAACAGAATCATTTAACTCAAAAACCAATCACAGATTACACAAGATATTCAGATAAAACCCATGGAAAAACCCTTGTGGGAAAATCAGATCTTCTTTTATTATTATTGGGCTCCTTTCC
>JZKD02S1997005.1:4574-20375 GCA_000966675.3 Picea glauca | reverse complement strand
GCTCCACGCTCCCAACAACCTTGGTCTCAAGACTGTGTTGATCCTCAGATTATCAAAACTAGGTTAAACAAGCTACAAAGGTATGTGTTCAAGTTTGTCAACTCAACGGTCATGATTTCTATATGCATCTGATTTCTTACACGGTCTCTAACTATGTTCTAGCTGCAGGAAAAATGTCGTCGAGAAAGCCAACCACCAAACTCTCGTCGAGAGCACCCAAGCTAAAGGAAGTTTAAATGGGTGAAGGTTCTTCTCCTGGTACAACGAGGCAGTTGGAGTACACTCCCAGGGCAAAGTTGGTCATAAAAACCTCAACAAAGAAGGCCTTTGTCCAACCTTTGGCCTTCAGTGATACAGAAGCAAGCATTGGATCCAAAGTAATGCTCCCACAATGGGGGGACCTTTTCAACAAAATCAGTTAGGAGGAGTACCTGGAGTATATCCCACACATCGACTCAGATGTAAGGGCGCTCGATGACCAAGTGTTCCCAAACATTCGACGGTCATATTTGCGCATGGTAGCCAACAGAACTCTGGTTTTCCCTTGCATAGAAGTTTTGAAGTGGCTAATCGACCACACAGACGCGCATAAGTGTTTGATCAATGATGAGAATGCGAGTGTGTCAGAGTTTTCCTCCCGACAGAAGTCCTGAAGTACTACAAACTCAGAGACCCAGAGGAGCGGCTAAAAATAGACTTCGTGGTGAAGTTCTACGAATTCCACGACACCAGTCGGTTGATGGCCTCATGGTGGAAGGAGGACAATTTTTTTATAAACCAGAGCAGTGGCTGGTTATGGAACAATGAACCTGAGGGAGCCATACATCTAATTGATGGCTCTCATCTGCCGACTGTATGGAGAAAATGACTGCTCCAAGTTTTCGGAAGCATGGATGCCCTTGGCATACACAGTGGCGATCTTCGGAAGCATGGATGCCCTTGGCATACACAGTGGCGATCTTCGGAAGCAACTTCAACTGGGGAGCGATAATTTCCAAACAATTGAGCATCTGTGTACAACAGGCTTAGACGTCAAAAGAAGGGGAAGCACCCTCTTTCCACATGGCCTCGTACCTGCTCTATGTGATATGCACAAGAAATGTCTTTGCCGGAATAAATTTAAGCTGTCATGTTGCGGAGCTCCCTGTTCATGTTTATTTCAACATACTTTGGGAGAACATGTACAAAAAATCCTATGCACTCATATGCGATGAATTCATCGCTCGTATTCATTTTATTATATTTAAAAAGGAATGCCCAAGATTGTCCGCAACAGCCAAGAAAATGGTAGCGAGGGTAGGCCACTGGTATTTGGATGAACGACCAACCTATATCAAGGTGTTCGGGGCCATCGGAGCACCGCATCTACTCCCTGCTCACGTCCCAGACCGACTCATTGTAGGAGAAATCTGCTATCAGACCATCTTGCAGGGCTATAACGCCACACTAGTCAAGGACAAGAAGGAGGCTTTCATACCCTACGGTTTCCATGTGGGGTTTTATCTGGTAAAGGACACTGCTCAAGCCAAACAAGAAGGGCTGAGCCAACTTGAATTCAGGTTCCCGACAGGCCGATTCTGTAAGCACAACCCTAAAGGCCTAGTTCTCCAACATGCTTCACAAGTATCATCCTGTTGGCCATACACACATGATAAATTTGAGGATGAAATTTTCATAGAGTGCACTCAGGACTGGGAAGAGGTAGTATAGAGGATGGCCAACGCAAATATGACTAGGTTCGAGGCCATGTGCATGGACGAACAAGTGGAGACAATAGAGCGGTCTGCTCAAGAGGCCCTCAGAGCTTAGGAAGAGATCAGAGCGACATAGACTACAAAGGCACAAAGAAGAGGGTTGTTCTTGCTAGAAGGGGTGCAAAGAATCATTGACCAGTTACAGGATGATCCTGACCTCGTAGAGATGTCACAGATCCCCACTGACGACCCAATCGCAAGTAGAGGAGAGCCAATACAACTTGAAGAAATCACCGGGTCCGAAAACCTTGAAGTTCCATCACCGCAGATCAGAGCACCAGGAGGAATTCCAACCCATCCTGAGATATCGAGGACACCGGGTAGGACAAGTGTACATAACCCCTTGTTCGACTTAATAACCATCTATGATGATGAGGAGAGTTCAGAGGTTTCCCTGGTGACTCCAGTGCAGATTACAGAGGAAAGGGAACTTGAGAGAGCATCTACCCCAGGTCCCGATGTTCCAATTCAAAGCCTTTCGCAGAGCAACCATGAGGTCGAAAGTTCCCTAAACACTGAGCTACTCGACCTGCCGGGTACCCCAATGGAAAAATCGAGGGATGAGTTGGGATCGGGAGGTCAGAAGGAGGAAGTTCCACAGCAAGAAATTGGCACATCAACAATCGATTACCAACTAAGTACCGAACCTACCCCTGGTGCTTCAGTTTTGGTCGATACCTCACCAACCGATGAGCAACAAACGGAGGCTGAGCCATTGAGACATATGGAAGAAGTTCAGGAGCCCATCCTAGAACATGTACACACAGTTGGGAGCCTGGGAAATACTCTAACCTGGGGAGAACAACTAATCCCCGAACTGGTTGACGAGGTCGCCGATATACAAGCAATCGCCTATGACCGAAAGAGAAAATCCATCATGAAGAGAACTACTAAGAAGAGGAGGCTTACGTTGGATAGTTCGATTCTCATCACCAAAGAGGAGAAACTGCTCAACACAGAACACGCCAAGACGTCCGAGCTTATCGATGCGGGGATGGCTATCACAGATGCCACACTGGATAGAGCAAGAAGGGATGAAAAGGAGCTGGCCACTGCACTTAAGGAGTTGGAGCATCTGAACCATTTGGAAAAATACTATCAAGACTCCACATAAGCCACGATGTTTTTGAGAAGTGAGTTTCAAGATGCCCATGACCCATTCACAAATGAACGACACCTTTTCACTGCAGGTATAGTTGATTTCCAAGAAGACACCCTTATGGCACTAGCGACTGCAAGGACGTGGAAATGTGGTATGAGAAGGCTCACCAAGCAGTAGAAAGGATCGATTACATTAGTGCGGTTCAAAAGGGCTGAGACGTTGAAGAGCACGACATTCGGATGTTGAGGGACAACAACATAGATCGGATCAGGAAAGCGACCGAATACTGGGTGAAAATGGCCCAGGAACCTCAGCGGGAGATTTAGGAGAAATGGGTCGATTATGAAAAGAGCTGGGAAAGGGTTAATCGGGAGATGAAAGACATCGGCCTCCCGGAATTCAACTCAGTCGAGGACTTTGTCGACCTGCATGACATAGTCAAGAAACATGCAGAACAAGACTCGGCATGGACAACAAAGATAACAAAGGTGGCGAGCATGGCGCCAGGTCAAGTACAACAGTTCATGGAGCGTCCGATCAAGGCTCGAGCAGTTTTGCAACAGTTAAGTGTCAAAATAGTGAAGTACCGAGCACGAGCAATTTTGCAACAGTTAAGTGTCAAAATAGTGAAGTACCGAGCACGAGCAGTAGAAGTGAAAGAAATCCTTTCAGCCCCGATGGACCAACACAGGTTCCCATATGCCAACACATGCGAGGAATTCTTCGTCAAATGGTTGGAGTATGAGAAGAGTCATCCACTTCAGTAAAACTATTTGATGATTCTTAGAAGACAGAGAGATGAAAGTGCCATGTGGTGATATTTTGTTTTACTTAGCTTGCACTCATAGTACCTATTTTTAGTTAATGATTCATTATAAATAAGAGGATTGACCTTTTAGTAAAGGTCGATGGTTTTGGCAAAGACCCTCATTTTTGGAATTGTAAAGAACTATTTCCGAACTACCTTAATTGAGAAGTCTCGTTTAGGACCGGAGACAAACTTCTGTTTTTCATCAAAGGCGTTGTGTGATTGGATTTGAGGAGGAATTACTTTCGACTTTATTTCATGAATGGATGTTGTAATGAGTAATAGTTTTTGAATCTATTGATAAGTTAGTTGTTTCAATATTTTTCGTAGTTCTTGTCTCTAATGATGAAAGCAAATCGTTGTGTTAATGTGTGATTAATGTTAGAGCTAAGGAAACTATTTTTCTTGCCATCATTTTATTGCTTGTATGTCTTCTTTCGATAATTGTATCTCAGTCAATAATTGAAATACCAACAAGTTAATGTATTAGTACTAGGCTTGTCACATGTGTGAATATCTTTGTCTGCATGCTTGAGCACAAGGGTTATCCCAAGCTGAGCCTTCTTCAGTAGTTAAGAACCCCTCCCCTTTTTTACCAGCTGGTTTATACCAGCACACATCTTTTGATCAGACCTATCTAATAAAAGAAAAGACAAAAAGAGAACGTTTAAACTGAAGGAAGACCTTTCACAAGAAGATATCATGTAAATCATTACGTAAAGCCCATCGATAAATTGGTCATATCGAAAGATCTGGAGAACCATTCCACCATCAAACGTTGCAGAGTCTAATTGGGCCTCTGTGGCGGGTTTGGTTCCTGCTGTTGAGTTAAATGGATTTAGGACCCCTCAATAGGTTGGAGCAACAACATCGTCATAGCACGAAGGCTGGAACCACATCAACATCATCACTAAGCTGGAAATCTTCAGCACGAGGATGGAACCACATCAACATCAACACAAAGTTGGAAATCTTTAGCACAAGGCTGACATCTCAACAACATCAACACGAAGCTTGAAATCTTCAGCACAAGGCTGGCATCTTAACAACATCAACACGAAGCTGGAAATCTTCAGCACAAGGCTAGCATCTCAACAACATCAACACGAAGCTAGAAACCTTCAGCACAAGGTTGGCATCTCAACAACATCAGCACGAAGCTGGAAATCTTTAGCACTAGGTTGGCATCAACACTACTCCCCCTTTCGAGGGAGGTCCTTTCAGACTACATTGAGCTTGTCTCAAAACTGCTCAAACTTTGCACAAGATAGAGGCTTGGTCAAGACATCAACAATCTGTTCATCCATGCCAACGTAATGGATCTTTATGGCTCCTCTTTGCACCATATCACGAATGCAATGATACCATATTTCTATGTGTTTTGACTTGTCATGGAACACATGGTTCTCTGTCATTTTTATGTAACTCTGGTTATCACATAAAATCATGGTTGCTTCCATCTCTAGATCAAATAGACCTGTCAACAACTTCCGAAGTGACATGGCTTCACAACTAGCGGAACATGCAACATTGTATTTTGCTTCTGTCATGCTGAGAGCAATACTTGATTGCTTCCTACTATGCCATGAGATCATGGCTGACCCCAGACTAAAACAACATCCTAAGGTGCACAATCTGAATCAATATATCGACTCAGCCTGAAGTCATGATCTCCATTATAACTGAGACCAAAATCCAACGTACACTTAAGGTATCTCATCACATGTTTTGCAGCAACAAGATGAACATGTCTGGGTTCTACCAGAAACTGACTCAAGGTGTTCACAACAAAACATATATATGGCTTGGTGTTCGTCAAATACATCAACGATCCAATGATTTGTCTATACATCGTAGCATCAACCGACTCTGACGAAGTATCAACCAGGAACTTCAACTTTGTTTCCATGGGTGTATTCATGGATTTACACTCCAACATATTAAACCTCTTCAGTATTTCAACTGCATACTTCCCTTGGTTGAGGAGGATCTTCTCTGGGCTCTGCCAAACTTTGAGACCTAATAAATAATGCATTAGGTCTTTTATCAAACTCTGTAGCAAGCTTCTTCTACAATCTGTGATGATCTTTTCTTCATTTTGTCAAGAATACATCATCTACATATAGTAGCAACATCACTAGCTCATCATTCATAACCTTGAGGTAAAGGTTAGAATCAACTTTACTCTTGGTAAAGCCCAAGCTTGTTAGGAAACTGTCAATTTTGCCATATCAAGCTCTAGGAGCTTGCTTCAACCTGTACAGAGCCTTCTTCAACCTGCAGACCCGCGTTTTTCTGTCTTCATCTTCAAATCAATTTTTTCACATCACTTGGTACACTTGCTCAACTGCAACTCAATCTGCACAATCATGTGCTAGCTCTATGTGCTTTCTGCAAAGCACTATCTGTCTCACTGCCTGAGAGTATGTCTTCTCCTCTTTCTGCAACTATTCCTTCTGGAACTAGGAGTTTGCACCTGCAACTTCTCTGAAGTTGAAAATGATTATTTCATTCTCACTGTGGTTGTTGAAATCTGAGAGTACTCTACTCTATCACGACAACAACTTCATCTAAAACTGAGCGTGGCTCAATAACTGGCATTGAAAGTAGCTCTTCTTCTTTCATGGAGGTAACTATATCTGCTAGTGTAGTCATGTCTCCATGGCCCGGCTATTGTACTACATCAAATGGCACTGGACATAACTCAATCTCAAATATAGGGATTGCTCCCCTTGAATCTCATACTGTCATGGTAGTTCTGGTTGTCTTTATGAATACTGGAACTATTTCTTCAATTATTAGAGTAAGTGTCTCGTCATAGTCTTCTCTCTCTTGATGGGAGAATCTTCTGGACACACATCAAGATTTGTATATCTGCAACATGCTTGATCTGTTAGATCAATTTTGGAAGTCAACACTGACTTCTCTTCTAGTCTCACGAAAAAATCCATATTCCAGTCTTTCTGTCTGGCTTCCTTCTTTGCCACTGAAACAAGGGAATCTTCCCACGAGATTTCATATCTCCTAGAAGTCTTTGAAGCTACGATCTAGTCTTCTCATGGCATCTGTCTCCCAGTCCTGGAGGATGTCTCTTCATCTGATCCTTTATGAGATCAGGCTTGCTCTTGATTTCTTCCGAGTCTACAAGGACTTCATCATCTCTTACATGGTATACTTGGTGTTGAATACCAAGTCCAAATATGAAAAGCTGAGTCAGACTTCAAACGAGTTCTGCTTCCCGTCAAGGTGGCTTCATTATCCTTTGACCAAGTCTTCTGTGAGTTCTATTCTAATGTTTGGTCATCTTTGGAGCCTCCTGCTCCTTACAGTCAATCTCCATATGAGATACCTTGGATCTCAAAAATAGCCTCTTCTTCATCTTCTTTGGTACATGGATGTATACCGTCATGTACACAACTTGGATAGTTTGCGTCATGTTTCATTATGTTGCCTCCTGCAACCTTCACTATAGTTTCCTTAGGGCACTTGTGACCTGCCCGGAACAAGAACAAGAACAACCAAGAATAATACTCTTTATAATAATAATAAGGCAAAGGTGAGAACAATCACCACAATAGCTCCTTTAGAGCTATTACAAGTGACAAAGATCAAAAGCAAGAAATACAATACGAAATGAGATCAACACTCTTCTAGTGTTGTGATCAAGCATTCCTCCATGGTAGCCTGGAACCAACACGAGAAGTTTCTCCCAGAGGAGATGTTAGTTGTATCTGGTAAATGATTACAATAAGCATTTATCTCAATATGCTCATATGCTACCAAGTATAAAACTTTTCAAAGATTGCTATCTCAACTATAGTGTTTTCTTGACATGTATAAGTTTTGAATCTTATCAACTTAATCAATCAAACCTGGAACCTGCAGTTTTGTCCTCAAGAATGAGTGTGTTGTTTTTCTTTCAAGTCTCCTTCACTCAAGATGACAAGTGCTTTCTTAAACCTCTCTTTTGTACCAAGACAATATGTTATCTTGACATAAATCTAAGTTAGAGAATAAACTCTATAAACTCAACTTTAATCAACCTTGATAATTTTGACCAATGGTTAGTATGATTTCAACATACCACCTAGATGTTCATAAGGTCAAAATAATGTCATAACAAATAGATGCATATCAAGATAATCAAACCTGAGGTGCATTAGTCTTCTGAATATGTTGGATCTGAGATCCTTCTAGATCTATGATAAGAGATCCTTTCTCCTGCAAGTACCCCTTAGAATAATATAGTTGAAACATATGTAAGTACATACCTCTGATAGTATCGACGAGTGGTGGTAC
Source organism: Picea glauca (assembly GCA_000966675.3). NCBI lineage: Eukaryota > Viridiplantae > Streptophyta > Pinopsida > Pinales > Pinaceae > Picea > Picea glauca. The sequence goes on along the minus strand of JZKD02S1997005.1, from coordinate 12,412 downwards.
CATCTGGTAGCAGCGGTGATAGGTAACAAACCTTCAAAACTTCAGAGTTGTTTCAACTTTAAGGTTGGCCAACACTTTACAAAATCTTTCACTGCAACTGGAACCTTAACTCTAACTTAGGGTTTTATGAGAAAACCCTAATTTTTCAAGTTTCAAATTTTGAAATTCTGATCTAGGGGCTAGATGCGTTGAACTGAGGCGAGTAAGTTGGTGCAGTCAGATTTATGAAAATCCAAATTTTTCCCCTTAAAACTGAGCTTGCGAAAATCTGGACTGGTACTAGTTTTGGTTTCCTGGTTTTCTGGTTTTCTAGTACCAGTGAAAACTAGGGTTTCATTTTCTGGGAGTTCTGTCCACTGAACAGGTGCGCTCAAAGTGTCCAAAGATTCACTAGGATAGGGCACACTTTCCTAGGTGGTTTTTAGTCAGAAATTCCTCTCCAATAAAAATCCTTAATTTTCTTGTACGACAAGAATGGCGTTTTTCTTTATCCAGTGAAAGATGCTCTCTTCAGTTTAGCTCTGATACCATGTTAAGTTTTGAGCTATTATTAGGTTTCTTTTCAATTTATAATATAACAATAGCATAGGTAGGATCACTAAGAGAAACACAATCACAAGATACACAACATTTATCCTGGGAAACCCTCATGGGGGAGAAAACCCAACAAAACTTCCTTAATATAGATAGCCAATACAATGCCAAGACAATAAACCAAAACACTAGAGAATATCCAACACTGAGGAATGTGCCTCTCTCTTCCTTCTTCTCCCAACTGCAACTCTCCAAACTTGTGCATTTGATGAGTGAATGAGTGAGTGAACAAATGAGGCGCTAGCCTCCTTTATTTATACTAGCTGGTAGGCGCTGGAAAGGTGTCTCTTCACTGGGTAGGGCCGACTTGTCTTCTTAGTGGCTAAAACCACTTTAATTAGGCCTGAGGGCCAACTTCTTAATTAACATAATATAATTAGGGTTTGACCAATCCACAAAAGGGGATTTGGTCAATTACAATGTCCGACATGATCAATCCACAAAAGGGGATTGATCTATTTAATAATGAATCAAGAATAAATAGAATACTCTTTGCAGTTACAATATTTCAACAATGGGAGTGATGCGCTAGTCTTGGAAGGCTTATCTCTTGCTATTGTGGTGGATTATCTTGGTATTTTCCCTTGAATTGGTATGGTTTTTACTCTCATGCTATCATTTGTTTTAAGTCAAGGTCATTGTGCTAGGAGCTAGGTTGGAAGTCTAAGGGCATACACCCCCACCATAGTCGTCATCATTTTATGCTTCATGTTATTGGTTAAACAAGGGTTTGCTAAGAGAAGTATAAGGGCATACACCCTCTTAGCTTAAACCCTAGCTAGAGAAACTTGCCTTGGGAAGTAAAAGAGCTTACACCCCCAAGGAGGCACCTTCTCTAGCTCTTTCTTTTCATGACCCCATTAACCCAATAATTACGAGCACTAGTCATTTATTATTGCATTGGAGATATAAAATCATTGCCTTGGGAAACGTGAATTTTCATCTTTTGAAAGATCTCTTGCTTGAAGTTGGTTTGCCTCATTGAGAGGAGTCTTCCCCTACTAGGGCATCCTCTCTCTCCCACTACTTTACTTGCTATTACAAACCCTAACCTACAACCATTAGGGCTGATCTAACCTAGATAAACTACTAACCATAACTCATAAACTAACCCTAAACTAGCTCCTAAATTTTGCTCATTTACTCTACTAACTAGGGCGCATCTTTTGGGCTAACTGTTGGCATATTTTGATGGTGTAATTTGCTGATATAAGTGACTGAAAGCTACAGCCATAAGGCTGCAATTTTCTGTAGAAAATACATGTTTACAACAACCATCTTCTCTTTCCTCTTAAGTGTCATTTTTCAGCCTATATTAATTGCTAATCTTGATGTTGATTTGCTTAACTTGTCTAGATCTTTGTATGCTGATTTAGATGCTTTATTTGCTGATATAAACTGTCATCTATTGCTGCAAATTAGGTACACCAAGCTTAACTTGCTGATCCAGCTAACATATATCATTGCAAACTGGTTTTTCTTGTGTTTCGGACTAGTATTTCACCATTTACAGGTTATTCAACATACTTAGCAACCCTTGGAATTTCCCAAGACTTCCTTCCACACATTTCACTCCACTTAGACTTGACCTCTAGGAGCTCCACTTCCATCTCTATCCATATCCATCTCATTCTCCCTAGGGTCATTAGGATCACCTCCCTAGAGTGACCTAGTCACCCTTGAAGTTCAGGACCTACATCGAGGTGACATTGGGTGTAGGACTCCGAAGTTGTAGCACTTGCCTTGTAGTTGGGTCGGGTTTTGACCAACCTACAACTTGCGCTATAACAGACCCCACCATCTATCATTATCTTATTGGATCGCTCATGTATTTGGTCAACACTAGACCAGATGTTAGCTTTGTAGTTAACTCTTTGAGTCAGTTCATGGTGGACCCTCAGAGAGTGCATTGGATAGCTGTGAAGCATGTGCTTTGCTACTTGAGAGGTATAGTGGAATATGAGTTGTTGTATGAGCGCAGTGGTGGAGTGAGATTGGCAATTTTTACAGATGTTGATTGGGCAGGATGTGCAGAGGACATGAAGAGCACTTCAAGGTGTTTCTTCAACATAGGATTGGGTATTATATCCTGGTTGAACAAGAAACAAAGATTAGTGGCATTGAGCTTTGTTGAGGCAGAGTACATGGCAGCTAGTTTAGAAGCATGTGAGGCACTGTGGTTGAGGAAGTTGTTATTGGGACTGTTCAGTAAGGAGTTAGAGGCTACTGTGATACATTGTGATAATCAAAATTGCATCAGGATCTCTGAGAATCTCGTGTTTCATGATTGTTGCAAGCATATAGACATTCACTATCTCTTCATACGAGACTATGTGCAAAAGGGTGCTGTGAAACTCCAATACATACAGACAGATGATCAAATGGTAGATATATTTACCAAGGCACTTTGTAGATAGAAGTTCGCGAAGTTCAGAGACAAGATGGGGTTGGTACATAATCCCTTCCTCGTTAAGAGGGAGTGTTGAGAAGTGTAACTCAGAAGGTCTTCTTCCATGTGGTAGCGTCCTAGCATGGTAGAGGACAACGAAACTAAGCAAGTCGATGGGTTGATCTCTTTCCTAAAGTTTTACTTAGGAAAAAATACATTAGATGTGTTATATTTTAATGTTGAATTAATGAGCACTTTTCTAAAGTTAAGAGTGAAAATAATTTAAGTGATGGTCTTTTAATCTTGGCCATCCATCTCATTGAGAAAGTGAGGGTTGATCTCAACCCTTGATCTCTTCGGAGATAGGTTTTTTGCTTGCTCATGGAGTTAAAGGAAATCGACTTGGTGGTTGGGCGCATTGTACATTTGAGAAAGAGCGATTTGTAGATAGAGAGAAGCGAATTGCTTGGGGTTTGTTGGAAAGAGATTGCAGTAGAGACGAAGGAGATATTATTGCAGTGGATCGACTTGCTTCTTGGTGATTTGCAGAGGTCGAACTTCACCACAGAGACAGAGTTGTACATGTGACCCATAGACAACGCAGCTGGGCCGTACGCACTGCGTAGAGGCTGAGTTTATTGGGTCGATTTCTGTGTTGCTGGTGTTGATTTGGTTGGAAGGAGGCCATACACTTGCTTGGAGGAGAAGCGTTAGGGTTTCCTCAACTCACTGATGTAAACTGATCTGATTGTAAGAGATTTCTATATCTGTTGTTGCATAATAAAAATCCATAAACTGAAGAACCAGTTTTCCCACATTGGGTTTTTCCAGGGGTTATTTTACCCAAAATTTTTGGTGTCTCTCATGTGTCGTGATTTTTGTTATCGTCTACATTGATTCTCAGTTATATTTCTGTGATGCATTATTTTATTGTTGTGAAGAAACCTAGCAGTAACTAAGGAATTTCAATTTCAAAATTTTATGGTGTTAATAACTTTCTGGGTATTAAAGAATTGTAGATTATTAGTTCGCTACTGATGGGTTTTAGTGGATTCACAATTATGATACGTTATTAGATTACACCGATGTTCACCATGTTCATGGCTAGTATATGAAACATTAACACTGCATACAAGCAAGATCCAATACACCAAGAAACCATATCACACAACTGAAGATAACAACTAAACCAAGAGGTGCTCTCATCATGTGTACCATTTGCATGTGTGATTATCCATGTAAATGTGTGCAAGGTGTCTAGTGAGAGGCTGATATATCGTCATGGAGTCTACTGGGCAAGTCCTCTATGTGAAATGAACCAACATGTAGGAAAAACTGTGAAGGATTTTGTCAATCTTTTCTCTAAATGATCAAGTAGGAGTGCTCACATCAGATGTGAACTAGAACATCAAGCCACTAGAAGAGTGGCGCCAGTACTAGTTACCCATATGTGATCACCATCTCCTCATACCATATGAGGGGGAAACAAGGCCCATTGCAAGGTTTTCCCAATATGGCTCCTCATCTTCTATACAATTCACGGGTTCCAGTGGTATAGGAAGCCTTGGATCTTCTATCCTTTTATCCCAGTTGTACCCAAAGTTTCTTCTTGGCTAAAAACTAAGCCTAGCTTGCATTTGATTTTGTTGCCCTCTTTCCAATGTAACCACTCGGTTGCCCACATTTTGGACAGTTGTAGTCATCTTTTCCATTCCTTCAATGAGCTTTGTCATCATATCTGGTGTTGGGTCATGAGAATTCATAGCCATTGGCTTTGCTTCAGCTTTAGGAGTGGGTGCCCTATAGGAATTGTTACCACATTTATCGCATGGGGGTACTTGATTGCACGTGTCCATTTTTGGCAGGTTGATATCTTGATCCTAGCCTTCAAAAGGTTGGGATGTTAGTAGAGACAACTTATAACATGAATGCAAAGTAGCTTCTGTGGTGGATCGCCATGGCTTGGTTCTTTCTTTAGGGCGACGTATCTTGGTTCGGGGTTTTGTGGTAATGATACTTTGGTTGAGATACTTCTTGGCTACATGGTATATCATTGGTAGTTGTTGTGATGGTTGCGTTAGAACTCTTTATTATGACTATGGTTTGTGGTGGGTTGTCCCCTTTATTTGCCCTAAGGATGTCACCTTAACTTTATTTTCAACATAAAGGGGGTACATATATAAACAAGGGAAATAGCTACAAAGCAGCTAGTCCCTGCCTCGTATATATTTATTATAGATTGGTCTTCAAACTGTTAACAAGAAAGGCAATGACAACAATGATATAAATAAGCAAAACTATATACTCGACTTCTTATGACGGATTGATATGTGGTATGAAGAAAGCATATTGGCAATAAAACAAATACGATAATCATCATCAACAAAGTTGAACCAAACACAAACCAACAATGTTTAACAAATATGGTAATCATCATCAACAGAGTTGAACCAAACACAAACCAACAATGTTTAACAAATATGGTAATCACCATCAATAGAGTTTAACCAAACACAAACCAACATTGTTTAACCATTTTGGATTCTTTCTCTTTTTTCCAAAGATTTTGGTGCAACAACAAAATTGCCGACCGTTTTAATGTCATATTCCAAATTTGGCTCCTCTAACAAAACTTACACGTTGTTGAATTGATGGCAAACAATCATATTATAAATGGCACATTGTATTGGAGTGGTTTAGAAAAGTTTGAAAACCACTCAACCGTAGAAATATTAATTTAAAGGGAGATAATTTTGTTCTTGATGAAGATGAGGGGAGGGCCGAATGGCAAAGAAATGGTCGGACTGATATAAGAAGGGATTAATAGGACTAGGAATCAGCACATCAAAAACTTTTTTCGTTCGCATTAATCATTCTTGGCTCTTAATCTCAATAACAATACTTATTAACTAAAAAGACACGCATACTTCCCAGACTCGAAGATAGATGTATAGGGCCTTTTATTTAGGGAAACTTGACAGATAAAGACATATTAAGTGAAGAAGGGTTCATAAGGAATTAAAAATACATAATAAATAAAGTTATTGATTAAAGAGAGTGCGAGAATATCATCCTTCCACGTGGATAACCCACTGACCACTTTCTCTCTTCATTATTGGGCTTGCCACCATTAATAAATAGGCACTTCATTACCTGCCATTTCCAATTCACTTCGTACAGATTCATTTATTGCATTTATTGACTGCCAGATTGCTCCTCTCCAATACCAACAAAATTTAATTCATCCTGTGACCACTTTCCCAATGGCTAGCTTTATATATTGTCAATTTGCCAATACCCATCATGAACGCCCTTAATTTCACGTTATTAATTAAACAAATCAGTAACCTACTCTGCTTAACTTCATGTGAATCCAGATTAAATTCATAGTATCCATCTCATTTAATGCTAATACCCTTGAATTATGGATGAAAAAAAGTAAACATCTCGTTCCAATCTAATAGCATCTGTTTATGGTAATATAACGGGTGAATGATTACAAGGTAGTATCTTACTATCTAACCATGACATGTAAACGAGATGAAACTAATGATAATCGAATAAATGGTCAATATTTTGCTAAACTACATAATTATTATTGTACTAATTCCATGATTTATATTTTGTTTATATTAGTTGGCATTTCGTGTTAACATACAACCCAAAATTGAATATGGTCGAAACTTTATCATAAGAACATGGTATTAATATGGAATACACAGGTGATCAAATCCACAAAGCATCGCACGAAAAAAGACAAAATCTAATGCTCTAACATATGTTCCTATACGTTTTAATGAAAAACGACTCCGCTCGATATCAAATGTTCAACAAAATCATAATATGCACTTTACACTTTAAAGTGGCTATTATTATCACAAATTGTGAAACCTGTGATTTTTGAGTGGCAAAAGTATTTCACTGTTTCCAAAGAGTAGATACAATTTTTTTAATGTTTATTTGATCTACTTTGGAGTGACACAGGCTTCGAAACAATGCGTTTTTTGATTTGCATAGTAATGTGGGAATGGAAAGAACAAAGTGCGAAGAACATGAAGAGTTTGCACAAAGAAATGGTCACACTAGGAAATAAATATGATATAAGAATCAATCTGGTATTGCAGCCACATATCTTTGCTCTCACAGGAAGGTGGTTTCTTAAAATATTAAGGCTTTATGAGTTCTGTTGCCGTCCTTATACACACTTGCAAACGTGAGCTAAGTCCTGCTCACTTAGTGTGTCCTTAGAGGCACAATACCTAGGTTCAAAGCCCACGCTGTCACTTTGACTTGAACCTCTTCCGTCTAGGCTTACTCCTAGGGAAGCCAAGGGGGGGTAGACCCTAGTTACTATGTGAATTATTAAATGAATTTTAGGAGTTAATTTTAGTTTGTTAAAGGTGAGGGGAAACTAGCCTGTATGGAAAGCAAAAATGCGAATGCAAATTGTTAGAATGAGAATCAAGCCTTCCCCTAAGTCAACTATGACTAGTGCCTAAGGTTGGGCAAGGGGTCAATAAGATTACACCATTAAAGAATTAAATACAACTTATACAAGAGACAAATAATGCTATAGGATACAACAAGAGATACGTTACATTTGAGATATACAAATTGAAATACAAGATAGATTATAATGAACAAGATGAATTAGATGATTACACCATATACATGAAAGAGACAATTAGATAAATGAAATATTCAATTCACAAAATGGAATGATGAAATATATCATACATGAAACTTTATGAACAAGAATAAGCACATTAGATGATATTACAAGTATACAAAAGGGAAATTCGATTTTAGACTAATCACATAAGATGTCACAACATAGATATTGCCTTGAAATGTT
>JZKD02S1996994.1:46689-60384 GCA_000966675.3 Picea glauca | reverse complement strand
AGAGTATAAATAAGAGGCAAGGCTCTCTCATTTGAATAAAACTTGAGCATATTGAATATGTATATGTGTCTAAGGTAACCAAGGATATATAAACTAGAATTTTGAGTGAAAGTGAAGAAAAGAAGGTCGAAATGCAAGGAAGGATAAAAAAATTTGATAGTGTTTTCTAAGGTATGTTATTTACAGGTCATATCACCATTTTCTCTATAATTTGTTTTATATAATTATTCAGACTGTGAAATTGCTATGAAAGTTAGAAAACATATCCAAGTATCTATGGAAAAAAATTCATCTTGTGGGTCGTTGTATTTTGGGAGTTACACTCCGTGGAAAATAGGGTTTGTGGTCAATCCCGAAACTAGTCAAAATCAGGTGTTTCGGGTAAAAAAGTCATAACTTCTTCATAACAGATCCAAATTAAGTGAGACAAAATGTGTTGGTTAGGTTACAATCTTTAGTATTCTTTTTAATATTTTTAGATAATTTCATCAAACAGTTTGTGCGGGGCACTCTCTACAAGGTCTCTCTCTAGAATAAGATAAAATTCAGCAAGGTATGTCATTTTTGCTATAACTCCTTTTCTGAGAGGTTCCAAGTAGTGAAACTTGGAGGAATTGCATAAAACACATTGAAGAACATTGTCTATCAATTTCAGATCTTTATACATTACAGGTTCAAAGTTATGATTACTTCAAGTTAGGGTTGTTGAGTAATCCAAAACTAGGCATGTGAAACTAAAGAAAAGTTTGATGAAAATGCTATTCTCTTGTTTTTAAAGTTAAGTAAAGTTTGCATGAATGTGATGATATACACCATATATATTACAGAGCTACAAATCATATTTGGATGATGAAATTGATGAGGGATTTTGGTTGTGGTACATGTTGAGTACATGGTTGAGACAAGTAGTTGATGAGTTGGCACACATCCATGAGGTGTTAGTTGATGATGTTGGTACATATTGATGATTCATAGTTGATGAGTAGTTGACACATGATTTGTACATACTTGGTACATGGTTGGATGCACTTGTTTATGGTATAGGTTGATTACAGGTTGAGGTACAGGTTGATGCATGGCTGATGCATGGTTCAGATTTATTGGTACAAGTTTATAGTGGTATATCTCATAGTGATAGTGTGACAGCGGTTCCATCANTGTGGTTTTTTCCCGATTTTGGTTTCCACGTAAAACACTGGTGTATTGTGTATGTGTGTGATTGTTTATTTCTTACTTCTCATTATTGAATAATAATTCTACATTGATATAACATTTGAAGAAAAATGATTATAATTACGCTATCACTAATTCACCCCCCCTCTCAATAATCCAACGGATAATGATAGTATCCCAAACCTCCTTTTCATGAAAATCAACCTTAATGTTTGGCACCTCTGCAAAAGGGAAGAAGGGAAGAGAGGAAAAAACAAAGGAATTGAAGAAGTGGTGGGAAGGGATAATATGTTGATTCCTCCCTCATTCCTAAGGAATTTCTATGAGATGGAGACAAGTGAGCCAAGTACAAGGAAAGGGAAAAGCAGAAGGGGCTTGACAAAGCCTCACGAGAGAAGACACAAATCTTGAGAAAAAATAAAAGAGAAAACACATGACTGAAAGTGCAAAGAGGTGGAGAGAAATAGTGCCAAACCAAGCCATAAAAGAAGAAATTCATTTGGAGGTGATACCCTTCAAAACCATTGCCCCGGATCTGATCATTTCATCATCAATGTCCCATATAATAATTTCCCATAAGATGAGATCTCCCATAGAAGGAATTCCATACCTCGATAAAGGAGTGAGGGATGTGAGGTCACGAGCAAATACATCATGTTTAAATGCATTTTGTTCGAGGTATCGCCCCATCGTGGGAATAAATATAATGGAGTCTACATAATTTTTATTATTACTATTATTATTGTTATTGTTATTTTTAATGCATTATTATTATCTTAATGTGATATGTTTAAAAAAATATGCTTAAATATTAAATCATTAATTTTTTCCTAAATCTAAAAAAATAAATTCTAAAGGAAGAGGAAGGGTTCCACTTTTAGACCCGAAATAAATTCTAAACTAGAGGAACGGTTCCACATTTAGTCTCATTATCTACAATATAATTAAATAAACTTTATATGTTGGATAAGTGGAACGTACAATCAATTTAAGCCGACTTTATATGTAGGGTCATTCCATTAGTTTCAACTTGGCACAAAAATATAAATATAATTAAGTCGACTTTATATATATAGGGGTATTCCATTAATTTCAACATGTCACAAAAATAAAAATATATATATAGATATCTTAAGTGATCAATTGAACTCAACCATATCATCCAAATTCAGAAAGATCCAAATCCAGAAAAAGAGAAGATTGACGAAATGGGTTGTTCGAGGAAAAGCGTTGGAGATGTTGGAGTAGGAGTGGTTGAAATGGCATGATCTAGGAAAATCATTCGGGATGTGGGAGTATCATGTTAGGATCTTTTAAGGCCACAAACATTAATTATGCAACAAAAAAAAAAAAAAAACATGCACAGATGCAATCACAAAGGAGATAATAGTTTACATGGTAAAACCCCGAAGGGAAACATCCACAGGACAATGGAAATGACATTATTATTGTTCAATAAACCAGATATTACAACCAGCAACCTTGAGAGGGCTTGAAGCCCTGGCTCAATATATGCCTCAAAGGAATACGTATTTAAACAACTTCTCATTTAGTTATACAAAACCTAATACAATAAATATTGCCCATATTTTATCTTAGTTGTTAAAACAAGAAAGACTAAATTTTCCACAAAACGTGGTTAGGAAAAACCACTTTGTCCCAGATTCATTGTCACCTTCCTAAAATCTCCACCTTGACAACAATTTTCTTGATGCCTTCTCCAATTTGATTCATCACCTTCAATAGAAGCAAATCACAACCACAACTTCTCTTCAATACTGGTTCCAAAAACATGTATGCACAACTTGATCGAATATGGACCACTCCACCTCCATTAGTAACATGTCTGACAAGGTGATACCTTGTCCAATTTAGGTAAGTTGAACTATGTGTCAAATGCACAAGGATTTGACTACCACAGAAACAAATTGACACTTGTCCAAACTAACCCAATGGTTCCTTACACTCATAAAATAAAAAACCTAAAGTAGATCTCTTCTTGTCCAAATCCTCCTGCAAAATATGAATAATCACAGACAAAAAACATCTAAACCACTATAGGTGATACGTGTGCCTCCAAAATACCGAAGCACCCATTTCATTTCTTTACCTGGATTTGTCATGTGACCACTAACAACATCAAATGCATGTGAAATGTATGATACTTGAACATATCAAACCTTTTCATAGCATACTTTATACTTCCAACTAGAATACAATACATGAGATAGAACCTTTTCTTCCATATTACAAGGATATAGATCTGAAGAAAACAAATGGAAATCCAAAGGGATATTTTTTTGGTTTCACATTATTCATGTTGAATTTCGTGAGTATCATTTCTTTATACTACAACTTTGATAACCAAAGATTACCATCTTTCCTACCTCTATGTATTTCCATGCCCAAGATTTGGTTTTGCTTCTCCTTTATCCTTCAACAAGAGCATCGTTTCCAACTGAGCCAACTGACTGATCTTAACCATGCTTTTACTTCAAAAAACATATCGTCAAAAATCTAAACACCAAGATAATGAATGTACCATAAACACAATGGTTAAATTCATTTCTTGTAAAACTTGGCTCACCATGAAGGAATCACCCAGCTTGTACCAATGCCTGATGCACATTTCAGGCCATACAATGACTACTTGATCTTGTGAATGAATATTTTGTTGTGATCTTGAACAAACCCTTCTAGTTGTTCGATATACATATCTCCTCATACAAATCTCCATAAAAAATGTGTCTTAGCTTAAAAACGCTACATGAATAGAGAAAATCTTAACAACTGATGAGAATATTTCATGGAAATCAGTGCCTTCCAAATACCTTTCTACTATCATTCATGCTTTATACATTTCATATTTTAATATGTATAATTTGAGAAGAAATCCATCAAATACTATCTTTGTTAATGATGATATATATCCCTCAACATTGTCATTATAACCAACAAAAATCTACATGTTTGATTTGGATCCTACTTAGAATGATCATGAGAGCATGAACATAACAATCAGACAATTTCAAAAAACTGAATAATCACAAGAGAAGACCTATTCAATATACATCTTCCATAATCTTCCAACCTTTTGCAACTACTGGTGACCAATTTTAGAGATATCATATTCTAATTTTTTTATGGTGACCATAGCTAATGAGGATAATTTTCCCTCATGGACTCATGGTTAGGATAGGGTTTTATCAGGACAAGTGATTGTGGTTGTTATGTTCTACGATTGGGTGAAATGTGGTTGTTCCATTTGTTTTGCAGCATAAGCTTTTTTAGATATGTATTTCAACAATGGATTTAATTTGATGGTACTATGATAATGATGTTTTATTATTGATAAAGTTGTTGCCATATCTTATGTTATTGCATTTAGAAACAAAATCTGTTTGGAAGAATTGTATAGCCATATTAGTTGATATGGGTTGCCATTGTGTAAAATAGTTGTAGTAGTATGTTATTAACAATTTAGTTTATATATATATATATATATATATATATATATATAAACAAAACTAATTTATATTTGTTGTCATTATGTCAAACAAAAGAATAAAAATCCCAATACATGTTTTGTCAATTATGAAAGAAAGATATTTGACAGAGTAGAGTACATGTCTTTTGACAAAAAATTTTATATACATCTTTATTACCATCATAGATCAAAGATAAAAACATTACATTTTGAGTTCCTGAAGCACAAGAACTTTCCCTATCTAGTCGAAATGGAAATTTAAATGACTGCATAAAAATGTCCACGAATACTCACAAGGATTGGTGGAAGAAGATGGAATCTGAATAAATTTTGTAGACAGGCCACACACTTCTCCAAGTGCATTTGTTGTTCTCCCAACCTGTAACAAACATACAAAAGAATTAGTAATTTACTAATATACAAAATTATTAAAGATGAATCAAATAAGGAATCCAATATACTTAACTTGGGTCTCGATATCGTAATTGGAGCATCCTCGTTGCCATGGAAATCCATCAATATAATACCCGAGAATGGGAGTGGGTGCATTATCCATATGATGGGATCCCTCTCAAGACAAAGGGACCCACCATCAGTTTATATACTTGTGAAATTATTATTACTAGTGCAAGCAGTAAAACATAAGAAAAATTTCCATTTGAGTACAATAATATTCATATCATAGGTTATAAGATTGACAAAGTAAAAAAATTGACAAAGTAAAAGAGATACCAACAGAAATGTGAATAGAGANACCACCAGGTGCAGACCGACCACGATGAATGAGTGAAGGGGGACTGAGCATCCACAGAGTGGGCAAGGAATTAGGGGCTGGAAGGTGGGAAAGGGGCTAAGTGTTGAGCCTAGGGCCTAATCCTAGGGGGGGCTTAAGCCTGGGAATAATATTTTAATATTATTCCAAAAGATATGTGCATCATATGTTTTTATCCTAAGTCCTTTTAGAAGGACACGTGAATTCCCAAGTGGTGGGAGGAACGTGTGCTGGTGGAACGCATGCAGTTCTAGGGGTGACAAGTGTCAACCCTGGTGCATGCAAATAAAATGGCCAGGGTGAGCCGTGAGAATGTTTCGATTCCCATTCCACCGGATTGTCTGAACGCGTACGGAGCTCTGAGATGTACAACTAACCCGACTCCTGTAGAGAACCTTTGTGCGACCCTGTGACTCGAATGTTTGATTCTAAGAAAATCCGTGCATGTAACCCCAGACTACGAGAAGCCTGTGTTGATTTTGGGGAAGAGTCTTTCTTGTTTGGGAAAGTTGAGCGAGCCTATGTGAGCATTTCCTGTTCCAAAGCCGTGACTGTGAAGCCATCTTGTGATTGCCGAATCCAGTTTTTGGAAAGCCTATGTCTATTTTCCCGTGGAATTGTTGAGACTACGCAGTACTGAATGACATGAGGCTTGTTGGCCTGTGAGTGACTCCCTCTAGGTGAGAGAGTGCGCAGGGGAAGGAGAGAACTCCTGGTAGGAACCCTGTAGCTGCCATAGAGCCCAGAGACTTCTGATCCAGTCTGTTCCTGTAACCCAAGGTAAGGGAGATTGGCAGCTGAAGGACTGTCCAGGTGACAGAGAAGGTGCATTCTCCTGGGGTGGAACAGGCATGTGGACAATGAGGGTCTGTGGGCAGTAAGCGTGGGAGATTCCTGGGAGAGCATTCCGTCCTTGTGGTTGTGTGTGACGGTTTTCCCTGTAACTTCAGCCTGAGCCTAGATTCCTTGCCTTGGGGTGGAGCTTAGTCCCATCTCGGGGGTGACCCACTACTAAGTTGATGAGAAGTGCGGTCTAAGGATGGGAGGTTCATGGAAGGCCTTCATTTGGTTGGTGGATTCCTCCATTGTTACAAGATAAGTGTCTAACTATGTTTTATCACATTTTATCATGTCTTTACTGTAAATGTTATCATGTTTTTCCGCTGTGTATATGAATTAATATGGAATGCTATGGATTGTTTAATTATAGCAGTAATGATATGTTTTACTCTGAGTTAAATGTGTTTATTTGTTTAAATGCATGGGATATATGATATCTATATGAGCTTTGTGCAAATGGTGTGTACAAATTGGTATCAGAGCCAAGGTTTCGACACTGAGCCTAGATGGGCCAGTGGAGCGGTCTTTGGACCAAGAATGCGAAGGGAAATTGGGTCTGGAGGACCAATTTCAGACCTTGGTTTGTTCTGGAGTGTCAAGTAGTTGCTTGACCGTGCTTATGAGCTCAGGAAGTATAGCGGCGAGTGAAACCGCAGCTGGTGTGGTCTATGGCCACAGGGAGATAGGTCTCCACACCATTAGCGTTAGAACCTTAGGATCTTCTCGGGAGGGAAGGTGGACCCTCATGACCGTCGGATCTGGAGAGTATGCGTAGGGTTTAAAGCCCTTTCTGAAATGGCACAGGAGTGTGGAAATGGCACAGGAGTGTGGAAATCGTAGATCGTGGGGAGAAGAACTTGACCGTTGGATCAAGTAGTTTAATAGATAGTGCTTTTGGGATTTCGGCAAATAGAAGTTCAATATGTGGGGATGCACAAACTTCCGATGCCAAAACCCCAAAACATCGAAAGGATGTGCGCCGTAGATCTGAGAAAGATCTGACCGTGGGATTTTTCTAGGAATGTATGTGGACACATGGAGATGTACCACATACCAGTGGGTTGAGGAGACAGGCGAGAGTGGTGGGACCCGATGACATCGTTAAAAGTGACGTGGACCCTCCTGAACATACCCCATGCCACGGTAGTGAAGGGAGACAGTTGTACTGTGGGCCCGGAGAATAAAGTAATTCACGATTTCGGGGACTCGCGAGATAAGGGCATGGGAGCTTGACATTGAAACTCACGAAGTCGCGAAGTAGCGAGAACAAGAGGAGAAAAATCAACATCGCTTCTCGGGGTTTCGTGATAGGGAGGCACCAGTGTTGGATTCCACAACTCATGAAGGTGAAAATAGCAAAGGGTGCTAGCACTTAACCCTATACTACGGTCATGCGTAGCAGATGCTAGAAAGGAGGGAGCCATACCCTTGTCGCATCTCGGGTATCGGCGGTTAGAGGAAATGAGTCGAGGGTCTTCGACTCACAAACTCGCGAGATCACGAGTCGCAAAAGGGTGACTCTGGTTATGAATATATAACTATGGGATCTTCATGGACCGAAACCCAAAGTCTCGAAATCCTGAAGTGCCGAAAATGAAAGTTTCGAAAACACGAAAATTGTAGAATCAAACGAGGGATTAGAAAAATTAATTGAATCAAAATGTCTTCGTTCTTGTTCGTATTAGTTATAAATGTGGAAGATTGTTCCTGAAGGTTTAATGGCCTGACAAACTTCGAATTTAATTGCACAGTGCATGTGCAGAGTTCAATGGAGCTCAAGATTCCAGTTAACCAATGTCGAGTATGGAATGGGAAAAGGTGATGATTGCCTCTGAAACAGGAGATGGACGGGAAGGAAAGGATGTCAATATGGGAGTGGAAGGATCGAACTCTAATGGGCACAGAAAAGAGATGGATAAGGAAGAACATATGATGAAAATCATCGAAATATTACAGAAAGATGCCTAGGCTCGCCTAGCTGATAACCGAAAGCTCATGAAAATCTGGGATTGGCAGGGTGAATTCAATTTAAAAATGTTGAAGAGCTTGGAAAGAATAGAAAAGAAATTGGAAAAGGGAAGTGACACAAGCATATCAAGAAGTGTCAGAACCCCTGAGAGGAGAAGAAGATTGAGGAGTGGTAATAGATATTACCGTCTCTCCCCGAAGCATTCTGGCAAGGAGACACACAGTAGTTCAAGCCCGTCCCCTACCAGAAAACATCGAAAATATGGAAGGGAGGAATTGAAAGGAGAGATGAACAANATATAAACACCACCAGGTGCAGACCGACCACGATGAATGAGTGAAGGGGGACTGAGCATCCACAGAGTGGGCAAGGAATTAGGGGCTGGAAGGTGGGAAAGGGGCTAAGTGTTGAACCTAGGGCCTAAGCCTAGGGGGGGCTTAAGCCTGGGAATAATATTTTAATATTATTCCAAAAGATATGTGCATCATATGTTTTTATCCTAAGTCCTTTTAGAAGGACATGTGAATTCCCAAGTGGTGGGAGGAACGTGTGCTAGTGGAACGCATGCAGTTCTAGGGGTGACAAGTGTCAACCCTGGTGCATGCAAATAAAATGGCGAGGGTGAGCCGTGAGAATGTTTCGATTCCCATTCCACCGGATTGTCTGAACGCGTACGGAGCTCTGAGATGTACAACTAACCCGACTCCTGTAGAGAACCTTTGTGCGACCCTGTGACTCGAATGTCTGTGTTTGATTCTAAGAAAATCCATGCATGTAACCCCACACTACGAGAAGCCTGTGTTGATTTTGGGGAAGAGTCTTTCTTGTTTGGGAAAGTTGAGCGAGACTATGTGAGCATTTCCTGTTCCGAAGCCGTGACTGTGAAGCCATCCTGTGATTGTCGAATCCAGTTTTTGGAAAGCCTATGTCTGTTTTCCCGTGGAATTGTTGAGACTACGCAGTACTGGACGGCATGAGGCTTGTTGGCCTGTGAGTGACTCCCTCTAGGTGAGAGAGTGCGCAGGGGAAGGAGAGAACTCTTGGTAGGAACCCTGTAGCTGCCATAGAGCCCAGAGACTTCTGATCCAGTCTGTTCCTGTAACCCAAGGTAAGGGAGATTGGCAGCTGAAGGACTGTCCAGGTGATAGAGAAGGTGCATTCTCCTGGGGTGGAACAGGCATGTGGAGAATGAGGGTCTGTGGGCAGTAAGCATGGGATATTCCTAGGAGAGCATTCCGTCCTTGTGGTTGTGTGTGACTGTTTTCCCTGTAACTTCAGCCTGAGCCTAGATTCCTTGCCTTGGGGTGGAGCTTAGTCCCAGCTCGGGGGTGACCCACTACTGAGTTGATGAGCAGTGCGGTCTAAGGCTGGGAGGTTCATGGAAGGCCTTCATATGGTTGGTGGATTCCTCCATTGTTACAAGATAAGTGTCTAACTATGTTTTATCACATTTTATCATGTCTTTACTGTAAATGTTATCATGTTTTTCCACTGTGTATATGAATTAATATGGAATGCTATGGATTGTTTAATTATAGCAGTAATGATATGTTTTACTCTGAGTTAAATGTGTTTATTTGTTTAAATGCATGGGATATATGATATCTATATGAGCTTTGTGCAAATGGTGTGTACAAATTGGTATCAGAGCCAAGGTTTCGACACTAAGCCTAGATGGGCCAGTGGAGCGGTCTTTGGACCAAGAATGCGAAGGGAAATTGGGTCTAGAGGACCAATTTCAGACCTTGGTTTGTTCTGGAGTGTCAAGTAGTTTCTTTTCCGTGCTTATGAGCTCAGGAAGTATATCGGCGAGTGAAACCACAGCTGGTGTGGTCTATGGCCACAGGGAGATAGGTCTCCACACCATTAGCGTTAGAACCTTAGGATATTCTCGGGAGGGAAGGTGGACCCTCATGACCGTCGGATCTGGAGAGTATGCGTAGGGTTTAAAGCCCTTTCTGAAATGGCACAGGAGTGTGGAAATGGCACAGGACTGTGGAAATCGTAGATCGTGGGGAGAAGAAATTGACCGTTGGATCAAGTAGTTTAATAGACATTGCTTTTGGGATTTCGGCAAATAGAAGTTCAAGATGTGGGGATGCACAAACTTCCGATGCCGAAACCCCAAAACGTCGAAAGAATGTGCGCCGTAGATCTGAGAAAGATTTGACCGTGGGATTTTTCTAGGAATGTATGTGGACACATGGAGATGTACCACATACCAGTGGGTTGAGGAGACAGGCGAGAGTGGTGGGACCCGATGACATCGTTAAAAGTGACATGGACCCTCCTGAACATACCCCATGCCACGGTGGTGAAGGGAGATATTTGTACTGTGGGCCCGGAGAATAAAGTAATTCACGATTTCGGGGACTCGCGAGATAAGGGCATGGGAGCTTGACATTGAAACTCACGAAGTCGCGAAGTAGCGAGAACAAGAGGAGAAAAATCAACATCGCTTCTCGGGGTTTCGTGATAGGGAGGCACCAGTGTTGGATTCCACAACTCATGAAGGTGAAAATAGCAAAGGGTGCTAGCACTTAACCCTATACTACGGTCATGCGTAGCAGATGCTAGAAAGGAGGGAGCCATACCCTTGTCGCATCTCGGGTATCGGCGGTTAGAGGAAATGAGTCGAGGGTCTTCGACTCACAAACTCGCGAGA
Organism: Picea glauca; assembly: GCA_000966675.3. Classification (NCBI taxonomy): domain Eukaryota; kingdom Viridiplantae; phylum Streptophyta; class Pinopsida; order Pinales; family Pinaceae; genus Picea; species Picea glauca. The sequence goes on along the minus strand of JZKD02S1996994.1, from coordinate 49,478 downwards.
TCACGAGTCGCAAAAGGGTGACTCTGGTTACGAATATATAACTATGGGATCTTCATGGACCGAAACCCAAAGTCTCGAAATCCTAAAGTGCCGAAAATGAAAGTTTCGAAAACACAAAAATTGTAGAATCAAACGAGGGATTAGAAAACTTAATTGAATCAAAATGTCTTCGTTCTTGTTCGTATTAGTTATAAATGTGGAAGATTGTTTCTGAAGGTTTAATGGCCTGACAAACTTCGAATTTAATTGCACAGTGCATGTGCAAAGTTCAATGGAGCTCAAGATTCGAGTTAACCAATGCCGAGTATGGAATGGGAAAAGGTGATGATTGCCTCCGAAACAGGAGATGGACGGGAAGGAAAGGATGTCAATATGGGAGTGGAAGGATCGAACTCTAATGGGCACAGAAAAGAGATGGATAAGGAAGAACATATGATGCAACTCATCGAAAGATTACAGAAAGATGCCTAGGCTCGCCTAGCTGATAACCGAAAGCTCATGAAAATTTGGGATTGGTAGGGTGAACTCAATTTAAAAATGTTGAAGAGCTTGGAAAGAATAGAAAAGAAATTGGAAAAGGGAAGTGACACAAGCAGATCAAGAAGTGTCAGAACCCCTGAGAGGAGAAGAAGATCGAGGAGTGGTAATAGATATTACCGTCTCTCCCCGAAGCATTCTGGCAAGGAGACACACAGTAGTTCAAGCCCGTCCCCTACCAGAAAACATCGAAAATCTAGAAGGGAGGAATTGAAAGGAGAGATGAACAAGATTAAGGCTCCAACATTTGATGGACAACATAAGAAGGAGGAAGATGCTGAGACCTGGTTGCTTGGAATGAAGAAATACTTCCAACTGCAGAATTATTCTGCCCATGCAGAAGGAAGAATTGCAATGTACCAACTGAAAGGAAAAGCATCCATGTGGTGGGATTAGTTTGTGCAGGTGCAGCACATCAGAGAGAAAGAGGTCACTTGGAAGGAATTTAAGAGGTATTTTGAGAAGAAATACTTGACTAAAATATACTATGATAGAAAGATGAAGGAGTTCTTCAAACTCAAGTTGGGCAGTATGACCATTGATGAGTATGAACGAAGTTTTCTGGAACTACTGAAGTATGTTCCATTCATCAAAGATNCAGTGTGTCACTGTGGGGAGCTCCAGTCCTATTCGTGAAGAAGAAATATGGGACATTGAGGCTGTGCATTGATTTTCGACAGTTGAATAAGGTCACTGTCAAGAACAAGTATCCTCTGCCAAGGATTGATCATCTTTTTGATCAGTTGAAGGATGCAAAAATATTTCCAAAAATAGATCTCAGATCTGGATATCACTAAGTGAGAATAAAAGATGAGGACATTAGCAAGACCTCCTTTAGAACAAGGTACGGTCATTATGAATTCACAGTAGTGTCGTTTGGTCTGACAAATGCACCTGTTGTTTTCATGTGTTTAATGAATGGAGTGTTCATAAATTATTTGGACAAGTTTGTCAGTCTTCTTGGATGACATCTTGGTGTATTCCAAGACAGAGGAAGAACATGAACAACACCTAAGAATGGTTCTGCAGGTGTTGAGAGAACACCAGCTGTACGCAAAACTGAGCAAGTGCTCTTTTTATCGAAGGCATATCCATTACTTGGGACACATTATATCAAATGAAGGGATCGTTGTGGATCCTGAGAAGGTACAGGCCATTCGAGAATGGCCAGCGCCAAGGAATGTGGTAGAAGTTAGATCTTTTATGGGTCTGGCAGGCTATTATAGGAGGTTCATAGCTGGATTCTCAAAGATAGCTCATTCTATCACTTCCTTGCAAAGGAAGGAGAAGACGTTCCAGTGGACTGAAGACTGTGAGAGCATCTTCCAGCGATTGAAGCAGCTGCTAACCAGTGCTCCAATCCTGAAGATTGCAGATCCAAGTAAGGATTACGTAGTGTGCACAGATGCATGTAAGGAGGGGCTGGGAGGATTTCTCAGCCAAGAAGGATTTGTAGTTTGTTACGAATCCCGAAAGTTGAAGGAACATGAGAAGAATTATGCCACTCATGATTTAGAGCTGGCAGCAATCGTCCACGCCTTGAGGAAATGGAGACATTACCTCATGGGAAAAAGATTCGAGTTGAGAACAGACCATAATGGTCTGAAGTATTTATTTGATCAGTTGATTTTAAATTCCAGGAAAATAGGATGGCTGGAGTTTCTGTGCGAATATGACTTTGATATCAAGCATATCAAAGGAAAAGAAAATAAGGTGGTTGATGCACTCAGCAGAAAAGTGCACGGATTACATGCTACAACCATTAGCATGTGTCGGACTGAGATGAAAGACAGAATTTTGGAAGCTGCAAGTATTGACTTGCAGTACAAAAGTCTTATAGAAAAGCTACAACAGCATGAGAGACCACAGACCAAGGAAATTTACACCTTGGTAACTGATGGTTTACTTCTGTATAAAAACAGAGTGTATGTACCCAATGACCGAGAATTGAAGCTGGCGATTCTAAAGGAGATGCATAATGTGGCTTATGCTGGACATCCTGGATATCAGAAGACTATGGCAGCAGTCAAAAGCCATTATTTTTGGCTGGGTTTGAAGAAGGAAATCATTGAATACATCGCCAGATGTATGGAGTGCCAAAAGGTTAAGGCCGAGCACAGGCACCGAGCAGGGTTACTGTAGCCTTTACCTATTCCTGAATGGAAATGGGACGTGGTAACAATGGATTTTATCACAGGATTTCCCAGAACAAGCAAGCAGCATGATTCAATCATGGTGGTGGTGGACAAGCT
>JZKD02S1996994.1:29115-46679 GCA_000966675.3 Picea glauca | reverse complement strand
TGAGAGAGGTATAACTTCACAGAGAGGGAAGCATACCGAACAGAGAGGAGATTATGCTGATAATAATACCTTTCCTCGTACCAGAGGTAGAGGAAGAGGAAGAGGTGGAGTGATAACATGCTTCACATGTGGAAAGAATGGGCACAAGTCTTACGAGTGTCCAGATAAAAATAAAGAAGGAGGAGAAGCTCACATCGCTGAAGCACAGAGGCGGGATGTTGAGGTAGAATACGTTCAAGGAGAAAGATCGTTGATGATGCAAAAAGCTATTTTGACACTAGAGAAGGAGGTAGAGAGTTCAGTCCAAAGGAACAGGCTTTTTTGGACTACATGCAAAACCTAGGACAGGGTATGCAAGGTCATTGTAGATAGTGGTAGCACTGATAATCTCGTTTCAACCGAGATGGTAGAAAAGCTAGAGCTGGATATGGTTGATCATCCAAGCCCATATAGAGTTTCATGGCTACAAAAAGGACATCAGGTAACGGTCACTAAACAATGCTTAGTTGAATTTAAGATAGGAGGATATAATGATAAGATCTTGTGTGATGTTATTCCTATGGATGTTTGTCATTCATTGCTAGGTATACCATGGAAATATGACAGGAATGTGATTCATGATGGTAGAATGAACACATACACCATAGAGAAGAATGGGAGAACTCACATGTTGCTTCCAATCATGGATAAGGAGGTGAAACCTGAAGCAAGAAACACTGTACTTCTCATGAGTGGGAAGGAACTTCTTACCGAGGTAAAGAAGAAAGAAGAACCAAAATTTATTGTGGTCAGGAAACCCAGGATTTTTTTGACCAGCATGAGAGTAGATGATTTACTAGAAGAGATTCAGGAACTACTGGAAGAGTTCGTTGATATAGTAGTGGATGAATTACCTCTTTCGTTACCACCGATCATAAGTGTGAGTCATCATATCGATCTCATACCAGGAGCCAGTTTTCCAAATAAAGTCGCTTATAGATTGACACCGCAAGAGAATGAAGAGGTCAGAAGACAAGTCCAGGATTTGATGGACAAGGGATTGGTCAGAGAAAGCTTGAGTCCATGTGTTGTTCCAACAGTACTCAATCTGAAGAAAGACGGAGGCTGGAGGATGTGTACTGACTTGAGGGTGATCAACAAAATAACCATCAGGTACAGATTTCCCATTGCCAAGGATGGACGATCTGATGGATTGCTTAAGTGGAGAAAAATTCTTTTCAAAGATTGATTTGAAAAGCGGTTATCACCAGATTCACATGAGAGAAGGTGATGAATGGAAGATAGCATTCAAAGCAAATGAAGGGTTGTAAGAATGGCTTTTTATGTTGTTTGGATTAACAAATGTGCCAAGTACCTTCATGAGGTTGATGAACGAAGTCCTGAAGGAGTTCATTGGAAATTTTGTTATCGTATATCTTGATGATATATTGATTTTCAGCAAAATAGTGGTAGAGCATCTGAAGCATTTGGCTATAGTAATGAAGAGGTTACAGCAAGAGAAGTTGTTGATAAACATGAAAAAGTCCTCATTCATGAAGACGGTGCTCATTTATCTGGGATTTGTTATTTCTGTAGACAAATTGAGGATGGATCCAGATAAGGTGGAGGTGATCAAGAATTTCCCATCACCGAAGAGTATAATTGAGGTGAGAAGTTTTCATGGATTGGCTATTTTCTACCGAAAGTTCATCAGAAATTTCAGTGGAATTAGTGCAGCAATGATGGACATAGTGAAGAAGAGACATAAGTATTTTCACTGGACAGAAGAAGCCAAAAAAAGTTTCAATTTGTTGAAATAGAAGATCACGAAACAACTAATTTTGGTGTTGCTGGATTTCCGAAAGACATTTCAAGTGAAATGCGATGCAAGTGGATTTGCAATAGGTGCGGTCTTGAGTCAAGAAGACAGGCCGATAGCATATTTCAGTGAGAAGCTGAATGAAGCGAAAGTGAAATACTCCACATATGATAAGGAATTTTATGCCATTATTCAGGCATTGAAGAAGTAGAGGCGTTACTTGATTCCGAAAGAGTTTGTCTTATACAGTGACAGTCATGCATCGCAGTTTGTAACTCAACAAGAAACGTTGAATCAGAGACATGTAAAATGGGTTGAATACATGCAAAATTTTACATTTGTGATTAAACATATTTCTGGTACTGCTAACAAAGTGGTTGATGCTTTGAGCAGGAAATGTTTGTTGTTGCAGGAGTTCAAAGTGAAAACGTTAGGTTTTGATGATCTCAAGAGCATGTATGCAGATGATCCAGATTTTAAGGAAGTGTATGAAGCAGCTGAGAATCCAGTTCTCAAAGATAAAAGTCAATGGACAAATTACATGATCCAGGAAGGATTGTTGTTTAAAGGTAATCAACTGTGTATTTCGAAATGCTCCATGAGGGAGAATTTGCTGAAAGAGAAACACAGTGGAGGATTGGCCGGACACTTCGGTCACGACAAAAAATTCACAAAGTTGAATGAATCATACTTTTGTCCAGGAATGCGAGCAGAGGTCAAGATATTTGTGGACAGATGCAGGATTTGTCAGCATTGAAAAGGAAAGAGGCAAAATGCAGGGTTTTACCAACCATTTCCTATACTTGAGAAGTCGTGGGATGAAATCTGCATGGATTTCATATTGGGATTGCCAAGGACACAAAGGGGATTTGGCTCAATCTTTGTGGTGGTGGATAGATTTTCCAAGATGGCACACTTTATCCCATGTCAGAAAACCAGTGACACAACTCACATTGCGAATATATTTTTCAAAGAAGTCATTCGACTTCACGGCTTACCAAGAAGCATAGTTTCGGATAGAGATATGAAGTTTGTAGGACACTTCTGGAGAACATTATGGAAGAAGATAGGGACTAACTTTTCATTTAGTTCATCTTATCATCCTCTGACGGATGGACAAACTGAAGCGGAAAACAGAAGCCTGGGAGAGTTGTTGAGGATCTTGGTGATAGAACACCACAGCCAGTGGGACAACATATTACCACAGGCAGAGTTTGTGTATAACGACTCAGTAAACAGAAGTACAGGGCAGAGTCCATTTCAGATTGTATATGGCATGCAGTCGAGAGGGATTTATGAACTGAGGGATTCAGGATAGACTGCGACCAGGAGCACTAGTGCAGAATATTTCGCAGAGGCGATGAAGGAACTTCACAGCCAGGTGAAGGACAGATTGAAGAACTCAAGCCAGGAGTATAAACGCGGAGCATATCAGCACAGGAGAAAACTTCAGTTCGAAGTTGGTGACTTGATTCTAGCACATTTGAGAAAGGAAAGGTTCCCGAGAGGAACATATAACAAAATGAAGATGAATAAAATCAGACCATGTAGGGTCTTGAGAAAATTTGGGGCAAATGCTTATGAGATTGTGTTATAGGAAAATCTCCCTGCGGACAGGTAGATTGCCTCAAAGAGCTAGACCCTAAACTCTAAGACAGAAAGTGCTTAACGTGGACACTGACTTCCTTTCAAATCTATACAAACTAATACATGAGGAGGAAGGAGAACAGAAGTACCTCTTTATCGACGTTTGTCCCTGCACGCTCCGAGTTGAGCTCCAAACTCTCGCTCCTCGATGAGCCCTGTAGACAAACAAAGTACGACCACTTCCTACTCTATTGATATTATCTTGAAAATAGATCTATATATCAACGATAAGTTCATGTAAGATCAGACACAAACTAGAAAGAAACATGCCAAGAAAATTATATTAATGAGGACAAAACATTGCTTACAGCCATAGATGGATTGCAACAACTCTACCAAGTCCTCCTTGTCTACCCCTTTCTCAAAAGATCCACGATCTGAATGATGATAGCTTCACCGATTTTTCCCTATGAGATCATAGGTATCTTGCTTCCAAAATATCTTTGTTCCAGCACCACTTATGAGATCATAAGTTTAATGTGATTCTCTCTTTTCCAGTCCTCCTTTCACCATTAGAAAGCTTTCTTATATAGCCTTGGAGAGGCTTTAACCACTTGAGATATCCTTGGGGAAGTTGAGGATTTTCCTCCTTCAGTTGAGGATCTACCCTAAGATCATGTCTGGAGTAGGGATTCAAATCCAACTGCCTTCCAAGAATGAAAGGATCCTTCCCCCATTCATCTCAACAACTTAACTACTACCCAAAATAGGTAGCGCTCCCTCAAAAGGACCATCAGAGAACTGTAGCGCACCCTAGTAGGCTTTAGGGGGGCTCCAGCACTTTCAAAGTCCATAACACTCCATCATAAGGGCCAGAGGAGCTTTATAACGCTCCCAGATAGTGTAAGGGGGAGCGTCGACACTCCCAGAAGAGGTATAGGGGAGCACTCTCCTTCAAAAGCTCAGTTTTTGAGGTGCTTTCAGATGGAAAAAGGTTTGTAAGCCTATTGACTCATTTCTCCTCTTCCAAATCAAATGTTTGAGTTGTTTCAAGTGTCCTTCTCATGTCATTATAGGCATGACATAAGCATCATGGCATCATGCTCTCTTGACGCTTGCGACACTTGTGAGAAACATGTGACACTTGCAACCTTGTGAGAAAAATGCGACACTTGCGACCTTTGTAATCATGACACTTGAGACACTATCAAAGTGAGTATTTTTGATGTGTAACAGATTGACCCCCAAAGTATTAAGTTAGAAGATAGGAACTGAGAACTGAAATGCTTTGTAGACTTTCAAGCAAGGGTATAGACGCAGAGAACCTAACAAAAGATGTACACAAACATCCAACAAATATTATGACATGTTTCAAATCCAAGGCAGGCATACCTATGCTTGGGTGATCAAGACTTGCAAGATATGGCCACCATAAAATACACTGCGGATCCATANCCAACATTAGGCATTTAATTAATGGATTAAGATATAATTATTCTTGTGTCACAAACAATTGTCATACATAACATACTTTAGTTTTCACCATTAATGTTTTTTTTTAATTTGTTAAATTTGTGGTACATTACACTCGATCACTGATCAACTGCAGTTCCACTGCCTCCCTGTGGATAAATACATTTTCCCTCTTGAAAAATGTATAATATCCTACATCCTCCAAGGATGAGACTGAGAGAAGTTTAACCCTCAACTGTGGAACAAAGAGAACTCCATAAAGCTCAAGGAACCCTCCATACTCGAGTATGACTCTAACCCTTCCAACTCCACATACATATCATTCCATACCACCTTAATTTACCACCTACTGATCAGGACCTGTCTCTGTGATAATTAGGAATACTCTCCAGATTCACATCATGTGGAAAGAGGCTTCACTATCCACAATCCATCTGAAATCACCCCCAAATACTCCACTTCCTACACTGGTTACTTGAGTAATGAAAGAAGATTCCTTGTAATACTTGGAAGAGAATTCCTCCATGGTTGTTATAGTAGTTGTCTCATTCCCCTCCAGTTCCTTCTTCTTGTTCTTCATATCAAGACAATGAGAAGCAAGGTACCCCAACTGGTTATAAGAGTAACATCTGAATTTACTCAAGTCCCTCCTAGAACTTATTTTCTTCTTTCTCTTTTCAACAAGATCAACATTATCGTTAGCTCGATCTATCTTCTGTCCACTACTATGAGATCCTTCCCGGATATCCTCCTGAGTGAAATCGTCCCAAAGTCTTCTCCAATACGAAAAACAATCACAATATTTTTCCCCTTTCTGAAAACAATAACTCAGACTTTATACCCACAATAGGTTGTTGTCCTTCTTCTGTACAACCAACCTCCTTCAATAAATTCACCCAAAGCTGCTTTGAAAACCATGACAACCTTTTCCTGCCAAAATTTTGTGTTGTACATCCTATACGGATCTTTACAGTACCCTCCTTGTTTCTCTCTTTCCTCTCTCAATATTACTCATAAAATATATGAAACTCCTCTCAATGTGTCTTACACACTACCCAATGCTTTCCTTTATAAAATATGAAGATGACCTTTTCCCTCCTAAGTGTTTTTTCACCTTCCCCAACCCTAAATCCAATAGCCAAGATCTAATATTTATTTTACAAGATCAAGGGACATGATTCATTCCCTCCAAAATAAATCACTTAAAATATTAAAGTACATTTCAGTTTATTACATATGTGCACTTTATGAAATAAATTCACTTTAATATTAGAAGGTACAATTTATTAAAAAATCAATTGAATAAAAGAATCACTTTATAACAAATTTATAAAAACCCATTACAAATTTAAGTTCATAGTAGTGTCAACATAAGGCTACATCCGCATAGAATACAAAACATGGGGAGTACCTCCCGAACTAAAAATCTAACAAACAATTGTTATTAGAGCACTTTATTTGGACACAAAAAGGGAATTTTTTTTTCTCTATTTTTGTAGATTTTTTGAATGAGACAAAAGAGGGTTGTGATAGTATGGATGATTCTTATATTTATATTGGATTAATATGTAGAAAATTGTTGTAAATATGATTTTATCTTGCAAAGTTAACCTATTTTAAAAATAATGGTTTGGATCGGGGTCTCATAAGTAAAGTTATCATCATTTCAAAATATGGTAATTTCCAGCGTTTTTCGTGGATGACCATTTAATTTTTATGATTTTTGTAGAAGCTAGAGAGAAACTTGATAAAAAAATGTTTCATATATAAGTTCCTCTAAAAATTTTACCCAATTTTAGAAAAATAAATCATCCAAATTGAAGCTCTGAAAGTAGAGATATCCTTGATTTAAAATAAGCCATTTTTTTTTCAGGTTTTTAATGATGGCAATGGGACTATAGAGCTCTTAAATTTTCTCAAGGTGCTCATATCAGGTTTTTCATTATGGCGGTGGGAATACAGAGCTTTAAAGTTTTCACATGGTGCTCATATTTCTGCCTTGACACCTTACGGATCGGTTCTACTAGGGAAGGCCGGGATGTACTTATGGCATATAAATGTACAACTATATATAGTTATGACGTTGTTTTAGCTTATGGTGGTCTAGTATGGAGGTACTTATGTGATGCAGAGCCCTACCTCTGCAGGGTCTGCTGACCTCCCGATCTAAGGATCTTCTAACTTGATGCAGGAGCATCGCCAGCGTCAAGCGAGCGTGGGGCAGCCGCCAACACATTTTTGACATATGATAAAGTTATTTGAATCATTTTGAAAATTTGGTGTGCCGAACATAAATATGGAAATTAAATGAAGGCGCACTTGTAAATGTAAATGGACCTTGAGCGATTTTCTCTCGTCCCTAAGTAGACAGAAGGCATTTATGATAATGAATGTAGGTAGATAGGAATTAATGTGTAGATTAGACAGTTTTAGAAGGAAAGAGGGAAAACGGATATAGACACCCTCATTGTATTATTGTAACATAAGGAAGAGAATGAGAGAGAATACAGTGAAGAATAGAAAGCATACAGTGAAGAATAGAGCAAGAGCATATAGAGAGCTGTGTAAGAACACCCATGTACAGATATTTGAATTAATAGAAAGATTTTGATTCAAATTCATGGTGTCGTGTTGTTCTCTGTGTATGTTTGTTGATTGATATGCTCATGGATGTTTACTTCTTGTTATACATTTGCTTTATATGTTGTGTATATGATTTCATGTTTTGAGTTTGAAGTCTGAAAGGAAGTAGGAATGAGCTTTGATTGTTTCTCTATCTGAGAAAGGGTTCCTGCAAGGAGTGCAGTCAAATTGTCCGCAAGGAGTGTGTTGACAAAGAACTCAGATAGTTTATCTTTTGTTCTCATTCATCCAGAAGTGCAGTCGGGCACAAGAGCCATGCAAGGAGTGCGTAGGCTGAGGAAAGTCTCAAAGTTGCGAACCTGAGCAAAGCATTTGAGAGACTGCTGCTGCAGGAGTGCGCAGAGTCGAAGGGAATTCAACACTTGAAGGTGTTTGAAGGTCGCCGCAAGGAGTGCGAGAAAGAGGTTTTTCTAAAAGACACAGATTCATGGAAAATCTTAGGAAGGATAAGACCTTTGAAACCATTGAAGGACAGCGCAGGGAAGTTGTGACTGGAAGTATTAAGAAGGCATCGTAATTTTGCGCCGCAGGTGGACAAGTTTGTGGAGGAACACTTAGTTCATTCGCAGAAATCGTCAAGGAGGAATGGACGGTTGGAATTCTCTGAGGAGGATTCGCAAAATCCCATGAGCTGTCAAATCTCATGGGAGAGAAAGTGAGTTACTACGAGTATTTCATAAGGTTCTAAGCTCAGGAGGAGTACGACCGTAGATCCAAGCCATAAGGGCCATTGGATTCGCGAGTGAATCCCTATTTCAGTATTTCATGGGTGGAAGTCCCGTAAACTTTGCAACGGAAATCGTGATATCATGAAACACGAAGTTTCAAAGGCTAAAAGGACGGTGTGGGGCCAAAGGAGTCAGCGAGGCAGACAGGTGGAACACTATCGACATGGAGTCAAACTCCGTAGACCATTTCAGGATTTCATGGGTCGAAGTTTCGAACACATTGCATTAGGATTCACGATGCCATGAAGTTCGAAGTCCTGACGGAGTGGAAGGCATTGAAAAGTCAACCCCACGAGCGTATCGACGTTTCGGTAAATCAAGATTCGGGAGTCAAGGAGGTGAGTCACTCGACATCGCGATCACCTAAATCACGAAAGAGAGAAGTCCGAAGGGGAAAGAGAAAAGGTAAGTGTTGACTATTTTCGGGTTTCAGAAATAGAGGGACAAAGCACTTGACCATTGGATTCGCAAAGGTGTGAAGTCTGACCTCCCGAGGTATAAAAGGGGGAAATCTCTTGAAGTTAGTTGTGGGTGCAGATTTCCTGAAAGGGAAATAGAAGAGCCGGTTTAGAGTTCTTCGGGCCAATGAGAAGAGAAGATCCTGTTCGTGTGGACCTTCCAACCTGCAGGTTGAGGGAGGTGGATGCGTCATCATTCTTGGTATCAGAGCACAGAAAGGATTCTTTGCTTTCTGTAGCAGAGGAAAAGAGAGATTCATCATGCCGCCAAGGAGAAGAGATAGGCAATCACTCGATCCAGAGGAGAGAGAAATTCCAAGAAGAAGGGGTAGGTAGATGACTGATCCAGCCATGGAGAGAGAGATGTGTGATCTATGAGCTAGACTCGAAGACATGAAAATAGCACAAAGGCATACAGGTAGTGCTGGGGATCTTAGCGATTCTGAAAGTGAAATTGAGGCTGGACATGAAGAGGAGGAAGTTGCAACCAAAGATGCCTCAAACGAACATTTGATTAGAGCTATTGCAAGAATGGGTGCAAGAGCAAAAATGAACATTCCAGTTTATGAGGGAAACTTGGATGCAGAGGAGCTTCTAGACTGGATTAGAGATTTGGACACGTACTTTGACTATGAAGATGTCGAAGAGGACAAGAAGGTCAAGCATGCTGTCACGAGATTGAAGGGACATGCAGCATTGTGGTGGGATGAACTACAAGCTGACAGATGTTGCAAAGGCAAGCAAAAGATCAAAAGCTGGGACAGGATGATTGCGAAGATGAAGGAATAATTCATCCCCAGAGACTATCAAATTACTCTATTTCGAAGGATGCATAACTTGAGATAGAAGTTGATGACAGTGAAAGAATACACTAAAGAGTTCTACAAACTGAACATCAAGGTAGGTCATCGGGAGAGAAATGATGAAAAGGTTGCCAGATACATGAATGGCCTAAGATATGATATCCAGGATGAGATGAGCATGTTGACCATCCCAATGGTGGAAGATGCTTATGAATTGGCTCTGAAAGCTGAAGAGATGTTGAGCCGAAAGCAGAGTCAAAGAGGCCGAGGCAGAAGTCAGCCCAGAGGCAAATCAGTTGCCCAAGATAAAAACCAGAAGCCCAAGGAAGACTGGAAGAAACCTCAGACTCAAACTGAGAGAGGTATAACTTCACAGAGAGGGAAGCATACCGAACAGAGAGGAGATTATGCTGATAATAATACCTTTCCTCGTACCAGAGGTAGAGGAAGAGGAAGAGGTGGAGTGATAACATGCTTCACATGTGGAAAGAATGGGCACAAGTCTTACGAGTGTCCAGATAAAAATAAAGAAGGAGGAGAAGCTCACATCGCTGAAGCACAGAGGCGGGATGTTGAGGTAGAATACGTTCAAGGAGAAAGATCGTTGATGATGCAAAAAGCTATTTTGACACTAGAGAAGGAGGTAGAGAGTTCAGTCCAAAGGAACAGGCTTTTTTGGACTACATGCAAAACCTAGGACAGGGTATGCAAGGTCATTGTAGATAGTGGTAGCACTGATAATCTCGTTTCAACCGAGATGGTAGAAAAGCTAGAGCTGGATATGGTTGATCATCCAAGCCCATATAGAGTTTCATGGCTACAAAAAGGACATCAGGTAACGGTCACTAAACAATGCTTAGTTGAATTTAAGATAGGAGGATATAATGATAAGATCTTGTGTGATGTTATTCCTATGGATGTTTGTCATTCATTGCTAGGTATACCATGGAAATATGACAGGAATGTGATTCATGATGGTAGAATGAACACATACACCATAGAGAAGAATGGGAGAACTCACATGTTGCTTCCAATCATGGATAAGGAGGTGAAACCTGAAGCAAGAAACACTGTACTTCTCATGAGTGGGAAGGAACTTCTTACCGAGGTAAAGAAGAAAGAAGAACCAAAATTTATTGTGGTCAGGAAACCCAGGATTTTTTTGACCAGCATGAGAGTAGATGATTTACTAGAAGAGATTCAGGAACTACTGGAAGAGTTCGTTGATATAGTAGTGGATGAATTACCTCTTTCGTTACCACCGATCATAAGTGTGAGTCATCATATCGATCTCATACCAGGAGCCAGTTTTCCAAATAAAGTCGCTTATAGATTGACACCGCAAGAGAATGAAGAGGTCAGAAGACAAGTCCAGGATTTGATGGACAAGGGATTGGTCAGAGAAAGCTTGAGTCCATGTGTTGTTCCAACAGTACTCAATCTGAAGAAAGACGGAGGCTGGAGGATGTGTACTGACTTGAGGGTGATCAACAAAATAACCATCAGGTACAGATTTCCCATTGCCAAGGATGGACGATCTGATGGATTGCTTAAGTGGAGAAAAATTCTTTTCAAAGATTGATTTGAAAAGCGGTTATCACCAGATTCACATGAGAGAAGGTGATGAATGGAAGATAGCATTCAAAGCAAATGAAGGGTTGTAAGAATGGCTTTTTATGTTGTTTGGATTAACAAATGTGCCAAGTACCTTCATGAGGTTGATGAACGAAGTCCTGAAGGAGTTCATTGGAAATTTTGTTATCGTATATCTTGATGATATATTGATTTTCAGCAAAATAGTGGTAGAGCATCTGAAGCATTTGGCTATAGTAATGAAGAGGTTACAGCAAGAGAAGTTGTTGATAAACATGAAAAAGTCCTCATTCATGAAGACGGTGCTCATTTATCTGGGATTTGTTATTTCTGTAGACAAATTGAGGATGGATCCAGATAAGGTGGAGGTGATCAAGAATTTCCCATCACCGAAGAGTATAATTGAGGTGAGAAGTTTTCATGGATTGGCTATTTTCTACCGAAAGTTCATCAGAAATTTCAGTGGAATTAGTGCAGCAATGATGGACATAGTGAAGAAGAGACATAAGTATTTTCACTGGACAGAAGAAGCCAAAAAAAGTTTCAATTTGTTGAAATAGAAGATCACGAAACAACTAATTTTGGTGTTGCTGGATTTCCGAAAGACATTTCAAGTGAAATGCGATGCAAGTGGATTTGCAATAGGTGCGGTCTTGAGTCAAGAAGACAGGCCGATAGCATATTTCAGTGAGAAGCTGAATGAAGCGAAAGTGAAATACTCCACATATGATAAGGAATTTTATGCCATTATTCAGGCATTGAAGAAGTAGAGGCGTTACTTGATTCCGAAAGAGTTTGTCTTATACAGTGACAGTCATGCATCGCAGTTTGTAACTCAACAAGAAACGTTGAATCAGAGACATGTAAAATGGGTTGAATACATGCAAAATTTTACATTTGTGATTAAACATATTTCTGGTACTGCTAACAAAGTGGTTGATGCTTTGAGCAGGAAATGTTTGTTGTTGCAGGAGTTCAAAGTGAAAACGTTAGGTTTTGATGATCTCAAGAGCATGTATGCAGATGATCCAGATTTTAAGGAAGTGTATGAAGCAGCTGAGAATCCAGTTCTCAAAGATAAAAGTCAATGGACAAATTACATGATCCAGGAAGGATTGTTGTTTAAAGGTAATCAACTGTGTATTTCGAAATGCTCCATGAGGGAGAATTTGCTGAAAGAGAAACACAGTGGAGGATTGGCCGGACACTTCGGTCACGACAAAAAATTCACAAAGTTGAATGAATCATACTTTTGTCCAGGAATGCGAGCAGAGGTCAAGATATTTGTGGACAGATGCAGGATTTGTCAGCATTGAAAAGGAAAGAGGCAAAATGCAGGGTTTTACCAACCATTTCCTATACTTGAGAAGTCGTGGGATGAAATCTGCATGGATTTCATATTGGGATTGCCAAGGACACAAAGGGGATTTGGCTCAATCTTTGTGGTGGTGGATAGATTTTCCAAGATGGCACACTTTATCCCATGTCAGAAAACCAGTGACACAACTCACATTGCGAATATATTTTTCAAAGAAGTCATTCGACTTCACGGCTTACCAAGAAGCATAGTTTCGGATAGAGATATGAAGTTTGTAGGACACTTCTGGAGAACATTATGGAAGAAGATAGGGACTAACTTTTCATTTAGTTCATCTTATCATCCTCTGACGGATGGACAAACTGAAGCGGAAAACAGAAGCCTGGGAGAGTTGTTGAGGATCTTGGTGATAGAACACCACAGCCAGTGGGACAACATATTACCACAGGCAGAGTTTGTGTATAACGACTCAGTAAACAGAAGTACAGGGCAGAGTCCATTTCAGATTGTATATGGCATGCAGTCGAGAGGGATTTATGAACTGAGGGATTCAGGATAGACTGCGACCAGGAGCACTAGTGCAGAATATTTCGCAGAGGCGATGAAGGAACTTCACAGCCAGGTGAAGGACAGATTGAAGAACTCAAGCCAGGAGTATAAACGCGGAGCATATCAGCACAGGAGAAAACTTCAGTTCGAAGTTGGTGACTTGATTCTAGCACATTTGAGAAAGGAAAGGTTCCCGAGAGGAACATATAACAAAATGAAGATGAATAAAATCAGACCATGTAGGGTCTTGAGAAAATTTGGGGCAAATGCTTATGAGATTGTGTTATAGGAAAATCTCCCTGCGGACAGGTAGATTGCCTCAAAGAGCTAGACCCTAAACTCTAAGACAGAAAGTGCTTAACGTGGACATTGACTTCCTTTCAAATCTATACAAACTAATACATGAGGAGGAAGGAGAACAGAAGTACCTCTTTATCGACGTTTGTCCCTGCACGCTCTGAGTTGAGCTCCAAACTCTCGCTCCTCGATGAGCCCTGTAGACAAACAAAGTACGACCACTTCCTACTCTATTGATATTAGCTTGACAATAGATCTATATATCAATGATAAGTTCATGTAAGATCAGACACAACCTAGAAAGAAACAGGCCAAGAAAATTATATTAATGAGGAAAAAACATTGCTTACAGCCATAGATGGATTGCAACAGCTCTGCCAAGTCCTCCTTGTCTACCCCTTGCTCAAAATATCCACGATCTGAATGATGATAGCTTCACCGATTTCTCCCTATGAGATCATAGGTATCTTGCTTCCAAAATATCTTTGTTCCAGCACCACTTATGAGATCATAAGTTTAATGTGATTCTCTCTTTTCCAGTCCTCCTTTCACCATTAGAAAGCTTTCTTATATAGCCTTGGAGAGGCTTTAACCACTTGAGATATCCTTGGGGAAGTTGAGGATTTTCCTCCTTCAGTTGAGGATCTACCCTAATATCATGGATGGAGTAGGGATTCAAATCCAACTGCCTTCCAAGAATGAAAGGATCCTTCCCCCATTCATCTCAACAACTTAACTACTGCCCAGAATAGGTAGCTCTCCCTCAAAAGGACCATCAGAGCACTGTAGCGCACCCTAGTAGGCTTTAGGGGGGCTCCAGCACTTTCAAAGTCCATAACACTCCATCAAAAGGGCCAGAGGAGCTTTATAATGCTCCCAGATAGTGTAAGGGGGAGCGTCGACGCTCCCAGAAGAGGTATAGGGGAGCGCTCTCCTTCAACAGCTCAATTTTTGAGGTGCTTTCAGATGGAAAAAGGTTTGTAAGCCTATTGACTCATTTCTCCTCTTCCAAATCAAATGTTTGAGTTGTTTCAAGTGTCCTTCTCATGTCATTATAGGCATGACATAAGCATCATGGCATCATGCTCTCTTGACGCTTGCGACACTTGTGAGAAACATGTGACACTTGCAACCTTGTGAGAAAAATGCGACACTTGCGACCTTTGTAATGACGACACTTGCGACACTATCAAAGTGAGTGTTTTTGATGTGTAACAGATTGACCCCCAAAGTATTAAGTTAGAAGATAGGAACTGAAAACTGAAATTCTTTGTAGACTTTCAAGCAAGGGTATAGACGCAGAGAACCTAACAAAAGATGTACACAAACATCCAACAAATATTATGACATGTTTCAAATCCAAGGCAGGCATACCTATGCCTGGGTGATCAAGACTTGCAAGATATGGCCACCATAAAATACACTGCGGATCCATAATTGTATTGATAAAAAGGTATAGCCATTGAAAATACACTATGGATCTATACTCTTATGACATGAACTAACCGTAGCCACGAAGAATACACAGTGGATCTACGAGATGACAAGACATAGCCACGAAAAATACAAAGTGGATCTATGTAATAGTATGTGTGTCATTGTTCAAAAGAAACTCCATTGCAACCTGGGCAAAGTATATATCAAAGTGATCACTCAACCCGGGGTCTTCTTACCAATCCCAATGTAGTACGAATCTGACCATGTGAATAGATGTCCTGATGTCGAACATGGAAAAAACCTGATTACCGGTCAATGATATAAACCATTAACAAGCGCGAGGGAGATCACCATTAATGTCAATGATTCCCAAGGTACTCTAGTACATTCCAACGAATGTGAATGGATGAGCTGAAGTCGAACATCTGCGGAATCATTCGATCAGAGGTCAACGATGTAAACCCACTGTCAAATCTGAGGAGGCCTGCCATTGAGGCATGCAGGTCCCAAAGTACTAACTGGTTTCTAAGTCTAATTCCTAGATAATGTGTTGAAGTTGACAGGAATAGGCTCGTCGAAGGAGGGCCTTGATGTATCCCCCATCAACGACACGAAATGGTCATAGAGATGTAATTGGTGGATCAAATGGACATGGACTGAGACATGTTTTGAGGCAATACATTTGGGATGGATGACTCTAGAGGTGGATACTTCCCTTGAACACTTAGGCACAACAACAGAACATGACATGGACCAAAACTTGATGATGTAGTGGATGCAGTGACTTGCATAGGCAAAGGAGTGAAATAAACTCAAAGGATTGGCTCAGTGCAAAGGTTTAGTGGGTTATAATGCGTGCATAAGACAAAGTGTCGTGTTCAAGGGAGACTCTAAGAATTGCTTGATAATGTTCTCAAGAGACTGCTTGGCAAGTGCTCCTTTCAATTTTTCCCCCATCCAGATAGATGAGTACCTCTTTTTGATTTAATGAGCTAGAGGAGGATAACACATGCTCGATATAACTCACCTTCGGTAAGTTCCTCTTCCTTTGTTTAACGAACTGGAAGAAGTAAGGGTTCGATCCCCTATGGGCCTGTCGATGTGTGCTTTAGCAAGTCCAAAAATAGAAAACTCGAAGGTTTTTCAGGATTATAGAGTTTGGAAAAACACTTAAAAGAGAACTCTCTCATTTCCTTTATCGTACAATAGTCTAACGAGACTGAAAAAGAGATAAACTATCGCTCGAAAGACGCCCTTTCAAACCTTTTAACGAGTGGGAAAGGAAGCAAGGTCACTCGACAATATTTTTGTATTTAGAGAGTCTGAAAAGAGTTTAAAGGAGACTCCAGGGGGTTCCTTTTTCGTGTATCCATACAGGTCCGAAAAAGAGATAAAGGTCTACCCGGTGCGCTCTCATCTTTTCGAGCTTGAGAACGAACTAAGACTATGCTCATGTATGCCCCCAGCTTGAAAACTGGTGGATTAGCTCCAAAATGATCATCAAAGGCTGGAGACATGCCCCCCAAGCTTCAATTCATTCACCGACTTTGAGGTTGTCACCAATTTCTGTGCTAGATGGAGAAAAAGGATACAGGTGGATGAAATGAAGGTTCAAAAACGAGACCTAATGAAAGACTCGACTCGACATCTACGAGATCTGGTGAAAGACTCAACTTGAAGGAAGAGGCGATTGTTTCATTTTTTAAGGAGCTTGACACAGGAAAAGAACTATGCTCAAGGTTCCAGGTTCGATCCCCAGATTGTTGTTTCATTTTTTAACGATCTTGCTACAGTGAAGAAAACTATTCTCAAGGTCTATGTTTCATTTTTTAACGAGCTTGCCACAGAGAAGAGAAACTATTCTCGTGACCTCTGTTTCATTTTTTAACAAGCTTGCCACAGATAAGGGAAACTATGCTCGTGACGCTTCTTGATCATGACTTCCGAGAGGATAATGCTCTGGAAGGGTACCATGTCAAGGGACAAAACTCGGTCATGGCGTCTAAGAGATATTCACTGGATGGAAGATAATCACTCTGGAAGGAACACATGTCGAGGGTCATGATAGGGGTAAGGAGATCGAGCTCCAATAACCCTAACAAAGAGATCACCATGTCAACTACCGGATCCAAATCATTGGAAGTTGATGTCATGGGAGACAATGCCACATAATTGACATGCGGTGGAGTTGATACTGTTTTCATATAGGAACCACTTAGGGAGGTAACCTAGTCAGGGCCAATGAATGAAAGTTGATCAATAGTCACAATTCTTCCATTGTGAGGGAAAGATATCACACGGAAAAGGGTGGATACAAGAGATTTCATAGCATAGACATAATCCCACCCAAGGAGTAAAGTGAAATCCAAGGGGTCTCAGACTACCATGACATCGATAAAGATAGTTTTCCCTCCCAAAGTTATAGGAAACTGAGGAAGGATCCCTAAAGGTTGACTAGTTCTTCTGTTAAAAGCTAACAGATTCTGTGTAACCGGTGCAAGTTGCAGACAACCCAAATCGTACCAAGCAACAGAAGACAAAATACTAACAGATGCACTTTCATCTATCAGTGTTTGAGGAACGTCTCGACCACGAACCTGTACTGTAATCTAGAAAGGAATGTGGGAGGGAAGACAAGTTCTAGTTAGCACACCCCAATAAAAAAGGATGGCCTCATTACTTGGAGGGGGTTTCGCAGGAGAAGGGGGAATGCCCCACGGTACAGTAGAGTCTTTATTAATGAGAAAAACATGGGCAATATCGGTTTTACTCTCTAGAAGGAGAGTAGGATTGACCGATGCTTGGATCGGATCAACCAATGGTGGACTTGGATAGACCACTTTAGCACTCTTCAGAGGAAGAGTGGGACTGACTAAGGAA
>JZKD02S1996993.1:500488-524093 GCA_000966675.3 Picea glauca | reverse complement strand
TGTTGAAAATCTTGACAAATCCTTGGATTCAAGGATTGTTGTTACAACCATTTCAAATTTCTTGGGTAGACTTCTGAGAATTTTCTGAACAATTCATTGATCAGTGATGGTTTCACCAATTAGTCTGATCTGGTTCACGATTCCCATGACTCTGGTCATGAACTGATCTACAGTTTCGGACTCTGTCATCCTTAGAGTCTCGAATTGTGTCCACAAGGTCTACAGTTTAACTGTTTTGACCCTGTCATTTCCTTGGTAGGAAGATTTAAGGATGTCCCAGGCCTGTTTTGAAGTACCAGTGCCTGTGATTTTCGAGAAAATCGAATCATCCACAAAATTCTAAATCCAGAATTTCGCTTTGTTTTCTTTGGTCCTCGGAGTTGCCTGAGAAATTCTCTGCGCATTTGTCATGGCAGTGAGGGCGGCTGGATCTGGTTCCACATATCCAAGATCCACTGGTTCCCATCACTCTTGTGCTTGCAAGAATGACCTCATTCGAAGAGACCAAAATTCGTAATTCTTACCAAGAAGAATTGGACCCTGAGTTGGGCCTAAATTCCTAGACGACACCATGATTTTTGAATTAATTTTTTTTTGCAGAAGTACAGAGGAAAATTTTATATTTACCTTCGATCGGTGAAATGTCGATTTGCCGATGGCCGATGGGAGCTTATCGGGATTGAATTGTCCCTTGGTCTCCTTGCAATGTGACCACACGTCTTTATTTTAAAGCACTATAGGATTTTCCCGTTGTTTGCCTTTCAAAATGCCGAAACGCGAAAATTCGCCTTTGGACTTTTCAACGGTCCAGTTCGTCTAGTGATCTGACGGTCCAGATCTTATCGGGATATCACGAATCGGGATTTCGCGAGTTCTGATGTCGAGCTCTTCTGTCTCCTCGATTCCCCGATCTACGATTTACCGATGGCACGTTTCTTTTGGGACTTTCCCAATTCCTCTGATCTCTGCCACGCGTCCCAACAGATGGACGTTCGTGCTCTCTCCTCGCGATTTCACGATTTGATGTGTCCCGGACGTCTCGTCTCCAGGATCCGCGAAATGTCGATGCGCCGATTGACTCGTTTGACGAGATGACGTCAGTTGGGCCCCGAAAATGGAGCGTTCCTCCTATCGGGATTTCGGACTTCGCGGTTTCGAAGTGCACGAGATCCTTGTCCTCAGGATTCGTGATTTGCCAAATCTCGATATGCCGATGGCCCTTTCCTTGTCGAAACTTTTCCCGAGTCCCCAGATTTACGCCACACGTCCGGGAGAGATGGATGGTCCTGATTCCTCCTCGGGATATCGCGACTTGCGATGCTCCGTTGACACAATGTGTCTGTCAACTTGAAACCCCGAATGCCGAAATGTCGATGGGTGCTATGATGTTCGCCACGTGTCCGGACAAACGGACGAATGAGATCTTATCGCTATATCGCGTATCGCGATTTCGCGAGTTGCGAAGTCCTATTGCAATGGTCTTTGAAAACCCCGAACTCTGAAATGGCGATGGAGTGTTGGCTTGGATTTGCCGCCACCTGTCCTCTGAGATGGACGGCTCACAAGTCTTCTCGGGATTTTGTGTATCGGAGTTTTGGAGTGAAAATAACCTTTGCTCATCCAACTCTCGATTCCCGATTTTGCGATGTGAAGAGGATCGACGACTCACGATATTTCTTGATCCTATGGTCCAGAAGAACTCGGAATATCGCGGATCGCGAATTCTCACGGCTGCTTCTGACCTTTACACCTTGCGAGTCACAAAATGCCGAGATCTCACCACGTGTTTCTGGATGGACGGTCCAAATGACATCGGGATTTCGCGACTTCACAAGTCGAAATCACTCCTGTGCACTCTAGAGGATTAAACCTCGTGCACTTTCTCGCTGATCCAATGGTTGTCGGGCCTTTGCGCAAGATCTGACGGCTGAAATGCTTTCGCCTTTTCCGCGCTCTCCTCGTCCCTTCTGAACTGGTTTACCACCTTGGATCCGTTCGCAGGAGGACTCTTATGGCCAACAATGGCTATTCCTTGCGTGTTTGACATGATCTTTCCCGAATTTGACGGAATTTTCTCCTGCGGAAGAAAAAAATTGTGAATCTTTCAAAGATTGAAAGAATTTCACGAATTCTTTGTTTACTGGTTCAATCTTTAATAGATGTGAGTGAAATTTTTGAGTTCTTTAAAATTTCTCGCCTCCTCCAGCTTTTCTTCGTCAATCTTTGACGATACTTGAAAAGATTACAAGAATCTTTAGGGTTTCTTCTCTCTCGGTCTCTGCTTCCTCGTTCTTTCAAGCGTAGTATGCTCTGAAACCTCGTGTGAGTTTCTTACGGCAATATTTAGAGAGTATTACAGACAACTTTCCAAACCTTGTGAAAAGTCTGTGTCGTGTGCTCTCAAAATGCGTGTAAGCTCTGTACTGTTAGGATCGTGTTGCTCTTCGGACTGTGTGAAGAGGCTTACTGCTGAAGCTCTGATACCATGATAAATTGTGAAGCAGGAAATGCAGAGAGAAAAGAATAGAACAGAAAACAGTATATTCAAATGTATTGAGAAAAGTACAATAATGAAGTTGTGAAGAGATTCCAATGTAATCGGAGATGGCTGAGCTAAATATGCTCAAGAAAGACAAAAATAGAAAGTACAACTGTCCAGTACAGCTAGCAGTGTACAGTCAGACTGTTGAGGTTACATTATATTTAATAGTCTGCGCGCAAGCCATATTACCACCTCCACCAGATAGGAATTTTGTGCTTCCAGCATCTCCATGCAAATTTTGAGCTGGAGAAAATCTTCATCCTTCCGGAGCATGCCCAAGGAGACCAGTGTCTTCATGTGCTAATACAGCTCGAAAGTATGATAAAATTTTGAACTATGAGCTCTGGTACAACCCTATACAGCTTTGAATTATGAGTTGTGACGACATGCGACTTGGATGGGGCTCCCGATAATCTAGCACCGCCTTCCGAGGATATTGGACCAGTCACGTTATTATGGTGACAAGCGAACACCCCATCCAGGGATTAAGTACAAATATTTGGATTTCAAATTCTTTTTCTTTTTGATCCCTGTGAGTGTTGAGTGCTTAATAGATATGGAGTGAACTACAAAAGCACTAGCATAATCTAATCAAATCCAGTTGGTGTGTTTTACTATGCATTAATAGCGAGTGATGCACATAAGAAGAAGAGTTATGGTAAACATTAATGAAATGGTAAAATTAGAGTGAAAACACAAAAGAAGAAGAGCTAATATGAACATTAATGAACGTTAGAATTAATGAGAGCTTTTCCCTTAATCCAAAATTATTGGATTTATTATGAGGGGCAAAGAAAGCACTCTTAATCTAGGTGGTTGATAAATGCTAAGGGAAAAAGTATACTCCTTAAGAAGTAATTACTACTATTAGTGAAGCAATACAATTTAAAATTAATTATATTAGATTATATTGAAGAGTAATTTTATACCTATTAGCTTAAAATTTGAGAATAATAATAATAATAATAATCTATTTTTAAGGTCATGGTCAAGCTACATCAAATTGGTGTATGAGACCCCATAATTACTATCATTAGTGAAGCAATACAATTAAAAAACGATTATATTGAAGAGTAATTCTACACCTATTGACTTAAAATTTGAAAATATTTCTTAGGAACTTTTTTATGTGGAAAAAAGTTGCATGTTTTATTTAAAATAAAATGAAGACACATTAATTAGGTTCACTTGACAGAATGCATAAAACCAATATTCCATAGATACTGTGAGAATAATATAGCCAATATAAGCTCCATTTTACCCCTCATATTCGCATGAGTGCTAATGACATATTTCATGGATGTGAGCATAATATAGAAAATATAAGCTCCATGTTACCCCTCATATTGGCATGAGTGGTAATGACATATTTCAAGGATAACTTGCATGGGTGCCAATGGACTACAAATACTCACCTTTCATTTTTCTTGAGGATGGTACTTCTTGGTTGAACATGGTGTTGATTCTCTATGATGTAGGTTGAGATGTTGATGAGGTTGGTTTCCTTGGTTGTTGTTGCATTCTTCATGACTACTTGATACTTAGATGGCAATGATGTTCTTAGGTGCTATTATGTGATTCCCTTAAGTTAGTTTGTTTGATGGTTTTAGCTCCTTACCTCGTGGTGTTTCTATTTGTATATTTGTATGGTTCTATGGTGTGATCTTAGTTTGTGATAGTGGAAATTACTAGAACATGATGCAAAAATTACCATTGACCTACATGAGAAAGAAAGGGGCCACCCCCTTCTTCACTTTAGTGAAGACATTTTGTATGTTAAGGAAATATTAAAGGGGCCACCCCCTTCATCATCATACACAAATGTACCCACTAGAGCAAGTATGGTTCAAAACACGGAAAGTGACCTCATCTTTTAAGGAGGCCACCCTCTTTTCCCTTCACTAAGCCAAACCATAATGCAACAAACTTAAGTAGAATCATATGCTATAAGAAGGCCACACTTACCAAAAAAAAAGGTAATCAAAGGGTGAAACAAAGTTTCAACCTTGCATGGATTGATCACTCGATGGCATGATGTCACACATGTTCTTTTATTGTATGAGATGGGGTTGCCACCCTTAGAATGTGAGCCATCGGTTTGAACGTGGATCTCAATATGAATATGAAGTACATAAATTCGATTTGACATGGAAAGGGATGCCATATGTGGAGCCACTTTTAATTTATGATGTTTGTCATCTAATCTTCTACCTACATTAGCCACCAGCATCATGTGGAGCATGTTTGAACATGAATTAACGAATGCTAAAGTTTAGCGTATGGAATCAATTCATGGAACCAGCTATTGATCTAAAGCAAAGACTTGCCATCCTCAAAGCTATCATTTATCCCTTCACTTAGTCACCATGCTAAGTCTACGTGAGGTGGCCTTCCACATTAGTTGAAATGGAGGGTGTTGTACAATGATCCATATTGACGGGGCCACCTTTATCCAATTCAATTTTCCATCACACTTGAGTGAGCCATTATAATTGGGAGTCACCATATTAAAAAATTGAACATATTGTCTTATCGCTATGGCTAGTCCACTTCATGATGAACTTTGTTTTTATGGTTATTGTTGGCAATCATGGAGAGGTCAATGCATAAGTTGAGTATATGCCCACATATTTTATCATTTATTGGAGGCAAAAATTGGTTTACAACCAGTGTTGGTTATTTTGGGGAAATTAGTTGAAGAGGTTGTTAGCATATTAGTTGTTTTGGTAAAATGATTGTAACTGATTCATTAGTATTTTTTTTTTTGAAAATCTATCTAGAGTTAGTTAGGATGAGAGCTATATTATATTGTTTTCATAGAATATTTTATTGTAATTATTTGGACAAAATTATGGGTCTCAACAAACTCTTTCTAGTTTTAGTAAAAGGTTTTTTTGGGGGAGGTGATTAGTTTATCATTGTTCCTATGAGAACTAATGGATTTAGAAAAATAATTCATATTTTAATGTATGAGAGAGTAGAGCTTAAATCTGTGTAAGGATTTTATCTTTCTATTTACAAATCGGATTGGAACAGAGGATTCATGCGGGAACTTGTGAACAAGCCATATCCAAGCTTGTGGAATGAATGAAACATTGTTGTGTAAAGTTATGAATTTATTTTTGTACAATCTTTTATGTGTGCCCATTTTTCTCTAAGTATATTATTGGTATCCTTTAAATTGCAAATTATATTGTCAATCTTCATCTATGAGTAACCTTGTCTCAAATAAGACATGAGTTAAATCCCTATATCTCATGTCTTGAGTGAATGTTTACACCTAGTCCAAGAGAGGAGGAGTCAAAATTCCTAGACCTTCTATTGTGGGTGAATTCCTTATCACTCCTAGATAGGTTTGGTTTTGGAGATCCTATTGTGAGTACCTACCTACCCTTTCTAATTTTTTAGTTTTTGTTTACCATGTTAGAAATGCTATGGAAAATGTTACCCTTTCTAATTTGTAGTTTTTGTTTACCATGTTAGAAATGCTATTGAAAATGTCACCTTGTTTATAAATAACCCCTAAAATATTGGAAAACCCTCTTAGATTTGATTTATGACTCTATATCCCAAAAACAAAGAACCATATCTCATTTTCATTGATCATCTCCAAGCCCATTCATTTTATCATTTTATTTACTACATTGATGTTAAGATCATTTTACTCCCATTCTACATTACATGAACTGAGCCAGGAAACCATATGGAATCACCCTTCACTCAGGTCTTGTTATGTATCTCAATAGATATAGAAATAGAATATGAACATTAACTTGAGAATAACTACTAGATCTATCACTACTACATGGGCCTTATTTACTATAAATGGCATGCATTCATAGTAAGGCATAAGCACCTAACTATTGTTATTCCCCTTGGGTACCTCCCTATGTACTCCATATTACCCTTCTATGTACAATACATTCCATCCCCCTTTCAATGTTTCATTCTCAAAACATGGGAATAAACCATACAATATGATCATCCAAGCAATGTATCCAACTTGTACCAAGCACAAACATCCACCCATCCTAGTAAAATATGAACATGGGGTCCAACTTCTTCCTTTCCATCTTGATATTTATTCTTATTTCTCCTTTCATGCCATGGGGTCATTGTGGTACTCAGATATCTCCATGTAGAGTTGGTATTCCCCCATGTATTCTCAATTGGTTTCCTTTCTAGTGCCATGTTGGTCCATAATATGTTTTTGGATGTCCACGCCCTTGCCTCGATGATTGTTGTTTTTTCAGGTGGTGTGGGTGGTGATATACATCATCCTTAGATATCAATTTATTAGGCTTGGATTCTTCAACATGGTGTTCATTTGAGTGTTTTAGCTCATACACATGTTTATTCCCTTCCTGCGGATTTTCCGCATATGCTTCTATAGGCTCCACTTCTTATGCATCCTCGGACTTTGCAATTATTTTACCTAAAAGAACTTCTTTAGGTTCTCTTGTGGGCCTTTCTTTCTTACTAAGAGACATATCCTACAATGTGATTTTCTTTTTATTTTGCTAAAGTTTTATAAACTTCTTTTACACATTAATATTAACTATACCACTTGACTTGATTTCATCCCGGATATCCAAGAATAATATCCACACCATTCATTTCAATAGCATGAAAATTAGAATGCAACACATATTTATAACATTCACATCATTAATAGAATGAAACACATATTTATAACATTCACATCATTAATAGAATGAAACACATATTTATAGCATCCACATCATTAATAGCATGAAAATTAGAATGCAACACATATTTATAGCGTCCACATCATTCATATCAATAGCATGGAAATTTGAATGCAACACATATTTATCTTTAGTGAGCTTCGAATCTTTAAAAATTTGTATAGTCTCACCCTCAACTTGTGTGATTTGGATATGTTTTGTAGGAACTTGCAATTTTTTATCCAAATAAACATTGATGAAATTATGCTCGCAACTAAGGTTAATAGAAATCATGACCTTTTTGTTTATGAACAAATCCATGAATTTGTAATATAGAGTTTCCACATGAACATAAATCCTTGGTTCTTTCTTTATCCTTACTCTTGGCATGAGAACACTTTTCTAAAATTAATTTTTCATATGCTTCATCATTGAAAAGTTCCATCATCTTCGCAAAGCCAAATGATCTCCACCATATGGCAACATCTCCTTTAAAACCATAATGTAGAACAAATTTCCAATTCTCTTTCCATAATTAATATTTAAACTTTATGAATTCTTCAATACTAAGATCATCAAATTTGTCACTAAAATACATCTTTCTTGGAAGAAATATTCAACAAAAACTAGGGTTTATAAAAACAACTTACTTTTCAATGGAGCTCCTTAAGGTGATTAAAAAAATTGGGCATAATTGTAGGCACACTTCTCCAATTGGCTATTATAACCACAATTATGAAATTCCACAACCATTGTGCATCTATTGATGCTAGTTTGAATGAAATATGAGCAAGCTATCAAAAGATATCTAATCTACAAATCATGCGGTCATCCTCGGAAAAACCCTAAAATCATTGATTTTAAATCAACGATATCTCAACTTCTTGGACTTTGTTTTGGATGATCTTTTTTTGAAACTAGTTTTTTTCCAAGAGAAACTCAAATATCCAACTGGTTTCTTCGAATTAATCTCATAGAGTTTCAAAAATTAATCCAAAGTCTACCACCCTCTTTTTTCCCTTGAAAATATGCAAGAAAGAAAAAAAAATCCCTTTTTTGGCCCAAGAAAGAGAAATGATACCAAATGTTATGTATCTCAATATATATGAAATAGAATATGAATATTAACTTGAGAATAACTATCAAATCTACACAATAACAATAAAATAATCAACACAATAATTTTAAAGGAAACCCTTGAGGTAGGGTAACACAATATATTATTCCTTCTAACTATCAAATCTACACAATAAAAATCAAAGAATCAACACAATAATTTTAAAGGAAACCCTTGAGGTAGGGTAACACAATATATTATTTCTTAAGGAAGGAAAGCACTCTAATCAAAGAATCAACACAATAATTTTAAAGGAAACCCTTGAGGTAGCGTAACACAATACATTATTCCTTAAGGAAGGAAAGCACTCCACAAGAAATATTTGTTTGCTACAATTAAAATACACTCACCATGCTCTATTAATTTGATTACACTTCTTTATACAGTACCGTCTACCTTCTAGGAACAATTTAGAGAAGGATATTTCTAATAAGTGGAACCTTCTAGTAATCCTTCTTACATTTATTTCTTTCACACGACTACATGGGCCTTATTTACTAGAAATGGCCTCCATACATAGCAATACATAAGCATATAACTATTATTATTCTCCATGGGTTCCTCCCTAGGTACCCCATATTACCCTCGTAGTGTAACTATGGGTCTACCCTTTGTTTAAAGTGCAGATGAAAGTTGGTAAGGTGGCATTGACCAACCTCCTAGTTCCACAATTATTCATCTAGGTGTTTGAATTTACACTTTTGGGCGTGATATTATGTGCCAACACTCCCCATACTAAAAAAAAAACATTTCCCGAGACCTTCCAACTATACTTTGTGATAATAATACCTTATTCTATCCAATTTAAGTATCTATGGAAGTACATAGTTCCAACATTTAGCAACATTAGAAATCCATCAATACATCCACAATACACTCAAAAAGATATATTATCATCAAACTATAACCTTGTGAATAGCTAAAGTAAGGAGAAAAAGTGAATACTATTTCCATCATTCATCCGGTTTTCACCAACATGGATTCCACCAAAGAATTAATGTGATAAAGCATTCTTATCAATTTCCAATTTGAGGATTGTCCTCAAAGAAACCATCTCTGCATAGTTATTTGTTCCTCTTTCGAAAGTAGCTTTCAATATGATGTAATGTGTGTCCAAAATGAATATGAGCCCCCCTATTCCATGGATTTTATCTTGGTTGTGACACACTCCATTAAACAAGCCCCAATTCCTACTCTTCTTAATTAGAGATTCACCAACTTTCCTGGGAGTTCTTGTTTTTAAATCCAACCTAAGAACTTAAATAATGAGATAACCGAAGAAAATATATGAAAAGTTTGGACATCTATGTTCTCAAAAATCAAAGTATTGCGCACAAGCTAGATCCCCCACATGACCAAAAATAACATTTCTAAATTCTTTCAGATATTTCTTATGGTACCAAGGACATAAGCATTGATTCATAATTACTCCTTTCCAAATATTCCTCATTTTTAACCACTTACTAACATCCTTCCAAATTTGACCCCCCACATGAAAAAAAATAACATAGATCTAAACTCTTTCGGATCTTGCTTATGGTACCAAGGACATAAGGATCGATTCATCATTACTCCTGACCAAATATTCCTCATTTTTAACCACTTACTAACATCCTTCCAATTTTTTTTGTGAGAGTGGACACTAAACAAATAGGTGAGTGGTAGACTTCCCATATTTCAAGCATAAAATACAAATGTATGGCCCTTGTTTCTACCTTTATTGTAACAGTTCCAAAATAAGTACTTTATTTTAAATGTCAACCACATGAATACCCTATTATTTTTTGGAACTTTGACCTTCCAGATATTTGACCACCACCAACATAATTCTTAATTCTTTGCTTGTTTCTACATTTATTGTAACAATTCCCAAATAAGTAATTTATTTTTAAATGCCAACCACATGAATACCCTATTATTTTTTGGAACTTTGAACTTTCAGATATTTGACCACCACCAACATACTTCTTAATTCATTGCAGCCATAACAACTTGGTATCCTAGTCTAGTAGACTTGGTAACCTAGTCTAGTACAATAGATCCCCACAATTTTGTTTTGAGACCAAAAATATTATTTGAATCCTCCCCAAGTCTTATGTGGCCTCTTCTAAGTTCAACTAAGAAATCATCCCAAATATTTACTCAATCCCCTCCAAAACCCAATTGTTGTGTTGTTTTCTACCCTTGACTCCAAATGTTCGTAGATTCTTGTTCAACCACTTTTGATTTAAATAAATGAAACTTAAATATTGTAAGTATTGTATCAATTCTAGAGGAAGAAATATCATGTTCCCACATCCCATGATTGCATAATATATAACCCTAATCGAAGTACCATCCCAACCTTCCAATCCAAATAGTTCCCTAGAACAAGAAATGGTGTAACTAAAGATTTCCACTGATTAGAGACATTGTTGTAAATTTTTCCATCACTTCTAATAGAATATGAAATTGTGTTTGATTTAAATATTTATAAACAATTATCCTTTTCCACAAACTATCCTTTGATATTAGGTTCCATGGACATTTAGCAACCATATATTTTCCAAATACATGAAAGTTTTTAATCCCCATCCACCTCCCCCCACAAACTATCCTTTGAGATTAGGTTCCATGGACATTTAGCAACCATGTATTTTCCAAATACATGAAAATTTTTAATCCCCATCCACCTTCTCCCTTGGGAAATACATGAATATTTTTAATCCCCATCCACCTTCCCCCTTGGGAATCCCATGATTGAATCACATTTGACCCTAATCAAAGTACCATCCCCAACCTTCCAATCCAAATAGTTCCCTAGAACAAGGAATGGTGTAACTAAATCTTTCCACTGATTAGAAACATTGTTGTAAATTTTTCCATCACTTCTAATTTTGTATTTTGTTTGGATCTGTATAATTATGACCAATTATCCTTTTCCACAAACTATCCTTTGATATTAGGTTCCATAGACTTTTATCAATTGGGGATTTTCCAAATACATGAAATTTTTTAATCCCCATCCACCTTCCCCCTTGGGCTTAGCTATAGACACAAAATTTTGTTTGGATCTATATATTTATGAAAAAATATCATTTTCCACAAACTATCCTTTGAGATTAGATTCCATGTACTTTTATCAACTAGGAATTTTCCAAATACATGAAATTTTTTAATCCCCATCCACCTTCCCCCTTGGGCTTAGCTATAGAATGTCAACTATTCCAATGGATATCCACTTTATCATGCTTTCCTTTCCATAGTATCACATGTTCTCATGATATTTTCCAATGCCCCCTTTGGAACATGGGCCAAATAATGTCATTATACATAAATTGTTTCTAACACAAACTTAACCATGGTTAATTTACCCCTGAGAAAGCTTCTATTACACCAAAAATGGATTATTCTCTCAATATTTCTTATTAAACAACCCTAATCTATCTTCACATATGCATTTGGATTGATTTTAAACCCTAATACTTAAAACCCTCATTTAAATCCAAAATTTTGAAAGAAAACATAATCTCCAATGCATGAACCTAGCCCCTAAATAACTCATTAAAGAAAATAATAGAATTTTCATAATTGATTTCCATACATGTAGTTTTTAGATATGTCTAGTTTTGATATATATCCTGAAATTTCCTCCCCTCCACTTTTTAACCATTTGATAAAATGAGAATGTCATCTAAAAATAATAGGTGGGTTAAGCTAACATCATCCCCCATCTTAATGCCTTGCAAGCTACTACCCCTTCTATACTTCAAGTATAGATTTTCTAAGACAGACAATGACCAACAAAAAAGGGTACGTGGAAAAATAACAACCTCGTCTCAAACATCTTGTAGTTTTGAAAATGTGGAAGAAACCTCATTAACCAATATAGCATATGATACTTATGCCACACATCCCATTACCTAATTAACAATTTGAAGTGAGAAATCAACATGAATAAATAGAATTCTAAGATACAACCAACTAGTGAAAATGTGGAAGAAACCCCATTAACCAATATAGCATATGATATTGATGCCACACATACCATTACCTAATTAACAATTTGAAGTGAGAAATCAACATGAATAAATAGAATTCTAAGATAAAACCAACTAGTCATATCATAGGCTCAGAAAGGTCAATATTTATCACCATAGCAATCATATTTTTCACTTTGATAGAATTTAACCCCCTCGATCAAAGACAACAACTCCATGCATCTGTCTACCCTTTAGAAAACCAAATTTATCTAGAAAGTTTACCATAGAAAGTAACTTGTTTAGCCTTGCACCTTGGAAATTATCTTGTACACACAATTCAAAAGTGCAAGTGTCATAAACTCTTTAAAAGTTTCCATATTATCTGACTTGGGGATAAAAGTAATAAAGGCAGCATTGAAAAATCCCAAAACCTTCCCTGAAATTCTTTCCTCTTCAACAACTCTTAATAGCTCATTACTTAATAGATCGAAAAAAACCTAGGAAAAAATATCTTGTATAGACATTTGGACCTAGACTCTTACTCTTATCATTTTTAAAATATGTTAGGATAGTTTGTAAATCATCCTTGGAAACCTCTTCATTTGTTATCTTATGCATAAACAAACATAGGAAAAAAAGAAGCCACTTTGACTATCTCAACTATATTGGATACCTTGGGTTATTTAAAGATAGAAGTAAAGTGTTGAACTCCCAAGTCTAGAATATCCTTGAAATTTATTGTAACACCACCCTTAGGAGTCTTTAGTTCTCAAATGGTATTATAACTCTTCCAATGATTGGCATAACACCGATTTTTTTTTCATCACCAAGTTCAAGCCATACAACCTGACTTTTCATATTCCAATCCACTTCACGTCCATACAACAATTTTATCCTTTTCAATTCCAATTCTTTAAAGTTTTGTTTCTCTACTTCACTGAGCACACTGCATAAATTGTTGTTAAATAAATACACAATTGCAATTTCAGTCTCTTTAAGTAATTTGTTCATATTTACGCACCTCTCCATTGTGAAACTGACCGCCTTCTCTTTAAAAACCTTTCATTCATATGCAAACTATCTTCCAATAAAATCCCAAATGCCACCATTAAAATGTTTCCATTCATTTATGACTAATTCTTGGAAATTAGGCTCCTTGATTGAGACAGGTATGAACTTGAATGGGATTGAGGGATTTCCATGTCTTGTGTTAGATTTTTAGAATTATAGGATTGTGATTGGAACCCCCTCCTAATCCCACCCAAGTTTTGAATTTGTCTAACAAAACTCCAAATTCCACCATTAAAATGTTTCCATTCATTTATGACTAATTCTTCGTTAAACTTGAATGGGATTGAGGGATTTCCATGCCTTGTGTTAGAGTTTTTTAATTATAGGATTATGATCAGAACCCCCTCCTAATCCCACCCAAGTTTTAAATTTGTCTAACAAAAACCCAAATGCTACCATTAAAATGTTTCCATTCATTTATGACTAATTCTTCGAAATCAAGCTCCTTGATGCAGATAGGGTTAAAATTGAATGGGATTGAGGGATTTCCATCTCTTTTGTTGGAGTTGTAGAATTATAGGATTATGATCGGAACCCCCTCCTAATCCCACATAAGTTTTGAATTTGTATACCTATTGAAGTAATTGGCCATCCACTAATAACTTGTCTAGTCTTTTAGACACACTAGCTCCACCAAATATTTTTCTCCTCCATGTAGCTTGCAAGGTGATAGGCTTTGCATAAACCAAGCCAATTAACTCTAACTTATGAATCAATAAGTCAACCGGACTACTGAATTTAATAGTATCCCCTCAAACCTCTAACATCCCCTCAAAAGGTGATAGGCTCCGCATAAACCAAGCCAATTAACTCTAACTTATGAATCAATAAGTCAACCAGACTACCAACTTCAACAATATCCCCTCAAACATCTAACATCCCCTCAAATCTCTGACCAACTTAAGAGTAAAATTCAAGTCACCACCAATAATCAAACTACTAGATTTTGTAATCTATAATGAAAAAAACCTCTACCAAAAAACATGTTTACCATCATACGGTCCATACACATTCATCACTATAATTCACTAACCTAATATATAACATGTGAATTTGATGCATAGACTTATAAGAAGATAAAAATGGTTACACAAAGTAAGAATTGACCTCCACCCAATAAGAATTTTCCTAGAGAGCCCAAAAGAATCCAATTCTAGAAACTCTCATCCCTTAAATAAATATTTAAATTCCCCAATAGAGAACCCTCCTTCACATAGTCTCATCTACTAAAATGATCTCAAGAGCCTCTAACTCTACCAACCTAAAAAGAGATAAACGTTTATTGGGGATAACCTAAATAGGGATAAATGTTTATTGGGACTACCCAAACCCCTACAATTTAGAGACAAAATATTCATTTAATAACATTCTTAAAGGGTTGGTTCACTCTAAGTGCCCCAGTGATAGGTTTTTTCCTACCTTGTTGAATTTCAATATTAACATTTTCATTTGTATGATACAAATATGACTTTCTACCCACATAAAAAATTTCCTACCTTGTTGAATTTCAATAATAAAATTTTCATTTGTATGCTACAAATATGACTTTCTACCCACAAACAACGATCCTACCTCTTTTTTGTAGTATACACCCAATCCAATGCTAGAAACTCTCATCCATTAAATAAAATATTTAAATTCCCCAATAGAGAACCCCCCTTCACATGGTCTCATCTACTAAAATGATCTCAAGAGCTTCTAACTCTACCAACCTAAACACAACTAAAATTTTATTGGGGCTACCCAAACCCCTAGAATTTAGAGACAAAATCTTCATTTAATAACATTCTTAAGGGGTTGGTTCACTCTAAGTGTCCTAGTGATAGGTTTTTTCCTACATTGTCGAATTTAAATAATAACATTTTCATTTATGCTACAAATATGAATTTATACCCACATACAATGAGCCTACCTCTGTTTTTTTAGTATACACCCAAACCACCTGACAATGGACCACCAAATAATGACTTAGATTTCTTGGATTGTAAATGAATAAATGAAATCTATTTCCCCCCATTTCCCAAGGATCATCAACATCACAACTCCCAAAATAAAATCCCTCCCCACCATAATTATTAGAAGTTGAACAAGTATCATAACATGTAGAAATATTATCAATCTTCTCACCCTTTGACCCTAGTATACCAAATAAAGGAAGGGCCTTACTCACACCATTCAAGCACATTTTTATAGACTTTTGAGATTTTACACGTTTAGCTAAGGTGGGCCAAATATCCTTATGATTCAAATTCAAATCATGATTCAAATTCAAATCAGAAGAGAAGGATTTACTAGTTACAGAAATGGACTTATCAGTGCAAGCCATCATCTCAAGGGTCTGACAATGTCTCACCAACTATCACATCGGCCAGGGTGTGACAATGTCTCACCAACTATCACATCGGCCAAGGTGTGACAATGTCTCACCAACTATCACAACGGCCTTGGACCCTTCAAAAGAAACTCCTTCAATTTGATTCTACATATCCATAGTAGATGTCGAAGGGATGACTTCCAACCTAAAAGGAGTGAAATTTACAACACAATCTATAACCAAGGGAAAATATAAATAAGAAAAATTCTCAGATTCTCTCTAGGGAGAGATGGAAATCCACCTCCTTCTCCATTATCCTTGAATATTGCATCAGAAACACCAACTATTTGAATAAACTAGGAACTAGTTATGGATTTGCATCCAACCCTAAAGAAATTGAGATTACAACACCACCATTGACGTGAATTGGATCAACCACCAACAAAATAACTCCCTCCTAAGCTGCAACAACCTTCTGAATCACCACTTCTTATACCTTCTCACCTAGTAAAGTCACCTTATCTAAGACATTAGATGAAATCGGATTTGTGATATTCTCAAGGGAACTATATGTCTACATTCTTATCAAGACCATATATATGACATCGTGTACTGTGAAAAGAAACATTAGTGTAATATAGAGTTTGTGTTAAACCATTTTCCCCACTTTAAAAACAATTTTCTCCACCAACCCATCTTTGATATCCATGTCCACTAAAACCCTTGTAAATGAGTGGAGGGGACTCTTTTTGTATGAGGAATCTAGAGAGATTGCTTTGCCTAGGTAATTTCCCAAGTCCCATCAAAACTTGTCACACCAAAGCTGATCTAGGTGGATATCGGTGGCTACCCACCTATTCCAACTGGCTCATTTTGACAATTTCATTTTGGTAGTTTTGTTTCTAGCTTTTCGAGTTCCAAACTTCTGGGGCCATTTTGAGGCCCTAAACAAAGTTTTTAGAGCTCGCCACAATCATATTGTAGACGAAGTTACATTGTGATGGAAAAATGTGTAGTCCTAGAATAGACCTTTCCAACAAGCTATCGTGCACCCCAAACAAAGATTGTATGCCAAAGTTATGCCCCCGGGAAGTTGATACACCAAACTACCCAAAATGGGGTCCACAAAACTGTTGGTTTTTCATCTTCCGGGGTTAGGGTTTTGGATTTTCTTTATGTTAAAAATGCCTTTAGAACCTCATTGTAAACCATGTTCTTGTGAATGAGCACATCTGTCACATCTCTTCTCAAAGATAAGCCACCACCATTCTAGCAAGCTTGTGTTCCATCACATTTTACAATTTCAACATATTTTCTTATTGAATAGAAACCAGTTTTACTGTATCTCTATTATTGCATCTTTGTTATTATTGTGTCTCTGTGTTAATAATAATAATAATAATATGTATTCATTTTCATTGTGCTCATAAAATCAGGATCAATGGTATCAGAGCAGGTTGTTCTTGATAGTTTTTCAGTGCATGTCCTCGACAAGGTCTGAGTATAGCAAGTTGGGTCTCGAGCTTGTCTCTCTTGTAAAAACTCTCTCTCACATGCCCAAGAAAGCCTCCATGGTAGAAGAAAATAAAAAATATAGAGCATGTGATTCTATTGATATGTTGCTTGAGCAAGCTCTCACGCCACAAAGGGATGAAATGATGGAGAATTTTTCCCACATCCTTCAATGCCTTCCAATAACAATAGGTGTGTCTTCATCAAGCGACCACTTTGGAGGCACCTCGCCTTTCAAGGTACAAGTTAATTTTGATATTCCCATATTTGAAGGACATATATATGTGGATGCCCTAGAAAAATGATTAAATCTGCTAGAAGGTTATTTCTCTGTTCATAATTTCTCAGACGGGGAAAAGATCACCTTTGCACTCCTTAAAGCTCTCCCCCATGTCAAACATTGGTGGGAAACTTACTAGGAGAAAAGTTCCACAGAGGAGTCTGGAATATATGGGGTCGAGCCCACTTGGGATTTTTTTGTGGATGCGGTAAAGGAATAATATTACGCTATTGACAACTATGAGGACCAGTACATGATATGGACCAAACTGTAGCAAGAGAGGGGCCAAGCAATTCCAGAATTCACCAATACCTTCCATACCTTGCACACCAAGATGGGTATCAAAGACTCCGAACAAAATTTGGTTCTAAAAAACCAGGGGGCTCTACACAGATAGATCCAAACTGAAATGGATTTTTTGGACATCTCATCACTCAGTGTTGCTTATCGATATGTTGTTAAAATCAAGTAGAAATTTAAGCACCAGAACAAATGGGAGTTTGGGTTTGAAAATCTACAAAAACAAAAGTATGATAAAGACGACCCTAACAAATAGTCTCCTGAAAACCAGTCCAACCCACAAGAAAATAAGGGTCACAAAAAGACGAAGGACACCGAAAAATGGTGTGATTTCCACAAAATCCCCTGGCACAACACCGATGAATGTCGCTCAAAACAGTCATTGGTGGCTGAGATCAAAGATAAGGAGTCGAACCCTGATTCAGAATCTGATTCATAAAATATTGATTGGAGACAGATCATCAACGCAAAACCCATTGTTATTGTCGTGACCACAAAAATTCAACCAGAAGAACCAACAGATCCTGAAGAGGGGGAGTGCCTTTTTATTCAAATATGTGGGTGAAGGGGACCCTGATGCATTTTATTGTTGATAGCGGAAGCCAAAAGAACATCATCTCAGTAGAGGTCATCAAACAATTGGGATTGTCGACAACACCACACTCACAGCCATACAACATGGAGTGGCTTTGCTAGGGATGATACCTTCATGTCAACCATCAGTGTCAATCGTCATACGACATCCAACCCTTCAAGGATGAGGTATTATGTGATGTTTCCCCACTGGATGTCTTTGATGTTCTCTTGGGACAACCATATATGTGGAAGAACCATGCTATCTATGAGTCTCAACCCTGTAGTGTCATTGTTACTTTAGGGGGTCATCTCTACAGGATACCATAAGGAAGTATCTCATACTACAAAGTTCAGCTTCTTCACCATCTATTCAAGGATACTGTAACCACTAAATCCTCGACCCAAGCACCTTCTATCCAACAGAAACAGGTCAACAAGACCGCAACAAAGTGAAAATATTCCTTCTGCACATAGACATATCATCTATCCCAACTGGGTGATTAGATTCAACCCCTCCAAAAACAGGTTCATGATAGCCTTCCACAACCCAACGTCTCTAGCAAGGAAAGAAACACACCAAGATTCAGTTACAACAATCACTTTCCCCTCTCCACCGGGAACTGAACGCAATGGAGAACATTGCATTCTAAGGATGGATTATTGATCCAGGTGGATATATGTTGCCACCCACCTATTCCAACTGGCTCATTTTGGCAGTTTCAGTTTGGCAATTTTGTTTCTAGCTTTTCRAGTTCCAAACTTTTGGGGCCATTTTGAAGCCCTAAACAAATTTTTTAGATATTTCCATAGTCAAACTATACCTTGAGTTAGATTCTGATGGAAAAATGTGTATTCCTCAGATATAYATTTCCAACGAGCTATCGTGCACCCCAAACGAAGATCGTATCCCAAAGTTACGCCCCCAGGAAGTTGATACACCAAACTACCCAAAACGGGGTCCACAAAACTGTTGGATTTCATCTTCCRGTGTTAGGGTTTTGGATTTTCTTTATGTTAAAAACTCCTTTAGAGCCTCATTGTAAACTATCTTCTTGCAAATGAGCRCARCTGTCACATCTCTTCTCAAGCCACTACCATTCTAGCAAGCTTATGTTCCGTTGCATTTTACAGTTTCAACATATTTTCTTATTGAATATAAACCAATTTTATGGTATCTCTGTTATTGAATCTTTGTTATTCCTGTGTCTCTCTGTTAATAATAATAATAATCTGTATTAATTTTCATTTTGCTCATAAAATTCGGATCAAAAGCTCAAAAGGAAAACCTAGGATCTTTATTTAGACTAGAACCCTTCCTAAAACCTCCCTCAAAGGATCTAAACATTGATGCCAAGGCTTCAAATTTAGGAAATATGTAACCCATAACCACTTTCCATCCAAAATTATGTCGACATCCTCCTCTACTTTAAATCACAACCCTAACTAGCCTAAACATGGATGCCAAGGCTTCAAATTTAGGAAATATTTAACCCGTAACCACTTTCCATCCAAAATAATGTCGACATCCTCCTCTAACTAAAAACACAACCCTAACTAGCATCTGATTAAAATCACAACCCTAACTATCCTCTAGTCATGATATGGAAGATAGGTGCATAACCAATTATAGGATCCCAATGCATTTGGATCCAATCATAAAAGTATATTCTATAATTTGAATACCATAAAACCTTCCCATAAGGTTTTTACTAGTATATGCCATAATACAATGCATTTGGAGCCCATCATAAAAGTACATTCTATAATTTGAATACCATAAAACCTTCCCATAAGTTTTTTACTAGTATATGCCATAATCCAATTGGCATGAATATCCTCACCAACCACCATCTTAACCCTAAAATCATGCTTTTTTATCACTTCCTATATCTAGAGCTCTGACCTTCGATAAGGGATTTCTAACTGAAAGGTCCTAGATCTAGAGCTCTGACCTTTGACAAGGGATTTCTAATTGAAAGGCCTATATCCTACCAAACAATTCAAATCAAGTTCTTGACCCATAAAACCTCCTCCTTTCACTAATTTCGTCTCCAAAGTAGTGATCACCTCACCATAGCCAACCTCAAAGTGAGGAAAATTGTTACGTCATGAGATTGTTGAACCCACTTCATGATGTAAAAGGATAGGAGGATCTAGGTCTTTTTTGGATTTTGTAATAATGAAACTAGCCTGCAGTATCCCCCCACTAAGCCACATGATGAGACACCACCTCACACCATCTAGCATGGTTAGCTTTACTCATGTTGACATCGCTTAACACCAACAATGAAAAGTATCCTCTACTCAATTTTTCCTTTAGGCTAAAGTTTCCAAAATCAAAGTGAATTTAGTGTTTCAAAGTACCCTCTACTCACTTTTTCCTTTAGACCAAAGTTCCCAAAATCAAAGAGGAGGACCCCTTTTCAAATGCATTTAGTGAAACACTAAGGACCACTAGATCCCCTTCCACAAGATTCAAATAACCAAAATACTCTAGGATTCTCAATCCTTCATTAGGATCCTCATTATAGTCAACCAGCTCTTTGTCATCCTTTAATCTACCTAGGGTTTCCTCAAATCCCATCACTCCTTCCATCACTTAGAATTACCTAGGGACTTTTATTTACAAGATAATATTGATTATTACATTCACTTTTGTTCATTGTGTATAAACAATAAACTAGGATATATCCCTTTTAACTCCATTTTTGAAAAATACTTAAACTTTACTCGTATTATTTTTATCATTTTAAGTGAATTCAAAGATAATATTAATATACAAATAATTAAAAATAGTTTTCTTAATTTATTTTAATAATAAAGATTATACTAATAACCTCTTCTTGTGTAGTAGTGTTATTTCATGTTTAGAATGGTTTGTTGAATGTACATGGTGCACTGAATATGGATGGTCATGTTTATGTTTTATCCTTGTAAGTAAATTCAAAGATAATATTAATCTATATTAATATACAAATAATTAAAATTAGTTTTTTTAATTTATTTTAATAATAAAAATTATACTAATAATTTATTTTAACTTATTTTACGTAGTAGTGTTATTTCATGTGTAGAATAGTTTGTTGAATGTACATGGTGCACTGAATATGGATGGCCATGTTTATGTGGCATGCATAATTGCTATATTTAATCCTTTAAATGCAATCTGATAGTGGTGTATTGAAGGTCATTGTGCACAATGCATATATGTTGCACTAATGTACACCTTTACCTCTCCATTGTCCACCTTCCGGGAAGGTGAGGAGGACAAAGGTGTGCATTTGTTTGCTATGTATATGTGTTTTGCAGAATGGCCTTCAATGTTCCATGGTCATATTGTACATCAAGGTCACACCAATACTCTATGCTACATAGAAGGTGCAATTGGACTTGTAGTGGCAAGGAGGGTTGCACCCTATGTATAAGGAGGGTTGCACCCTATGTATAGTCAACAAGTTACAACCATTGCATGACATTAACACATGTAAAATAAGCTTAATTATGATCATTTTTCACAATACATATACATCCATCTTATAATAACACAAGTTTACTATACACCTAAAATTTTAAACCTACATAATCTTTAGTTTAGAGAAATAATCCTCATTCACAATTAACATAT
This sequence comes from Picea glauca, assembly GCA_000966675.3. Lineage (NCBI taxonomy): Eukaryota > Viridiplantae > Streptophyta > Pinopsida > Pinales > Pinaceae > Picea > Picea glauca. The sequence goes on along the minus strand of JZKD02S1996993.1, from coordinate 502,106 downwards.
CAATCCACATTGAAAATTAATATATGCAACCAGAGTTCACAATCATGAAGTTCATTTCAAATCCATATTTAAATGGGTATTAGTATAAGAAATATATGTCTTTATATACTCGTAATACGAAAAAATGAAGGTAGGCACATTTTAAAATCGCATGTAACTTTCTATTTTCAAAAGTATGTATAACATATTATATACAAAGAAAATTGGGTTATAGAACACAATTGCTATAAGTTGAGAATTCCTATAGCTATACATTCCTGAAGATAAGATGGTTACATAGTTAAAAAATACAAATTTGAAAATAAAATTTCTATATAAGTTATATGTCCAATACACAAATTAAAGTTGAAAACATTAAAAATTATCTTAGCGAATTGACCCACACAACCCATTAAATTGAGTAGTAGTACGAACTATTGCCATATCGAGTGGAGGGTTATCTTTGTTTTTAAGGGATGATCCCTAAACATCAACAAGATTAATATTGATAAGAATGGGCTCCTACCATTGAAAGAGAGTATATCGGGTGGTTTTACGGAGGAAGTAAGTTGCGATTAAGATTGTTAAGAATGGGCTCCTACCATTGAAAGAGAGTATATCGGGTGGTTTTATGGAGGAAGTAAGTTGCGATTAAGATTGATGAGATTCGGCTCCTACCATTGAAAGAGATCATATCAGGTGGTTTAATGGACGAAGTAAGTTGCTCCCCACGTGGCATTAAATCATGTTAATGACATGTTCATATGCAGGAAAATGGGCATGTTGTTCTATCATGTTTTGGAAAAAAGGGTAGGAACCCCATGTTGAGATGTCTCGACACTAGGTTGAGTTGCAAGTTTAAGATATATGTGGCTTGCAGGTTGTTGCATATATTAGGGAGGTTTCCTAGCTTCCGTTGGCTCCCCTATACCCAAATTAACTTTTAAAAAAAAGAATGGGATTTCATCTATGATTTCCTTACTTCTCAACATTAGGATCATCTATCCCCAAATGATAGAACTTGTCCTTTTGGGAACTAAAGAAGAGGGAGAGGGAAACTATGCCATCTCTCTGAGTGCTCATGAACAACACATCCAACTTAGTATATCCCATATTTTAGATGATAAATACTAAGCAGAATGAAGAAGGGAGTTAGTAAGGGGATCCTTCCTCATGGCGTAAGGTGCACCACCCCAAGACTTTAATTATTGGGCATGTATGTACTATCTTCATCTCCTCCTTAACCAAGACTTGGATTTGCAAATGGAGGCTTATACAAATTATGGAGTCATCAAGCTAGATAAAGCACACATTATGTTGAATATTATTAAAAATAGATAATTATTTATTTTCCATACATAAAATAGAGTTTGTATTCTAATTATTTTACACACTACATTGATCTCAATGGCCCAAGTAAGTATATCCTTGGGCATAGTGGTTTCCTAGGAAATGGGGGATAGGAGAAGATGGTTACATAACTCGTAAATCCAATATGAGGATGTTTGGCCAAGTTATAGAACCACATTTTGCAAGATACCAGATATATAAAATATGCAGAACAGAAATGAAATGCTAGAAATGACAGAATAACAGTAAAATATCCAGCATAATCTTCACAATACACAGAAATGATATA
>JZKD02S1996993.1:484876-500478 GCA_000966675.3 Picea glauca | reverse complement strand
CACCATGCCCATGTAGTCGAAGATGAAGAGCCACCCACAAAGATGATAAGAGAGCAGATCAAAGACCATGTCTTAATCTCGGCCCTCTCAGGATCTGTAACACCTGGAGAGGACAGTTAGCTCATTGATAGTGGTGCATCCAAGCACATGATGGGACAAAGAAACATTCTCTCTTGTATCTCAGAAAAGAATTTTTCTCAGAAAGTGACACTTGGAGATTATTACCAGTATGCCATCAAGGGAGTGGGAGAATCAAACCACAAATTGAATTCAGGGAATTCATTGAAGATGAAGGACATACTATATGTACCAGGTTTGACCAAGAACCTACTCTCCATTTCAGCTTTAGAAAAGAAAGGCTTTAGAGTTGCCTTTATAGATGGATAAGTTCTCATGTGGGCTAAAGGAGAAACCTTAAATGAAGCAATCATCAATGGAAGTGAAGAAAATGTCTTGTATAAACTAAAGGGTCACTCAGAGGCTGCCATGACCCACGCCATTGAAAACTCATGTGAAATTTGGCATAGAATATTAGCTCACATCAACTACAAGGCACTACCATAGATATGCATAGCGGTCACAGGTTTACTAGAACTCAAAGGTGACCATGAAGGCGTATGCATTGGATGTGCACAAGGGAAGAACATCAAGAACCCGTTTTCGAAGAGAGACAACAAAGCAGAAGGATTCCTAGAGCTCATTCATTCAGATGTATGTGGCCCAATGCCATCATCCTCCATTAATGGGTATGTATATTATGTATCATTTATTGATGATTATTCTCGTAAGACCTGGATATAATTTTTGAAATCTAAAGATGAAGTGTTCAGTAAGTTCAAGGAATTCAAAGCCTTGATAGAGAATCTTTCTGAAAGAAAGATTAAGATACACAGGTCAGATAATGGAGGAGAATATACATCAAAATATTTTGTGAACTTCTGCAAAGATGTTGGGATCAAGAGGGAACTCACCACTCCCTATAATCCTCAACAAAACGGTGTAGCTAAATGAAAGAACATAACGATAATGGAAGATATGAAGACTATGATCCATGATCAAGATATTCCTATGTGCTTATGGGCAGAAGCAACAATGGCAGTTGTATATGTGCAGAACTAATTATCCCATAGTGCACTTGGGCTCAAGACTCTGGAAGAAATGTTCACTGGAAAGAAGCTAGAGGTAAGCCATCTCAAAATATTTGGCTGCCCAATATTTATTCATATACCGAAAGAGAAGAGAAACAAGATGGAATCTTCAGGAAAGAAGGGAATATTTGTGGGATACTGTGAGGTCTCCAAGGCCTTCAGAATCTATATACCAGGTCACCGTCACTTTAAGATCAGAAGGGACATGACATTTGATGAATATGTAATGCTTAAGAAATCAAGAAGATTCCATCTTGAAGAAGTATATGAAGAGGAACCCATAATCCCCAGGACTGTTGAACCAGTGAAGGAGGTTCCAGAGCTGCTGAACCAGTGAGGGAAGTCATAACTTCCCCTGATGAGGAATTACTAGAAGATCATGACATGATGGAAGTTCAAGAACCTCCTTAGATGACAATCGTCCATAAAAGGAAGCTATATTGGGCTAGAGAGCTTATTCAAGATGGAGAGAAGTATGGTGTTCCCTAAGGAACTACGAGACAGGTGAAAAGACCAAAGCCATTCTCCAGTTATACGGCTTTGATGTGTGATCTTCTAGAAGAGGAGCCTACCGATTTTGAAGAAGCCATTCAGAGGAAAGAATGGGAATATTCCATGACAGAGGAATACCAATCCATAATGAAGAATGAAGTATGGGAAATAGTTCCCAGACCAAAGAGTAAAGATGTGGTATCCTCTAGATGGCTCTTCAAAATAAAATATGCTACTGATGAAAGTATTGAGAAGTATAAAGAAAGATTTGTCGCTTGTGGCTTTTCCCAGAAGGAAGGCATTGACTATGAAGAGACATTCGCTCCTGTGGCCAAATACACTTCGATCAGAACCATCATATCTCTTGTAGCTAAGATGAAGTGGAAGTTGCACCAGATGGACGTGATGACTGCTTTCCTAAATGGTGTCATCAAAGAGGAAGTGTATATAGAGAAACCTCAAGAATTTGAGGTTGAATACAGGAAGTCTCATGTATGTAGATTGAAGAAATCCTTATACGGATTGAAGCAAGCTTCTAGAGCTTGGTATGGACGTATAGACAGTTTCTTGATGAGCTTAGGCTTTACCAAGAGTAAAGAAGACTCTAACCTCTACTTCAAGGTCATGAACGATGAGCCAGTAATATTACTACTATATGTGGATAACTTATTCTTAACTAAATAAGAAAATCTCATCACTAAATGTAAGAAGAGACTTGCCTCATAATTTGAAATGAAAGACCTTGGCCTAATGCATCATTTCTTAGGTCTTGAGGTATGGCAGAGTCCCGAGAGGATCTTCCTTAACCAAGGGAAGTATACAGTCAAAATCCTGAAGAGATTCAACATGTTGGAGTGCAAGTCCATGAATACACCCATGGATGCAAAGCTGAAGCTGTTGGTCGACACTTCGTTAGAGTTGATTGATGCCACACTATACAGACAGATTATTGGATCGCTGATGTATCTAACGAACACCAGACCAGACATTTGTTTTGCCTTGAACACCTTGAGTCAGTTTCTGGTAGAACCTAGACATGTTCACCTAGTGGTTGCAAAACATGTGATGAGGTACCTTACATGTACAATAGATTGTGGTCTTAGCTATGATGGAGATCATGATTTCACATTGAGTGGATATACTGATGTAGATTGGAAAGGAAGTGTTTCTGATAGGAAAAGCACTTTAGGATGCTATTTTAGTTTGGGATCAACTATGATCTTATGGCAGAGTAGGAAGCAATCTAGCATTGCTCTCAGCACGGTGGAAGAAAAATACATTGTTGCATGTTCTTCCAGTCGCGAAGCTATAGGGCTTCGAAATTTGTTGATCGGTCTATTTGACCTAGCGATGGAAGCAACCACGATCCTATGTGACAACCAGAGCTGCATAAAGATGACAGAGAACCCTGTATTCCATGACAGGTCGAAGCACACAGAGATCCGATATCATTACATCTCTGACATGGTGCAGAGAGGAGCCTTAAAGCTCCAGTACATTAGCACAAATGAACAAGTTGTTGATGTGTTGACCGAGCCTCTATCTTGTGTAAAGTTTGAGCACTTTTGAGATAATCTTCGTATAGTCCGAAAGGACCTTCCTCAAAAGGGGGAGTATTTGTTGTGATGAGACATCTCTTGCTTCCGACTGGATGGTTGTGACGTAAAGCAAGATGATCTGATATGACTAGCACTGAGATTTCGACTGGATAGCTATGACGTAAAGCCAATCTAGTATCCTGCTTCCGACCTGTTGGTTGTAACGTAAAGCAGGATGAGTACCTTGCTTCCGACCTGATGGTTGTGACATAAATCAAGATGATGAGATGAGACTAGCACTGCGATTCCGGCTAGATAAATATGACATAAAGCCAGTCTAGTATCCTACTTCCTACCTGATGGTTGTGATGTAAAGAAGGACAAGCATCTTGCTTCTAGCTTAACAACTGTGATGTAAAGCAAGACGATGAGATGAGACTAGCACTAAGCTTTTGGCTGGATAGCTGTGATGTAAGGCCAGTCTAGTATCCTACTTCCGACCTGATGGTTGTGACGTAAAGCATGACAAGCATCTTGCTTCCAGCTTAACAACTGTGACATAAAGCAAGATGATGAGGTGAGACTAGAACTATGCTTCCGACTGGATAGTTGTGACGTAAAGCTAGTCTAGTATTATTATGATGAGCCAACCTCGTGCTGTGATAATGATGATGATGTATCAGTTTTACACTAATACATATTGATGCAGATAATGATTACATTCCTTTGAGAATAACGATGTTTCCGATGAAGAAAACTTTCGATGATTTATAGATACGTCAGTCAGTGTTCCAAGATGATATTGATGATGGTGTCCTCTCACCCACTTGATGCTATTGATGATAAAGGTCTCTCTCTCTCGCATAATGATGCTAAAGAATGCCCTTCTTGTTAAGGGGGAGTGTTAAAATAATGTAACTGCAAAGTGTGTTCTTATTATTATTTGATATATTATTCATTTTATCAATCCCCATTGTGAATTGATCATGTTGGTTATTATAAAGGACCAAATCCCCTTTTGTGGATTGGTCAAAAGTTAATTGTAATAGGAAGAATAAGAAGTCATCCCCAGAAGATATTAAAGAGGCTCGAAATATAATAAAGGTGATCATAACCACCCAGTTGGAGAAGTCAGCCCTGCCAGTGAAGAGACACTTCACACGTGCCAATCTTGTATAAATAAAGAGGCTAGCGCCTCACTTAGACACACAACTCACTTTCTCATTGAGAGACAAGTTTCGGATCTGCAGTTAGAGAAGAAGGAGAGAGAGTGGCGCATCTTTGGGAGAGGATATTCTATATTAGTTTGAGTTATCTCTTGGCATTGTATTGGCTATCTATAATAAGGAAGTTTCACTGGGTTTTCTTCCCCTAGAGGGTTTCCCAGGATAAATGTTGTGTCTCTTCTGATTGTGTATTTCTCAGTGATCTTGTATTATGCTATTGTTATCTATTGAATGAAAAGAACTATAATAATGGCTTAAACATTAACAATCTAAGGCTAGGAGGTTCGTGGAAGGTCTACATGCAATTGGTTGTCTTATATAAAAAGATAAGTATTGATTAGGTATTCAATTGCTTGTTGTGCATTTGTAAATGTCTTTATAATTATGAGTATTTACTTTGTAGGTTGTATGTATAGGCTTATTGTTATTTCCACATGAATCTATGCATTAGCAGAATATATCTGTCTGTAGTAAATTTGTATAAATATATACCGTAAAAATGAAGAATTTTTACGTGGCATAGCACAATGGCTTAAAGATAGGGATGTTACAATTTAGTTTCAGAGCTTAGTAAGAGTGTGTTTATGGAGTAGCATGGCCTAACCTAGAAGGCTTTGGATATTAGAAATTGGTATCAGAGCTCTGGTTTTCAACACTCATCCTGGATTGGCCATATAAGTGGAAATTGAAGCAAAAGTTTCAGAACAAATTGTTTTCGAAATGGAAAATAATTGTGTTTCAGAGCATCCATGAGTGCCAAGAGGGCGCTAAGAGAACTCCTTAGATGTGTTTGAAAGCTCAGGAATTTTAGCGGTTCACGAAATAAAGAAGAGGAAAGAAACCATAGTAACTGTGGTTTTGGGTCCACAAAGTTTAGATTTGGGCCGTCGTATATGTTTGGGAGAAGGAATAACATTCACAGCTGTCAGATATGAGAAAGGATCATGGTGTTTAGCCTTCAATTCCTTTGGACTTCGTTGCTTTGAAAAATTTTAAGATTCTGACAAAAGGAGGAAAATGCCTTGAAGCTCCAAAGTCTCAGAGTAGATCTACACTATAGATCATTTGGGAGAAGACTGACTATTGGATTCGCCTAGTGGTTTAGGAGTTCAGCACTACGGGGAAATTTGGTTGTGGTTGTGCAAAGTGGAGGGTTCCACGAAGTCCCGAAGTTCGGAACCAATATGGATCGCTCATATTCAGGGACACGTGTCTAAAGCTAAAAAAGTGTTCATAATTTCAATGTTCGATAGTTTTGGGGTGGGGTGGTGTTCGACAACGAAATCCTCCGAAGCCCGAAGTTTCGAAGTCCTAGAGTTACAAAGTCCTGAAGCGTTGGATGTGGTGTGGCATGATGACATCACCTAAGGTGATGTGGACCCACTTTATACCTGCCACATGTTAACACCATATCATGGACACATAACACCCCTGGTGTGCAATACTAAGTGGACCCCGAAAGTTTGGAAGTTTGGTATTCAGGAGAAATTATGTAGGTTGTTGTAAGAACCTTCGAAGCTCAAAGCTCCGGAGAGACAGAGTCCTGAAACTCAAGAGAAGGACCATTTGGGGGGGTTTCACCACTTTGATGTTCAAAGGAAATGTTGTGTGATGTAGACAGAACCTCTGAAGCCCAAATTTTTGAAGTTTTGGAGCCTCGAAGCTCCGAAGAAGCACTTGTTCAATAGTTTTCCGATTCGACATTCAAAGGAAGTAAAGTATGTTGAAGGAGAAACCTATGCAGCCTAAAGTTCTGGAGCCCCAGAGTCTCGAATATTCGGATAAGAACCTATCAAATAGCACTTGGTCATAGCCCGTGGTCATATGCGATTGGGGGCCGAAATAAAGGGGGCTAATTCCCGAAAATGATTTTGATGAAACAAAAGGGCTTAGAGAAGGAGCCTGCAGATTACTAAATTGTACAGAACTGCAATTGTGGAAAATTATAGAAAATATGTAAGCCTAAAGAGAGGATTTAGCATGATTCTGAGAGTTAATTTATCTCTAGAAGAAGATCACTTGTACAAGGATCAACCTCACAGAAAAGACAATTTTCAGATATCCATAAATTTTTGCTCAAGACTCAGAATTGAGCAAGGGAGTAGTCGTTGTAAAGGTCTTGAACAATAGACTATAACCATTCACCCAAAAAATTGAGATGAATAGTCAATTTATTAGAAAATCAAAAGAAATATTTTTGATGTATTATTGAACCAAAAAGGTTTATAATTTCATGAAATTGTTGAATCCATTATCCTGACAAAGTCTAGTTGGCTGCACATTTTGCAGAGTTAACAACAACTAGATCAAATCAGGATCAACACAAAGTGTAGGAGGATGGAAGATACATAGGGGGAGTACATTTAGGAAGGTGATATCGGAGGTATGGATTTCCATTTGGGTAATGAAGGTGCAAACTCAATTGGGCATGGAGAAGGAAAGGAAGAAAGATTGAACTTGGAGGAGACAATTAAAAATTTGCAAAAGTATGTCCAAAGCCACAAGGATAAAAATGAAAGCATTATGAAATCCAAGGAGCAGTAGGAGGAATTTAACATGAATTTAATGCAGAGCTTGAACATAATAGAAAATAAATTGGATGAGGAGAGTGGTTCAAGAAAATCAGGAACTCACAGGTCTCCTGATGAGAAAAGAAGAACACAGAGTGATAGTAGACATCACCATCACTCCCCGAGGCATTCCAAAAGGAGAGAACACAACAAATCAAGTCCATCCCCTATCAGGAAGAATCATAAGAGGTATGGGTTTGGATGAAATAAGAGGAGAAATGAAAGAAATAAAACCTCCTACATTTGGTGGTGAGCACAAGAGTGATGAAGATGCAGAGACATGGCTGCTAGGCATGAGAAAGTACTTTCAATTAGATAATTATTCTTCATATGTAGATGGAAGAATTCCTATCTACCAGCTCAAAGGAAAAGCATCCATGTGGTGGAATCAACTTGTGTAGGTGCAACACATTAAGGAGAAAAATGTTACTTGGAAGGAATTCAAGAAGCATTTTGAAAAGAAATACTTGACTAAGAGATACTACGACAAGAAAATGAAGGAGTTCTTTGAACGCAAGCTTGGGAGTATGAACATTGATGAATATGAAAGAAGGTTTTTGGAGCTGTTAAAGTTGGTTTCTACCATCAAGAATGAGACTGTTAATACTCAGAGGTATCTGAGTGGGATGCCATCTTTCATTAGTGACAATATTCAATATGATCATCCCAAGACTTTGGAAGAGACCATAAGGCGAGCTAAATGCCTATACAATCAACATAAAGGAAAGCCAACTTTCCAAAAATCTTGGAAAGACAATAGTAAGTTCAACATGGACCAGAGGAAGAAGAGAAATAAGCCACCATTCCTCAGAAAAAATTCTCAGTGACAACCAAATTTTAGAGAACCCAAAACAATTGAGACAGGGGGGAAAAGGCCAAGGAAACCACCTATTCAATGTTGGGGCTGTAAAGGAGATCATATGTTAAGAGATTGTCCCCATAAGGGTCAAAAGGTGAGGATTGTTCACAATGTAAGAAAGCTAAAACAATGGAGGACATGGGCAGACGCGTGTTGAGGATCTATGCAGCCCTGAAAAACAAGCAAGAAGAATTTAAATCACATATGATTGAAGTGGAAGGTATGATCAACAACCATGCCATTGATATTTTAATTGATTCAGGAACTATTCATAGTTATATAGATCCTAAGATGGTGGAAATATTGCATTTTCCAAGAAGTAAGCATGGAAAATATTGGTTTGTGTAGCTGGCTATCAGAGCCAAAAGAAAAGTTAATGAGATGGTTAAGTCATGTCATATGGACATGAATGGACTGAACACTAGTGAAGATTTGAACATATTTCCTTTAGGTTCCTATGATTCTATAATTGGTATGGATTGGTTGGACCAACACCATGCTATCATATATTGTCATAACAATGCATTTACTTGCCTGGATGTGGAAGGGATCCTAAGGATAGTACAGGGAATTTTGAGGCAAATAACTATCATAGAAATATCAACAATGCAGCTGAGGAAGTGTTACAGAAAAGGGTGTCAATTATTTGCAGCTCATATGGAAGAGACATCAAGAGATAAGGTGTCAAATATTGAAGATCATGTAGTCATAAAGGAGTTTGGGGATGTATTTGAAGAAATACCAGGACTACCCCCTAAGAGAGATATTGATTTCTCTATAAATTTGATGTCTGGAGAAGATCCAATATCCAAGACTCCTTACGGGATGAGTACGCAAGAATTGAAGGAGTTGCAAATGCAGCTTGAAGAGATTCTGAAGAATTGGTATATATGCCCAAGTGTGTCACCTTGGGGTTCCCTAGTTTTATTTGTGAATAAGAAGGATGGAAATTTGAGACTCTGCATGGACTTCACACAGTTGAACAAGGTAACTGTGAAGAATAAGTATCATTTTCCAAGGATCGATGACCTCTTTGATCAGTTGAAGAATGCAAAAATATTCTCAAAAAGTGATCTCGGATTAGGATATCATCAGGTAAGAATCAAAGAAGAAGACATAAGCAAGACTACTTTCCAGACAAGGTATGGCCATTATGAATTCACAGTGGTGCCATTTGGGTTATCAAATGCAGCAGTTGTTTTTATGTGTTTAATGAATGACATTTTCAGAGAATACTTGGATAATTTTGTCATCGTCTTATTGGATGACATTCTTGTATATTCCAAGTCGGAGGAAGAGCATGAACAACAATTGAGGTTGGTACTACATGTATTAAAGGAGAATTAGTCGTATGCCAAATTGAGCAAATGCTCATTTTACCAAAACCAAATCCATTATTTGGGACATGTCATCTTAGAAGAAGGGATAATAGTGGATCCAAAAAATATTGAGGCCATTAGAGGATGGTCGACACCTAAGAATGTGATAGAAGTCAGATCCTTCATGGGCCTTGCTGGCTACTGCAGAAGATTTATTGTAGGATTTTCAAAGATTGTACATCCGATCACTTCCTTGCAAAAGAAGGGAGTGAAGTTTCAGTGGACAGTGGAATGTGAAAAGAGTTTCTAGCACTTGAAGCATCTTTTAACCATTTCTCCAATAATAAGGATTGTTGATCCAAATGAAGACTACATTGTATGCAGTGATACATGTAAAGGAATCGGTGGAGTCCTCAGCCAAAACAGGTATGTGGTATGTTATGAATCAAGGAAGTTGAAGGAGCATGAAAGGCACTATGCTACTCATGATTTGGAATTGGAAGCCATAGTGCATGCCTTGAATATGTGGAGACACTACCTCATGGGGGAAAATTTCAAGTTGAGGACAGACCATAATGGTATGAAATATTTATTTGGAAAACCAACTCTAAATTTTAGACAAAGTAGATAGTTAGAGTTTCTCAGTGAGTATGACATTGATATAAATCATATCAAAGGAAAAGAGAATAAGGTGGTTGATGCACTTAACAAAAGAGTGCAAGAGTTGCATGCTACAAACATTGGAATGTACCAAACAGATTTGAAGGACAGAATCTTGGAGGCTGCAAAATCAAATTTACATTACTTGGAAATGGTAACAAAATTACAACAAGGTATTTTGTTGCAGGAAGTTGAAGATTACAATGTGGGTGAGAACAAAGTTCTCATGTACAAAGGAAAAATTTATGTGCCAAATTCCCAGGACTTGAAGAATCTAATATTGAAAGAAATGCATAATGCACCTTATGCTAGGCACCCAGGGTATCATAAAACTATTGCAACTGTCAAGAGCCAATATTATTGGCCAGGCATGAAGAAATAAATTGCAAAGTTTATTGCCAAATGTTTAGAGTGTCAAAATTTCAAGGCTGAGCATAGACACCGCACTAGATTTCTACAACCATTACCCATTCTTGAGTGGAAATGGGAAGTTGTAACCATGGATTTCATCACCAAACTTCCTAGAAAAAACATGAGCATGATTCTATCATGGTAGTAGTGGACAAGCTTACCAAAGCTGGCCATTTCATTCCAGTGAAGCTCACTCACAAGGAAAATAATGTTGTTGATATTTATGTGAAGGAAATTGCTTGATTTCATCGTATACACAAGACAATTGTGTTTGACAGAGATCCAAAGTTTACATCGAAATTTTGGAAAGGATTATTTAAAGGATTTAAAACAAAATTGAATCTCAACACAACTTATCATCCAGAATATGACGGGAAAACAAAGAGGGTGAATCAAGTGATTGAGGATATGTTGAGGATGTATGTGATGGATGTATGGATGTATTGAGGATATGTTGAGTAACCCTTTTTACCCCTCTTTGGCCCTGGCTATAGTCTAACGGGGCGGTTTAGACCATTAAGCCTCCTCTTTTGGAGCTCCTATTTGGAAAGGGACATTACATTCCTCCCTTGCTAAAATTGCTTGTCCTCAAGCAATAACAGTCCAGGGTGCTGTAACACCTACTCGCTCTCCCAAGTAGCGTCCTCTACTGGAAGCCCTCTCCATCTGATCAAACACTCTCTGATGACCTTGCTCCTTAGTTTCTACTCCTAGAACTCTAAAACCTCCTCCGGAACTAACTCCAATTGTCCCTCCTCATCCAATGGGGGAAGCTCCTTTGATGTGTTAATGAATTTTCCCACTACCTTTTTTAGGCAAGACACGTGGAACACGTTATGAATCTTGCTCCCCTCTGGAAGCTCTAGCTCGTAAGCAACCTTTACTACTCGGTGCATGATCTTGTAAGGACCATAAAATCTAGGCTTGAGCTTCTCGGCCCCACTCTTCTTCAAAGATGATTGTCTATAGGGTTGGAGTCTCAAGAAAACAAGATCTCCAACCTCAAAGTTGCGCTCTATCCTGTGCCTGTCCGCACGTATATTCTGTCAGTTTTGCGCTGTCTACAGGTTCTCTTTCAACAACTTGAGAATCTCCTGACTCTTTATGATCCAATCCTTGGCCTTGGGAGCTATTCTATCCCCGAAGACCAAGTCTACCAAAGTGGGAGCATCATATCCGTACAATGCTCGGAAGGGTGTCATACCAATGGACATGTGGAAGGTGGTGTTGTAGCAATGTTCTCCTAAATGTAACCACTTTACCCAGATTCTTTGTTGTCCTCCTACATAGTTCCTCAAATACCCTTCAACCCACTTGTTGAAAATCTCGGTTTTCCCATCTGTCTGAGGGTGATAGCTGGTGCTAGGTGTCAACTCTGTCCCCACCAACTGAAACAACTCTCTCCAAAATGTCCCTATGAACCGACTATCCCTGTCACTGACGATGTTCTTCGGCAACCCATGAAGTCTGAAGATGTCCCTGAAGAAAAGCTCGGCTACCTGAACTGCACTATACTCTGTTAGTATGGTGTAGAAGTGAGAAAACTTGGTCAATCTGTCAACCACTACATAGATACAGTCCTTACCCTGGACCTTGGGTAGACCGGTGATGAAGTCCATAGACATACTCTCCCATTTCTACTCTAGAATGGGGAGTGGCTGAAGTAGCCCTACTAGAAGAGCATGCTTTGACTTGTTCTACTGGAAAGTCACACACTCACTGACGTGTCTCATAACGTCTTGTTTGAGGCCCTTCCATGAGAACCTCTCTCTGATTTGTCTATAGGTTTTGAAAAAACCCTGATGGCCTGCTAGAGGTGAATCATGAACTGCGGTGAGGATCTTCTTCTTAAGCCCTGAATCTGGCACCAAGTAGACTCTATCCTTGTAAAATATGACATCATCAATGACCCTATACCGGTCATCCTGTATCTTCCCATGCATCACCTCACAAGAAAATTTGTTCTTGGAATATTCCACTAACAAGTGGGATTTCCAATCTGTTGAAATCTCCATCAAAGAACATGCTGCAAATCTCTTCAATAGTGCATCGGCCACAATGTTATTCTTCCCCTTGACATACTCTATGTCAAATTTGAATTCCTGTACTTCGTCACCCATTTCTGTTGGCACTCATTGAGGTCCTTCTGCTCAAGGAAATAATTCAAACTGTTGTGATTGGTCTTGACCATGAATTTTCTGCCCACCAAATATTGTCTGAACTTGGTCAAGGCATGCATGATTGCCAAAATTTCCTTGTCATAAATGGAGTACAACCTCTCAGGTTGACTAAGATTTCATCTCTCGAATACAATGGGGTGTCCTCCCTGCATCAAAACTACACCGATCCCTTCGCCGGATGCGTCACACTCTAGTACAAATGGCAAGGTGAAGTCTGGTAGTGCCAACACTAGAAAAGTGCCCATGACTTCCTTCATGTGATCAAAGGCTTCCTGTGATTTCTCAGTCCATATGAAGGCCCCATGCTTGGTAATATCTGTTAGCGGTGCTCCAAGATGAGAAAAACCTCGAACGAATTGCCTGTAATAGCTACACAGCCCGAAGAAGCTCCTCAATTATGTCACGTTCTTGGGCGTCGACCAATCCAGAATGGCCCTAATCTTCTCTTGGTGCACCTGTACCCCTTGTGCACTGATGATGTGGCTTAAGTAAAGCAATTCTGTCACACCGAACTCACACTTGGAATCTTTGGCATATAACTATTGTGCCTCCATGATGCTCAATACTTCATCCAAGTGCCTCATATGCTCTTGATGTAAACGTCCCCCGGACTGTTAGCCCACTGGTCGGGCAAACGCTACTGTGCGGAACAACATCATTCTCATACGTAATTAATAACATGCATTTAAGTCATATTAAACACATTTAACTCAGAGTAAGAACAAGATTACTGCTAACATAAATAATCCCTGACATTAACAATAATTCATATGCACAACATAATACATGATACAAATAAGCATCACAGACATGCATATACTTATAAATTAAGTACAAAATTAACACTTATCTTTTATTACTGGCATAATTCCACCAACCATGTCCAGGCCTTCCGCGAACCTCCTAGCCTTAGACCATGCTGCTCATCACTCTCAGCAGTGGGTCACCCTCGAGCTAGGACTAAGCTCCACCCAAGGCAAGGAATCGTAGTCTAGGCTAAGGTTACAGGAAAAACTGCACATGATAACCAGAAGGATTCTTCCTAGGATGCCTTCTTACGCCCACTACTCATGGACTCTCATTCCCCACATGCCTATTCCACCCGAGAGTATACACCTTCACAAGCATAGTCCATCAATGCTTCACCTCCCTCTCTAGGTCTCGGCAATAGGCCAGATCAGGAAGTCTTAGAGCTCCGTAGCTAGTGCTGGACTCTCTCTGGGAGAAAACCACTTCCCAACAGACTCTCTCACCTGGAGGGAGTTTCTCACAGGCCTGACAACCTGCTTCTTTAGCACACCCTTCGACTCAATTCCAACTGGGTGAGGGAAACTGCAACAACATCAAGCACTCAGTTGACACCAATATGATGACCACAACAAAAAATGGGCATCCACGAGGCTCCACACAAACATACAATGGTCCCCAAGCCACACGCAGTCAAGAGCTACACGACCACAACAGTTCACTGGAAACACAGACACGGGCTTCCCAAAATTGGTGATAGATAGATGCTACAACATAACAAGGCTCAACAATTATGGGACATTCATTTTTCCCCAACCAACAATGCAGGACAGACTCACGGCTCAGGTTTTGGGGATGCATGAGGGTGTACAGAGATCCCATGTAGAGACTTAACGGTTCAGGTAAGGAGTCCCTAGAACAAACATCAAAACAGAAGTTGATCCTAGACACCCGCGAGTTTAGATGGAGGATGGAGAATGGGAGGAGGAATACAGACTCAACAATTTTGACAGAGGGTGTACCAGCTCCTCCAGAAATCAACACAAGCCTTTTTTTTGGTTTTCCCCCGAGTTGCATGAGGGTATTCTTGCAAAGGTCATACAGGATTTTCGGTTCAGACAGTCGACAGTCGAATGCAGGAGGAACCCCTAACATGGATCACTTCTCTAGATTTAACTATATGCACTTGGTTCGACACATGTCACCCATGATGCTGTGTGCACTCCATCAGCATGCATTCCTCTCTAGGAACTTAGGACAAAACAAATATTTCACATGGCTTTTGGAATAATATTAAAATATTATTCCCAAGGACTTAAGCCCCTAGGCTCAACACTTAGCCTCTCTTTCCCACCTTCCAACCCCCAATCCCTTACCCATTTCGTGGAATCTTATTCCCCCATCACTCATTCATCATCGTTGGTCTGCACATAGTGGTGTTTATATTTTTTTATTAATGTTTTGCATGATTACATATACAAAAGCAGGCTCCTGGCCTTAACACTTAAGCTCTCTGGCCTAATAACGTATAAGCCCACCAGCTTATATAAAATTGGCTCACCAGCCTATAAAACATAATTACAATTCATAATGCAAGCTTTACACTTCATAGACATGATTTACAACAGGGCTCGGCCTTGGGGACATTACAATCCCCTCCCCTTATTTTTGCACTGTCCTCAGTGCAACACTGCATCTGCAAGCTTTTCAAAATTTTCAAAAAGATGCGGGTACTCTGCCCACATAACATCTTCATGCTCCCATGTCACGTCCTCATGACTGTACCGGGTCCACTAGACCTTTACAAGCCCTATAGCTCGATTCTAGAGCTGTTTGTTTTTCCTGTCCAATATGCTCCCATGATGCACTTGTAGGACACCTTCTTGTTCCACCTGAATCACATTCCAATCGATAACATGATTAGCATTTGGTATATATTTCTTAAGAAATGAAACACGAAACACATTATGTACAGTCATAGATGTAGGTAATGCAAGCATATATGCAACTGGCCCAATCCTTTCCAGAATTTCAAATGGACCACAAAATCTGGCTGCCAACTTGGCGCAACTTCCCAGCTTTAGGGAACTCCTGTTAGCTTTCATTTTCAGGAAAACATGATCACCCACTTTGAACTCTCTATGGGTTTTGTTCTTATCAACATAACTTTTCTGCCTATCCTGGGCAGCTTTCAAATTCTGCTTAATTTTTATCATTTGGTCCTCCATCTCCTTGAGCAACTCTGGCCCAACTACTACTCTATCAGCTGGATTATCCCAGCTCACTGGAGCATTGCACTTTCTTCCATAAAGTGCTTCAAATGGGTTCATCTTCAACGATGCATGATACCCATTGTTGTAGGCGAATTCTACCAAGTGCAGGCAGTCTTCCCATCTTGATGGTTTGTCCATCACATACATTCTCAGTATGTCTTCTATTACTCTGTTCACCC
>JZKD02S1996993.1:458416-484866 GCA_000966675.3 Picea glauca | reverse complement strand
AAAGGAGGTTGCCCCCTCGAAGAGGCTTATTATCTGAAATTATCTCTTTTTCAAGGCGTTGAGTACCTTTCCTGAAGTTTTTCTATGCTATATTGATGTTTGGTTCTTAACAGACGATGAGATGAGACTAGAACTATGCTTTCGGCTGGATAGTTGTGATGTAAAGCCAGTTTAGTATTATTATGATGAGCTAGCCTCGTGTTGTGATGATGATGATGATGTATCAGTTTTACACTAATACATATTGATGTAGATGATGATTACATTCCTTTGAGAATGATGATGTTGCCGATAAAGAAAACTTCCGATGATTTATAGATACGTCAATCAGTGTTCCAAGATGATATTGATGATGTTGCCCTCTCACCCACTTGATGCTATTGATGATAAAGGCCTCTCTCTCTCGCATGATGCTGCTGAAGAATGCCCTTCTTTTTAAGGGGGAGTGTTAAAATAATGTAACTGAAAAGTGTGTTCTTATTATTATTTGATATATTATTCATTGGATCAATCCCCATTGCGAATTGATCATGTCGGTTATTATAAAGGACCAAATCCCCTTTTGCGGATTGGTCAAAAGTTAATTGTAATAGGAAGAATAAGAAGTCGAACCCAGAAGATATTAAAGAGGCCCCAAAATATAATAAAGGTGATCATAACCACCTAGTTGGAGAAGTCGGTCCTGCCAGTGAAGAGACACTTCACACGTGCCAATCTAGTATAAATAAAGAGGCTAGTGCCTCACTTAGACACACAACTCACTTTCTCATTGAGAGAAAAGTTTCGGATCTGTAGTTAGAGAAGAAGGAGAGAGAGTGGTGCATCTTTGGGAGAGGATCTTCTATATTGGTTTGAGTTATCTCTTGGCATTGTATTGGCTATATATAATAAGGAAGTTTTGCTGGGTTTTCTTCCCCTAGAGGGTTTCCCAGGATAAATGTTGTGTCTCTTGTGATTGTGTATTTCTCAGTGATCTTGTATTATGCTGTTGTTATCTATTGAATGCAAAGAACTATAATAATGGATTAAACATTAACAATCTAAGGCTGGGAGGTTTGTGGAAGGTCTGCATGCAATTGGTTGTCTTATATGAAAAGATAAGTATTGATTATGTATTCAATTGCTTGTTGTGCATTTGTAAATGTCTTTATAATTATGAGTATTTCCTTTGTAGGTTGTATGTATATGATTATTGTTATTTCCACATGAATCTATGCATTAGCAGAATATATCTTTTTGTAGTAAATTTGTATAAATATATACCGTAAAAATGAAGAATTTTTATGTGGCATAGCAAAATGGCTTAAAGCTAGGGATGTTACAATTTAGTTTCAGAGCTTAGTAAGAGTGTGTTTATGGAGTAGCATGGCCTAACCTAGAAGGCTCTGGATATTAGAAATTGGTATCAGAGTGTTGTTGGGGAAAAACACCCTACGGACTAGCAAATAGAGTTCAGACTTTGCATGCAGATATGACCGAATAGAAACTACTTTCTACCTTCATCCCTAGATTTAAATCCCCTTTTCTTAGTAAATGCATGGAAAGATCAACCTACCTCATTACCGGCGTTTGATGTCGATCCTCCGTTGTGCTTAATTACTTGTTCGCAATACTCCTTCCAAAGCTGACCTGCATTCAAGACGAGAAACAACTATGCATGCATACTACTTATATACTAGCGAGTTAGAAATCCAAACATATACTGATCAAACTATAAACAGTTCATGAATTGGGACGGGAAAAGCATTTTTTTTATTACTTAGAATGAGTCAACTTGCAAAAGTTGAAACCGACCACCGTTCCTCGAACCTGATCCTGGGCTCCTCTTCTTCTATCCTTCAACTGCTTTTCTTTGAATCTCCTTTAGCATAATGAAAGGATAAAGGATTGGGACAATGGGAATATGTAAATGGGCAGAGTTTCTTTGCTATATTTTTCCTCCTCCAAATGGGACCCCTACCCATTCTTTTATAGGCTAGAAGGAGCTAGGTATTTGGACAAACCCTCGACCATGCATGGCCGAGAGTTTCAGTTAACTCACCCATAGATTTTTGTTCCATCGGTAACTTTCCTTTTTTCATGCTTTTGTCGGTCCACATGGGCTATTTTGGGTCAGCCAGCGTGTACACGCGTGCAGTAATGGATTAGGGCGAGTGGGCCTTTATTCAAGAGGATTTTCAAAGAGTTGTTTAGCAGTGTTTTGGCAAAGAAGGGATATGAGTTGGCCTGATGCCAGGTAAGCATGTGTGGTGCAATTTAGGGTTATAATAGATGCCCCCTAATGTGTGAGGTCAGAAGAGCATATTATGGCCGAAATACATTACCAATATTTACTGATCTGCCAAATAATTGAGCCCAAGGATCAAGAATCGGGAGGTGCCGTCTGCAAAAGAACAAATGTCTCACCGAGGCGGGCATACCCATGCTCGGGATAAAATAGAACCATGGCTACCAATCAAATACAATGTAGATCCATGTCAAATAACTATAAAGAGTAGCCGCGAACAATACACAACAGAGCTACATCTCAAAATTAGAAAGATATACATATAGAGTATCCATCTTCCAGAAGCTGATTCGGCCTGATGGCTGGAGATGAGATCTTCAGAGCTTGAGCACCAACTTCAAAATCTTCAAAACTCAGGTAGGAGTGTAATATGAGTGTATGACTGCACTACCCAGAGGTGTTCGATGACTCGTCGGTCATGGACTTGATAATATTGATGATTAGACTGAAGGCTTCAGTGATTTTGAACAAGGACTTGATTGGATGTTTAGGATGGCCAGGTATGCGAACAAGAGACATATTGCAGAGGGGCCGACTCAGGCTTAGTGACCAACTTCCCTTGGATAATAGCACGATAAATGATGAGACTCAGGCATCATGTATGTTAATCATAAGTCTACGAAGCAAGAAGCAACGCAAGCTCTCCATATGTTTGGAAGGATAACCAAACAATGGAGGACACAACTCTATATAGCGAGATAAGCTTCCTAAGGTCGTAATACATCCCATAGTCTGATGAACAAATAGACAAATGTGCTTTATCCAAGGGCGACTCATTATGCTGCCAATAAAGAAAATACTTTTCCCTTCCTCTTTTTGGGGTATATTTGATTTTTTTGTTCTTTTCGATAATTGTGGAAAAAGAATGAAAGAATGTTACGTTACAAAGGAGGAACGAGTGTTGCAAACATACAAGCTCAAGGCACAAGGACAAGACTGATGTTCTAGTAGAGAGACACTCAGAAAAAATCCTCTGAAGGCCAAAGGTGTTGAGACGGAGAAGCAAACTGTTACAAGGCTGGCGTATAAGGTATGCAAACGCGGTTGATAAAACACACAATGGTAACATCCTTCGATGTAAGTTTAACGATCCCAAAGAAGGTAAGCTCGGTTGTTTTTCATATTTAGAGAGTCTGAAAAAACATAAAAGGAGACTCCATTGGGATATCTTTTTTGAAGATAGTCCAGTCGGTTTGAAAAAGGGTAAACTAGCATCGATTAGACGTTGATTCAAAACCATTTTAATGAGTGTGACAAGGACAAGATCACTCGGCTATTTTTTCATTTTTAAGGAGTCTGAAAAAAGATTAATTATGGACTCTGTCAGGAATATTCTTCTGGACCAATTTAACGAGTGTGAAAGAATAAGGTCACTCGATGATCTTTTCAATTTTAGGGAGTCTGAAAAGAGCTGAACTATGGATGTCGTGGGGGTTCCTTTTTCATAAATTTAGTCCCTCAGGCCCGAGAAAAGGATAAAATTATACCTGAGAGTACTCTTCTAAAGAACGGAAGTTCCATAGAGTATGCCTTTGTTCGTGTAGTTGACTGTTCGGACCAAAAAATGGGTAAACTACCGCTGGATAGACGTGACTTCAAATTTCAGTTTAACAAGCGTGAAAGGCCACAAGATCGCTCGACAATCTTTTCATGTTTAGAGGGTCCGAAAAAGGCTTAAAAGGAGACCCGTTATTTTTTGGGAGCCCTGAGGGTGAGATCAAGAGTGAAGAAGAATCATGCAAATGAGGCTCAAACTCATATTTGGAAAAGACTATAAGGACTCCTGAGCCTACAGTGTGTTAGAGACGGCATGGACACCATAATGCAACCAGGACCTACCTAGGGAATCCATGTTCTGGTAAGATCTACCGCCAAGTTGCAACACTTATAAAGTAGATATGATGGTTCTGTGTTACAACCTGATGGGATCGATCCTATGGTAGAGGAAAAAGACAACGAGATACAAAAGTCGGGGTAGTAACCTAACCTATATGCTCAAGTTGATTCTTGGAAAAAATGTCATGGACCGTCAAAATTTTCTCAAAACTCAAAAAAAGTGTCCCAATACTCGATCAAATCCCTCCCATATAACTCCTGAATCACTCTAAATGGTTTTTGGTATAAAGAAACTGATAAGGGAGGCCAAAAAAGTGACAAAAAGAGGCCAAAAAGTCTATAAATAGAAGCTGGCAGCTCATTATCACCATTGCTAATTTGGAAATTGACTCTGGAGCCAAAATACCTCCTTTGCTAAAAACAGTGATTTCGAGAGCTACAGTGGACGAAACGAACTTCCTCTTGGACCAAGTAAGTACAAACTCCCCTATCTAGCTATTCAATTCTTCAATTTTTCTTTTAAGTTTTTTTTTTGGATGGGCGTCGACCTTTAAAAGGTCGGCCCTAGGTCCATGCGGGCTGTCTCTGGACAGGCCGCATGTACACTCGGGCAGAGTAAAGCCTACCCACATGTACATGCAACTGTCACTTAGACAACGTGTGTGGACCCCCCTTTTTATAGAAAAAAGAACCAAATAGCCCTTACTAAACCTCCTGAACTTTGTTGTGTTGGCAGGATGTATGTCCACTGGAGGGAAAGGGAGCATGAAGCAATTAGTGAGTTGGTTGCGATAGATCCGAATGTCGTGGCCGCATTGATGCAATGTGGTTTACTTAAGTTCTTCCTGTGTCCATTTATGCAAGCACAACCTAGGCTACTGAATGCCTTGGTTGACTATTGGCACACGGATGCAGAGGCCTTTATGCTAGAGGGGCAATCACTGGTGCCCACCACCGAGGATATCTATCTTTTGACTGGCCTCTTGAGGAGAGGGGAACCAGTCAATTTCAGGACGTTTCCAGTGGGGCCGCTTAATATATCAGAACTGATAGCCCTACACTATGAGGCTGGGACAAACCGTTTGAGCTCCTAGGTTCCCATCAGTAAGATCACTGACCTATCGCTGCAGGTGATATTATTGTTGATTAGGTGGATTACCGGTTCAGTGGCCTTGCATCAGGCTTCTTGCGCACAGATGAACTATGCTATCTAGTGCTTGAATGCACAAATTTTTAACTGGAGTACCACACTACTTGAGTGTATGAAGAGGCAATTGACAGATTGCCGACAACGGACATAGAGGAACTTCGGGTTCGAGACGATTTTGTGTTCATTCTTCTTTGAGAGAGTTCCAAGATTTAGTCCTCGGGAAGTGGTACGAGGACATCAGGCCTCTTTTCTTGCTATATGTAGATGGGCAGTATTACTACCGCGACAGGGTGGTGGAAGGACCAATGAGTCCTTCGATGATGACTTTTTTGCGTGGCTGTCACGGCAAATCCCTGTGATCGAGGATTACCCATATGCAGGGATAGACTTTTCTAGAGATCCTGAGATACCCGTGCCTCCTGGTGAGGAGCGAGGGGAGATGGGTAAGTCTCCACCTTTGTAGTTTTTTTGTTTGTATATATAATTTTTATGTCGTTTTTGTTATATATATCATTTTTTTATATGCCAGAGTATTTGATGGGTATACGTTTGTTGCATGCAGATGTGGGACCTATGCAACCTGCCGATTATGCACGGAACAAGCATCATCCTCAGCCAGAAGCCGCAGCTACCGCTGTCGGGGGACCAACAGTAGCAGGGAACCTCCCAGCTGAGGAGGCTGAGAGGGTCCTTAGACGAGTTGAGCGGAAATTCACTGCACTCACTCGCACAGTCCCGATGGCAGAGATAGAGGACCTACCGCCATCCATGCAGCCTCATGTAGTGGGGGCACCTCGAACGTGGGTCCGATTGCTTAGGCATTTAGCCCATGCTGTGGACTATTATAATAGGGCCCATAGGCCCTGAACCTATTTAGACTTTTTATGTGCCACGAGCACTACTTGTATATATTGTTTGAGGGCATAAGCCCTGTGACTCGTTATTAGTCCCATTTTTTAGGCGCTTTCATCCATCTATGTACTCTAGTTATTTTATGATGTTATATATGGTTTTTTGATCTTTTGTGTCTTATGGATCACGTGTGCAAAAATGTATTTACATGCTTATGTCAATGTTCTTTCATATGTGTGCAAGATGCCAATNTAAAATTTGATTAGCTAGAGTATCTGTAATTTGGTTTAATCTCCTAGGAACATGAAAATATGTAATATAATCAAAGTTTCATTCTAAGATATGTACCCTAAGGAATCGTCGGTGTAAGGATGGATCATGAACCCGGTATACTCTGTTTAGCTGAGACACAACCAGTTGAACGTCGAGATAGACCCGGAGATGAGAGATACCCAATGACAAGGCGTCATGAAGCAACTCAATAACTACACTATACTCAACGACATTATTTGTGGTGTCACCTAAGCATATACCTCCGGAAGATAACAACTGGCCCTGAGGTGTAAAGATTACCCAAGCTGCGGAGGTAAGCCTCCGAGTGTGCCAACTAGCACCGTCTGCATACCCAACAAACACCTTGGAATCATTTGACATCTGCCATATTGACGAAAGATAACATCAATGACACATCCATAACACTTAAAAGAAACTAAAAAGTAATAGTACAAAGACTATACATATGTTACAAAAAGTTACCCATAGTGACCTGCCTATGAGTAATAATTCTTGAGGTAGAGCCCATTTCTAGGCTCCGCCAAAGCATTCCCTTCAAAATCAAACAAATGATAAGAACCCTTTTTTAATACCTCTTTTATGATGAATGGTCCAAACCGCATGGGTTTGAATTTTCCTGCCCCCAGGGGGTCCTTATCTTGGTCATAGACCAGGACAAGGTCGCCTTCAAAGAAAATCTGAGGATGAACAGACCTATCATACTGACACTTGACCTTATGTTTGTGAGCGTCGTTGGCCAGGGCCACATCATGATGTTTCTCAAGGTGTACTAACCATTCTTCAAGTGGAGAAGTGTCTGGCAATAATTGTACTGCTAATTTTATTGATGGGATCTGACATTCGATGGGCAAGACTGCCTCCAGCCTGTAAACGAGTTGAAAAGGTGAGAAACCGATTGTAGTCTTAATAGATGTTTGGTAAGCCCATAATGCCAAGTATAACATCAAATGCCAATTTGACTTGGTTGAGTTGATAGTTCGCTATGTAATAGTCTTGAGAGTTTTGTTTACAGCTTCCACCTGCCCATTGGCTTGGGGGTAGTAGGGTGATGAACGCTCTTGCTGTAACCCAATCTTTGATGTTAATTCGGTCATCGTTTGGTTCTGAAAGTGACTACCATGGTCAATAACAATCTCTCTCAGGACACCGAAACTTGCTATGACCTGGTTGAATAAAAAGAGAGTTGCAGTCTCTCCATCATCTTTAAACATTGGCATAGCTTCGATCCACTTAGTGAAGTAGTCTACATCTACGATGATATAGTGGTGCCCCCTTTTTAACGGGGGGTTGCAAGCAGTGTAATCAATCCCCCACTTGGTGAAGGGACCAACTGTGATGACAGGAAACATAGGAGCGAGATGTGCCCTCATCTTCCGAGAGAAGACTTGGCACGGATGGCACTTCTTGACCGATTCTATGCAATCTTTGATAAGTGTCGGCTAGAAGTAACCTGTTCGTAGAATCTTTTGGGTTGTTTCCAACCTAGACAAATGACCGCCACAAGATTTTGTATGGCAATCGTTGAGCACAATGACTGCCTCCTCATGTGTGAGACATCAAAGTAAGATGCAGTCTACACCTCTTCGATACAACTTATCATTGAGTATGAGATAATTCTTAGCCTGATGGCATATATGCCGACGCTCATCACGAGAAGCAGAAGTGGGGAACTTCAAAGTCTAGAGATAGATAAGTATATCTCCGTACGAGGGATCTGAATATGTCATAAAAAACATATCTCCCTGGATAGGCGATTCTTTAGGCACAACGTCACCTGACTCAACCGGAAGTTCCGAAATAAGCTCTGCGAAGACCAATGACTTTTTAGACTTTGTTGAAATGAAGTCTAAGTCAAATTCTTGGAGGATGACTATCCATCTACTGATTTTTTCGCCTATAACCCGTCATGTCAACATGTACTGAAATGGATTCACGATAGCAATGACGATGGTCTTGCAAAACAAAACATAATGACTGAACCGTTGAACAGCATGAACTGCTGCCAATGCAAGTTTTTCGATATGAGAATAATTGAGTTCTGGTCCTATGAGGCCTCGGCTCAAGTAATAGATCACGTATTCTGAGAACAAATCATCTTCCTGAACTAAAACCATGCCAATGGTTGACTCTGCGGCAGCTAGATATAATAAGAAATCTTTGTTATAGTTAGGTGGTCATAACAGAGGTGCAGTTGTGAGGGCGTGTTTTAATGCGTCGAAAGACCATTGAGTGGCTTCGTCCCAGTAAAAAGGAACATCCTTCTTCAGTAAGCACATAAAGCCCTTGGTGATTTTGACGTAGTTGGTGATGAAGCGTCGTAAAAAGTTCACCTTGACTTGTAGACTTTGAAGTTGAAGGATTGTGCGTGGGGGGTACAACTGGATTATTGCCTCCACCTTGAGAGGATCGACCATGATCCCTATTGTTGATACGATGAAACCTAGCAAACGTCATGACGTTATGCAGAAGCTGCACTTGTTGGGATTCAAGTGAATCCTAAAGTAGCGACAGTGTTCGAAGGTTAGTCTAAGGTGTGTGGGATGATCCGTTCTCTTGCAAGATCGGGATGCTAAATCATCTAGGTAGGCCTCAACTATATGCTTGAGGTCATGAAAAGCAAAATACATGGCCTGCTAGAATGTGACTCCAGAATTTTTAAGGCCAAAAGGCATCTTACGATATGCGAATGTACCCCACGGACAAATGAATGCCATTTTGTGTTGGTCTTCGGGTTTGATTTGGATTTGATTATATCCCGAAAAACCATCCATGAAATAAAAGGCTTCACAACTAGCACATTCATGAATGATCTGGTCAATGAATGGTGTTGGAAAATTATCTTTGGGACATGCCTTGTTCAAATCATGGAAATCGGTACATACACGAATCGTGCCTTGTTTTTTATTGATCGGCACAGGATTTGACACCCATTGAGTCAAATTGATAGGATATATAAAACCTGCCTTTAGCAATTTCTCAACCTCAATCTCGATGGCTGCTGCTTTCTTGGGATTAACTAGACGAAGCTTCTGTCTAACAGGTTTGGCATCAGGATAAGTTGTGATTTCATGTTCAACTATTTTTGGATCAATACCTGGCATTTCCTCATAAGACCAGGCAAAAACGTCGCAAAATTCTTTGAAAAGATCCATGTAGATTTGAATCTCTTCGGGGGAGCAATTTGCTCCGACGAAGACGTTCTCCACAATGCCAGGGTTTCAGGAGATGTTGATTGGTATAGTTTCAGTGATAGTTGCCATATTGCCCTCAGCATAAATTGCATGTGTAGCTAAGAGATTAATAGGACACGGCTGATCTCCCGTCATGGTCATGGTGAATTCTCCTGCTTCGATTCGGCTTAACTCTGGGAGGAAATATGATCTTTGATGACGATCTTCGCAAGGTTTGTCCGGACTAGTCATTTCTTCGATTACTACTTCATCAGAAGGAAATACTAAGTCTAACGAATCAATATTAGTGAGAGAACCCTTAGCCCAAATAGGCTCTAGAAGTGGATCTAACTCTTGTGTAGGAGTCGGATCAGTGTTAGCTAAAGCTTGCTGGACTAAAGAGTACGCTACTTCAGCAACAGACAAGGACATGGACATGCCTAGGTGCTCTGTCTCATCCATTGTGGCTGATGGGGAAGGAAGATTCCATGGATCCTTGAAGTAAGTTGTGTGGAACGATGAAACTTGAAAAATCTCAACCTTATGGTGATTAGATATAAATTTGATATCACCGTGAGGAGGTGGGTAATCGAAGGTATCCATCAAGGATGGGCACAAACCAATTCCTACATTGACAATGCCTAGTTGAGGATTATCAATCATCGGGACCGTGGATGCCCTTAAAGCTGGGTCAGGTCTGAAGAAAGACAATTGATCGATGGTCACTATCTAGCCCTCGTGTGGAAACAACAAGACCCAGAAAACTGTAGCAACCACAGCTTGCATAGCATAAGTCCAACTCCATCCTAACAAGAGGTTATAGTCGAGGGGAGCATCGACTACCTCTACTTCGACACACATGGTTTTCCCTCCTAACTGCAGGGGGAAAGAAGGAACTATGCCATGTGGTCGGAACGAATGACCGTCGAAAGTAGTGAGGAGAGTAGGTGATGGAGACAAAACAGGCTATCCAATGGCCTTCCAACATGCCAATGACATAACACATGTCGAGGTGCCCCCGTCGACCACTGTGCGGAAGATATTCCATGTAAAAGTTTTCGTGGGGTAAGCCACTACTATCTGAAACGCTACGTGGTAAGGAAGACAAGGTTTTAAGTTAGTTTTATCTAACATGATGGTACCTAGATTACAAGTCTCAGTAGAGCCCAAAGTGGTTAACAAGTCTTTCCTCTGAGCAGGGCAGCTTTGGAGGACCTCCAAAGAAGACATCGCACAAGGGGTTTGTGATAAATCTTCCACCACAGAGTAATTCTGGGTGGCCCTTACGTTGGGGTTATGAGAATATTTTTTAAATGCACCTTTTGGAATGCGTGTCATTGTTTCTCCCAACGTCTTCTCAATCTGTAGAGGAAGAGATGGGAGATCATCTTTTTTACCCTTCTCAGAAGCACTTGGTTTACTATAATCGTGCTCTCTAGTCAATATGAAAGCATCACCCCTAACCATATATACGTTCGCGGATGAGGGATTGTTCTAAGGCGAGCAGGTTTCTTGGCTGCCCCTTTCTGTGCTTGCAGAGGCTTGAGTTAGATTTTTCCCATGTTGAAAGGGATTAGTCAACACTGCTTACCGTGTGACAAACTTTTGGGCCTCTGCAAGTCAAGGACATAGATGGGTCGGGTGATCTTCTGCGCACAAGTTGCATGGATACCTCACCTTCCATTTTTCATTGTTGTCCCCGCCAACATTATCGTTGGGTTTTTTATCCCCCTTACCCTTCTTTCATTGTTTTTTCTTCCCTTCAGGCTGCTGGGTGGCCTTTGGGTTAGTCGACTACACTGTGTGTACTTCCGATGTTTTGGTAGAGGGAGCAACCAAAGCAGTAGTTTGGCTGGCTGCTGTGTGTTGTATGGATAACTGCTACAACTGCTTTGTCAATTGCTCAGCGGGCTTGGTTTGTGCTGGACCGACAATACCATCAGCATGTGGTCCAGCTCTTTGTCTAGTTTTATCCAGTATTGAATGTGGCACATATGGCAAGATGTTGTATAATAAACTGGACTGAGAATAGATGAGCTCAAACTATTGAGCCCTCATGATGGCGTCTTCTTCATAGAAAACTCATGATGTCGCAATGTCTTTGGATAACTGTGGGACCAAAGACTTAAGGAACCACTCAAGAAGGAATGATGGTGGGACTGATACCTTGATTAAACTCTTCCAGCGTCTCCATTATCGGATGTGATCAGAGATATGGACTACTGTTGTCTGTTTGAAATTAGCAAGCATCTCTGTGCCAGTGTCGTATCTCACAGGTAACTAGAAATGGTTAAGGAAAGCCATCTCCAGTTCGCCAAAAGAAGAGTATCTTGAGTGATCGAGCTCAATGTACCATTTCGTGGCACTCCCAATGAGAGTACGTTGAAACAATCGCAACTGTACGGAGTCATCTTTCAATGAGTTAGATGAGCACCAAAGATGAAAGGTAGTCACATGATCTCATGGATCTTCATTAGGCTTGGCTTCGAACTTTGGAATGTCCGAAGGCAACTTTGTCGACATAGGAGGCCAACGCGGATCATGACAAATAGGGTCATTCAACAACCTTGTCAAATTTGGCAAGTGTAAAGTCTCCAGGAATGGTAGTTTGGGTTGTTGCTGATAACCTGGGAAAAAGGGACCTGGAGTTTGACTGGCACCAGGTTTCCAGGAAAATTTTGGCTGCAAGCCCGGATTCTGGTAGAAACCATGGCCCTGGCCAGTGTAAGGATTTTTCATATGTGGAGACATCATTGGCTGATTTCCCAAATAGGACATAGATTGTTGGGCATGCATTGTATTCGAAGGAATTTGGGAAGGATTACCCCATGCCAATCCCGTGCGGATAGGCATAGTAGTTTGTCCAGGGTTCCATTGATTGTGGAAATAATTACCCCAGATCGACATTCCGGAGGAGGGAATGGATCCTTGCCCTGAATGCCAAGGTCCTACTAGGTTTTCCCCTTGTGTAGAAATAATACCCTGCACAGGAGTAGATTGTCCAAAAATGGGGTTGCCCCCAGTCGGGAAAGTGGCTGACGAGAAGGTGTTGTTACCAAACATTTTGTTCCAAGAAAATAGTGTCAAACCTACTGGCATACTATGCGAAGGTGGTCCTTGACTCCCTGCTCCAAATAAACTATTGTGTATAGGTTGCTTGATGGATTGCTGATGCGAACCACCGAGTGAAGGGGACGAAGGAGGGATATGACCTCCTCCATAAATAAAAATCATTAAAAGAGACAGGAGTGCCCCCCATGTGACCTTGCAGAGGAGCGCTAGAGCTCCCTACCCCCAGAACCAAAGTCTGTAAAGTGGAGTAGGAAAGTACGGGACTTGTACCCAAACTAGGCATCTCGTATGAGAACGGAGGGCCTGTCGCACTTGGTGTGAAAGGGGTTGTGGCCGCCGCCAAAGATGGGTTCGGACCACTGTGCGAAGCAATTGCAGTTGAGACCATGGTGGCTCAAACCGACGACGGTGGGTTAGGAGATGAAAGCTCTCCTGTGGTGGGAATTGAAGAATTCTTAGAAGGAGTAGCAACATTTGTTTCCATTGCTGTGTGTGAGACTGTCTGGCGCTTGTGAAATTGAATTGGTACAATAAAAGGTGCCAAGAAATCAGTGGTTGGGGTTTCAACTGGGCCAAGAGAGGTTTCTTCAAGGTCCAAAACGGTCGATTCCTTCGAGGGTTGTTCGGGCACAATGGTTTGTAACCCGGTTGCTTCAAAAGACCCTTGTTGGTCTAGCTTTCGCCTTAATGGTGGCGGGGGTGGCTCCAGTGTAACCAGCGGCAGGCCAAGAATCCTTCGTGACCGGAAGAGCTTGAGATCCTCCACTGTGTGAGAAGATCCAAGACACTCTAAGGTATTCTAAATGCTCAAAAGTAACACCCACTACAAAAGAATCGCTAGAAGATAAGACAAGCAAACACTAAATTAATTGGAAGAACAGTTATTACAACCAACACTATAGCAACTTACCGGTGCAAGTGAAACTTGAACATGGAAGAACCCTCCAGGTATACTCTGCAAAGTGTGGCCCGATGTCTATCCTAGGTACCGCGGTATACCCCCGCAGTCACCTGTGTATGTCCCTAACAAAGATTGGCAATTAGGTTGCCAGCACGCGAATAGTCACTAGGCGGGTACAGTTGAAAGTTGGGTAGACCATGAGCAGGGTATCGAGCCTAAAACCTGTCAAGGGTATCGAGGGAAAATGTTCCAGAAGACAACTGAGGACCTTGAACAGATTCGAGACCCACGAAGCCCCGTGGCAAATGCAAACGATGGAATCCAAAAACAAGCCCTCTATATGTGTTCTCCACTACGATTGGTCCGGATTTGGAGGGGTTATCTCTGCTACTTTTCCGCACACAACCTCATGTTTATCCCCTGTGTTAGAGGGGGTTCCTGGATAACTTTCACAAAACTAGACGTAGACATTCCCTATCTCAAACTCCAATGTTTGATTTTAAATAGCCTTGAAGAGTTTCCTCTCCAACCTAATCCAAGGCCCTAGTCCTGAACTAGTTTGTGAACCCTACAAACATAAAAGTCTAGAAGATTTTAAATTTAGCATTACTTTTATGGATTTGTCTTACATCAAGGGGTATGAGGGTGAAAATGATGATGTGTAAAAGATGAAAGAAAAAAATGAATAAAAAAGATGGAAACAAAACTTTTACTGAATGCAAAATTTCGACAACTTTTCAAAAAATATTTTTAATTTTTCTAAGATTTTAGACAGCAAACTCAAAGGAATTTCACTCGAATACGAGCTACTTATGATCTAAGTGAACTGCAAAAACTTATGAAATAAAAGACTTTTCCCTGGCCTAATAATGCAGAAACACACTGTTCAACCAAACAAGAAAATGAAAAGATTTTTTATTTTTATTTTAAATTCTAGTAAAGCAAGAAAGGAAAAATACCGACAAGCAAAAACCAAGAAAAACACATCTGGCCTAATCGCAGATTGCAAAGAATCAGATTAACAAATCACACAATAGCAATTGTAAAAACAATGAGTCTCACACTTGTCTAAAAACCATAATTTTTATTTTATTTTTCTGACAACGTTTTAAATGAGAAAAAGCAAGCTAAGGGTAAGATTAATCCTAAGATACTGACTGCTCACACAGAGATTCGAACACGTGAGAGGAATAATTCTTATCAAGAGAAATGATGACTACCTTACCCTCAACAAAAAGTATTATATACAGGCACGCAACTGTCACTTTAACAGCACGCGTGCGAACACACGCTGAATATAGACAGAGTTTGTGTACACGTGGGCTGACCTTGTACAGGCCGCGTGTATATCTAAACTCTAAGAAAAAATGGAAACAGACAGACCAAACTAGGAAGAGACCACTGATATTGATAACCAGGATCTCTTGAAGGCTTGGACACTCTTTCTAACAGGAAAACAAATAATGCAAGGGAAAAATAATAAGGCAAAAAACAATCTAAGATAGGACTGTTAGCAAACAAGACTTAGACAGAATTCCAGAAAAATCCCTGAGAATGAGTGATTTTGATAGGGAAGAGGATGACTGCCTCTGAGGTTCTCTGAATTCTACACGCTACTTCTACCTCTACAGCTAGCATTCACACGCGGGCTGTAAGAGGATAGGGCACGAGTACACACGTGCAGACCTTGTGCAGGCTGCGTGTACCTTTGTGGGTCCCAAAAAACACAGTCAAGCAAAAGTCAGGGAAAGATGGTATGGAAAACCAAACTCCTTGCTAGCTCAGACCTTACAGAAACAAAAAGAAAAGATAGGCAAGAAAAACTAGTCTTTAAACTACCCAAAAACTAAATAAAATTCCAGGAACCCTAGAGAGTATCCCCAATATGGTCGCCAATTCTGTTGTTGGGGAAAAACACCCTACGGACTAGCAAATAGAGTTCAGACTTTGCATGCAGATATGACTGAATAGAAATTACTTTCTACCTTCATCCCTAGATTTAAATCCCCTTTTCTTAGTAAATGCATGGAAAGATCAACTTACCTCATTACCGGTGTTTGATGTCGATCCTTCATTGTACTTGATTACTTGTTCGCAATACTCCTTCCAAAGCTGACCTACATTCAAGATGAGCAACAACTATGCATGCATACTACTTATATACTAGCGGGTTAGAAATCCAAACATATACTGATCAAACTATAAACAGTTCATGAATTGGGACGGGAAAAGCATTTTCTTTATTACTTAGAATGAGTCAACTTACAAAAGTTGAAACTGGCCACCGCTCCTCGAACCTGATCCTAGGCTCCTCTTCTTTTGTCCTTCAATTGCTTTTCTTTGAATCTCCTTTGGCATAAGGAAAGGATAAAGGGTTGGGACAATGGGAATACATAAATGGGTAGAGTTTCTTTTCTATATTTTTCCTCCTCCAAATGGGACCCCTACCCATTCTTTTATAGGCTAGAAGGAGCTAGGTATTTGGATGAACCCTCGGCCATGCATAGCTGGGAGTTTCAGTTAACTCACCCATAGCTTTTTGTTCCGTCGGCAACTTTCCTTTTTTCATGCTTTTGTCAGTCCACGCGGGTTGTTTTGGGTCAACCAGCGTGTACACGCATGCAGTAATGGATTAGGGTGCGTGGGCCTTTATTCAAGAGGATTTTCAAAGAGTTGTTCAGCAGTGTTTTGGCAAAGAAGTGATATGAGTTGGACTGATGCCAGGTAAGCATGTTTGGTGCAATTTAGGGTTATAACACAGAGATTTGGTTTTCAACATTGATCCTGGATTGGCCGTATAAGTGGAAATTGAAGCAAAAGTTTCACAACGAATTGTTGTCGAAATGGAAAAAAATCATGTTTCAGAGCATCCATGAGTGCCAAGAGGGCGCTAAGAGAACTCCTTAGATGTGTTTGAAATCTCAGGAATTTTAGCGGTTCGCGAAATAAAGCAGAGGAAAGAAACCATAGTAACTGTGGTTTTGGGTCCACAAAGTTTAGATTTGGGCCGTTGTATATGTTTGGGAGAAGGAATAACATTCACAGTCATCAGATTTGAGAAAGGATCATGGCGGTTAGCCTTCAAGTCCTTTGGACTTCGTTGCTTTGAAAATTTTTAAGATTTTGACAAAAGGAGGAAAAAGCCCCGAAGCTCCAAAGTCTCGGAGTAGATCTACACTATAGATCATTTGGGAGAAGACTGATTGTTGGATTCGCCTAGTGGTTTAGGAGATCAGCACTACGGGGAAATTTGGTTGTGGTTGTGCGGAGTGGAGAGTTCCATGAAGTCCCAAATTTCGGAACCAATCCAGACCGCTCATATTTAGGGAAACGTGTCTAAATCGAAACAAGTGTTCGTAATTTCTACGTTCGACAGTTTGGGGGTGGGGTGGTGTTCGACAACAAAATCCTCCGAAGCCTGAAGTTTCGAAGTCCTAGAGTTACAAAGTCCCAAAGCGTCGGATGTGGTGCTGCATGATGACATCACCTAAGGTGATGTGGAACCACTTTACACCTGCCACGTGTTAACACCATATCATGGACACATAACACCCCTGGTGTGCAATACTAAGTGGACCCTGAAATTTTGGAAGTTCGGTATTCAGGAGAAATTATGTAGGTTGTTGTAAGAACCTCCGAAGCTCAAAGCTCCGGAGAGATAGAGTCCTGAAACTTAGGAGAAGGACCATTTGGGGGGTTTTCACCACTTCGACGTTCAAAGGAAAGGTTGTGTGGTGTAGATAGAACCTCTGAAGCTTGAATTTTCGAAGTTTTGGAGCCTCGAAGCTCCGAAGAAGCACCTGTTCAGTAGTTTTCCGATTCGACATTCAGAGGAAGTAAAGTATGTTGAAGGAGAAACCTATGAAGCCTGAAGTTTCGGAGCCCCAAAGTCTCGAATATTTGGATAAGAACCTATCAAATAGCACTTGGTCATAGCCCATGGTCATATGCGATTGGGGGCCGAAATAAAGGGGGCTAATTCCCGAAAATGATTTTGATGAAACAAAAGGGCTTAGAGAAGGAGCCCGCAGATTACTAAATTGTACAGAACTGCAATTGTGGAAAATTATAGGAAATATGTAAGCCTAAAGAGAGGATTTAGCATGAGTCTGAGAGTTAATTTATCTCTAGAAGAAGATCACTTGTACAAGGATCAACCTCACAGAAAAGACAATTTTCAGATATCCATAAATTTTTGCTCAAGACTTAGAATTGAGCAAGGGAGTAGTCGTTGGAAAGGTCTTGAACAATAGACTATAACCGTTCACCCAAAAAATTGATATGAATAGTCAATTTCTCAGAAAATCAGAAGAAATAATTTTGATGTATTATTGAACCAAAAAGGTTTGTAATTTCATGAAATTGTTGAATCCATTATCCTGACAAAGTCTAGTTGGCTGCACATTTTGCAGAGTTAACAACAACTAGATCAAATCAGGATCAACACAAAGTGTAGGAGGATGGAAGATACATAGGGGGAGTACATTTAGGAAGGTGATATCGGAGGTATGGATTTCCATTTGGGTAATGAAGGTGCAAACTCAATTGGGCATGGAGAAGGAAAGGAAGAAAGATTGAACTTGGAGGAGACAATTAAAAATTTGCAAAAGTATGTCCAAAGCCACAAGGATAAAAATGAAAGCATTATGAAATCCAAGGAGCAGTAGGAGGAATTTAACATGAATTTAATGCAGAGCTTGAACATAATAGAAAATAAATTGGATGAGGAGAGTGGTTCAAGAAAATCAGGAACTCACAGGTCTCCTGATGAGAAAAGAAGAACACAGAGTGATAGTAGACATCACCATCACTCCCCGAGGCATTCCAAAAGGAGAGAACACAACAAATCAAGTCCATCCCCTATCAGGAAGAATCATAAGAGGTATGGGTTTGGATGAAATAAGAGGAGAAATGAAAGAAATAAAACCTCCTACATTTGGTGGTGAGCACAAGAGTGATGAAGATGCAGAGACATGGCTGCTAGGCATGAGAAAGTACTTTCAATTAGATAATTATTCTTCATATGTAGATGGAAGAATTCCTATCTACCAGCTCAAAGGAAAAGCATCCATGTGGTGGAATCAACTTGTGTAGGTGCAACACATTAAGGAGAAAAATGTTACTTGGAAGGAATTCAAGAAGCATTTTGAAAAGAAATACTTGACTAAGAGATACTACGACAAGAAAATGAAGGAGTTCTTTGAACGCAAGCTTGGGAGTATGAACATTGATGAATATGAAAGAAGGTTTTTGGAGCTGTTAAAGTTGGTTTCTACCATCAAGAATGAGACTGTTAATACTCAGAGGTATCTGAGTGGGATGCCATCTTTCATTAGTGACAATATTCAATATGATCATCCCAAGACTTTGGAAGAGACCATAAGGCGAGCTAAATGCCTATACAATCAACATAAAGGAAAGCCAACTTTCCAAAAATCTTGGAAAGACAATAGTAAGTTCAACATGGACCAGAGGAAGAAGAGAAATAAGCCACCATTCCTCAGAAAAAATTCTCAGTGACAACCAAATTTTAGAGAACCCAAAACAATTGAGACAGGGGGGAAAAGGCCAAGGAAACCACCTATTCAATGTTGGGGCTGTAAAGGAGATCATATGTTAAGAGATTGTCCCCATAAGGGTCAAAAGGTGAGGATTGTTCACAATGTAAGAAAGCTAAAACAATGGAGGACATGGGCAGACGCGTGTTGAGGATCTATGCAGCCCTGAAAAACAAGCAAGAAGAATTTAAATCACATATGATTGAAGTGGAAGGTATGATCAACAACCATGCCATTGATATTTTAATTGATTCAGGAACTATTCATAGTTATATAGATCCTAAGATGGTGGAAATATTGCATTTTCCAAGAAGTAAGCATGGAAAATATTGGTTTGTGTAGCTGGCTATCAGAGCCAAAAGAAAAGTTAATGAGATGGTTAAGTCATGTCATATGGACATGAATGGACTGAACACTAGTGAAGATTTGAACATATTTCCTTTAGGTTCCTATGATTCTATAATTGGTATGGATTGGTTGGACCAACACCATGCTATCATATATTGTCATAACAATGCATTTACTTGCCTGGATGTGGAAGGGATCCTAAGGATAGTACAGGGAATTTTGAGGCAAATAACTATCATAGAAATATCAACAATGCAGCTGAGGAAGTGTTACAGAAAA
The DNA here is from genome assembly GCA_000966675.3 of Picea glauca. Classification (NCBI taxonomy): domain Eukaryota; kingdom Viridiplantae; phylum Streptophyta; class Pinopsida; order Pinales; family Pinaceae; genus Picea; species Picea glauca. The sequence continues at coordinate 465,119 of JZKD02S1996993.1, read as the reverse complement.
GGGTGTCAATTATTTGCAGCTCATATGGAAGAGACATCAAGAGATAAGGTGTCAAATATTGAAGATCATGTAGTCATAAAGGAGTTTGGGGATGTATTTGAAGAAATACCAGGACTACCCCCTAAGAGAGATATTGATTTCTCTATAAATTTGATGTCTGGAGAAGATCCAATATCCAAGACTCCTTACGGGATGAGTACGCAAGAATTGAAGGAGTTGCAAATGCAGCTTGAAGAGATTCTGAAGAATTGGTATATATGCCCAAGTGTGTCACCTTGGGGTTCCCTAGTTTTATTTGTGAATAAGAAGGATGGAAATTTGAGACTCTGCATGGACTTCACACAGTTGAACAAGGTAACTGTGAAGAATAAGTATCATTTTCCAAGGATCGATGACCTCTTTGATCAGTTGAAGAATGCAAAAATATTCTCAAAAAGTGATCTCGGATTAGGTTATCATTAGGTAAGAATTAAATAAAAAGACATAAGCAAGACTACTTTCCAGGCAAGGTATGGCCATTATGAATTCACAGTGGTGCCATTTGGGTTATCAAATGCAACAGTTGTTTTTATGTGTTTAATGAATGACATTTTCAGAGAATACTTGGATAATTTTTCCATCGTCTTATTGGATGACATTCTTATATATTCCAAGTCAGAGGAAGAGCATGAACAACAATTGAGGTTGGTACTACATGTATTAAAGGAGAATTAGTTGTATGCCAAATTGAGAAAATGCTCATTTTACCAGAACCAAATCCATTATTTGGGACATGTCATCTTAGAAGAAGGGATAACAGTGGATCCAAAAAATATTGATGCCATTAGAGGATGGTCAACACCTAAGAATGTGATAGAAGTCAGATCCTTCATGGAACTTGCTGGCTACTACAAAAGATTTATCACAGGATTTTCAAAGATTGCACATCCGATCACTTCCTTGCAAAAGAAGGGAGTGAAGTTTCAGTGGACAGTGGAATGTGAAAAGAGTTTCTAGCACTTGAAGCATCTATTAACCATTTCTCCAATAATAAGGATTGTTGATCCAAATGAAGACTGCATTGTATGCAGTGATAAATGTAAAGGACTCGGTGGAGTCCTCAGCCAAAATAGGTATGTGGTATGTTATGAATCAAGGAAGTTGAAGGAGCATGAAAGGCACTATGCTACTCATGATTTGGAATTGGCAGCCATAGTGCATGCCTTGAATATGTGGAGACACTACCTCATGGGGGAAAATTTCAAGTTGAGGATAGACCATAATGGTATGAAATATTTATTTGGAAAACCAACTCTAAATTTTAGACAAAGCAGATGGTTAGAGTTTCTTAGTGAGTATGACATTGATATAAATCATATCAAAGGAAAAGAGAATAAGGTGGTTGATGCACTTAACAAAAGAGTGCAAGAGTTGCATGCTACAAACATTGGCATGTACCAAACATATTTGAAGGACAGAATCTTGGAGGCTGCAAAATCAAATTTACATTACCTGGAAATGGTAACAAAATACAACAAGGTATTTTGTTGTAGGAAGTTGAAGATTACAATATGGGTGAGGACAAAGTTCTCATGTACAAAGGAAAAATTTATGTGCCAAATTCCCAGGACTTGAAGAATCTAATATTGAAAGAAATGCATAATGCACCTTATGCTGGGCACCCAGGGTATCATAAAACTATTGCAACTGTCAAGAGCCAATATTATTGGCTAGGCATGAAGAAAGAAGTTGCAAAGTTTATTGCCAAATGTTTAGAGTGTCAAAATTTCAAGGCTGAGCATAGACACCCAACTATATTTCTACAACCATTACCCATTCTTGAGTGGAAATGGGAAGTTGTAACCATGGATTTCATCACCAAACTGCCTAGAACAAACATGTAGCATGATTCTATCATGGTAGTGGTGGACAATCTTACCAAAGCTGGACATTTCATTCCAGTGAAGCTCACTCACAAGAAAAATAATGTTGTTGATATTTATATGAAGGAAATTGCTTGATTTCATCGTATACACAAGACAATTGTGTTTGACAGAGATCCAAAGTTTACATCGAAATTTTGGAAAGGATTATTTAAAGGATTTGACACAAATTTGAATCTCAGCACAACTTATCATCCAAAATATGATGGGAAAACAAAGAGGGTGAATCAAGTGATCGAGGATATGTTGAGGATGTATGTGATGGATGTATGAGTGACCTCTAGTAACCCTGTTTACCCCTCTTTGGCCATGGCTATAGTCTAACGGGGCAGTTTAGACCATTGAGCCTCCTCTTCTGGAGCTCCTATTTGGAAAGGGACATTACAATCCTCCCTTCCCGAAATTGCTTGTCCTCAAGCAATAATAGTCCATGGTGCTGTAACACCTGCTCGCTCTCCCAAGTAGCGTCCTCTATTAGAAGCCCTCTCCATCTGATCAAACACTCTCTGATGACCCTGCTCCTTAGTTTCTGCTCCCGGAACTCCAAAACCTCCTCCGGAACTAACTCCAACTGTCCCTCCTCATCCAACGGGGGAAGATCCTCTGATGTGTTAATGAATTTTCCCACTACCTTTTTTAGGCAAGACACATGGAACACGTTATGAATCTTGCTCCCCTCTGGAAGCTCTGGCTCGTAAGAAACCTTGCATACTCAGTGCATGATCTTGTAAGGACCATAAAATCTGGGCTTGAGCTTCTCGGCCCCACTCTTCTTCAGAGATGACTGTCTATAGTGTTGGAGTCTCAAGAAAACCAGATCTCCAACCTCAAAGCTGCGCTCTATCCTATGCCTGTCCGCACTTATCTTCTATCGATTTTGCACCATCTACAGGTTCTCTTTCAACAACTTGAGAATCTCCTAACTCTCTATGATCCAATCCTTGGCCTTGGGAGCTCTGCTATCTCCAAAGACCATGTCTACCAAAGTGGGAGCATCATATCCATACAATGCTTGGAAGGGTGTCATACCAATGGACATGTGGAAGGTGGTGTTGTAGCAATGTTCTCCTAAATGTAACCACTTTACCCACGTTCTTTGCTTTCCTCCTACATAGTTCCTCAAATACCCTTCAACCCACTTGTTGACAATCTCAGTCTGCCCATCTTTCTGAGGGTGATATATGGTGCTAGGTGTCATCTCTATCCCCACCAACCGAAACAAACCTCTCCAAAATGTCCCTATGAACCGACTATCCCTGTCACTGGCGATGTTCTTCGGCAACCCATGAAGTTTGAAGATGTCCCTGAAGAAAAGCTCAGCTACCTAAACTGCACTATATTCTGTTGGTATGGCATAGAAGTGACAAAACTTGGTCAATCTATCGACCACTACATAGATACAGTGCATACCCTGGACCTTGGGTAGACCGGTGATGAAGTCCATAGATATACTCTCCCATTTTTTCTCTGGAATGGGGAGTGGCTGAAGTAGCCCTGCTGGAAGAGCATGCTTTGAATTGTTCTGCTGGAAAGTCACACACTCACTGGTGTGTCTCATAACATCTTGTTTGAGGCCCTTCCATGAGAACCTCTTTGAAAAACCCCTGATGGCCTGCTAGAGGTGAATCATGAACTACGGTGAGGATCTTCTTCTTAAGCCCTAAATCTGGCACCAAGTAGACTCTATCCTTGTAAAATATGACATCATCAATGAACCTATACCAGTCATCTTGTATCTTCCCATCCATCACCTCACAAGCAAACTTCTTGGAATATTCCACTAACAAGTGGGATTTCCAATCTGTTGAAATCTCCATCAAAGAACATGTCGCAGATCTCCTTGATAGTGCATCGACACAATGTTCTTCTTCCCCTTGACATACTCTATGCCAAAGTCGAATTCCTGTACCTTCGTCACCCATTTCTGTTGGCGCTCATTGAGGTCCTTCTGCTCAAGGAAATACTTCAAACTATTGTGATCGGTCTTGACCACGAATTTGCTGCCCACCAAATATTGTCTGAACTTGGTCAAGGCATGCATGATTGCCAAAATTTCCTTGTCATAAATGGAGTACAACCTCTTAGGTTGACTAAGATTTCGGCTCTCGAATACAATGGGGTGTCCTCCCTGCATCAAAACTACACTGATCCCTTCGTCGGATGTGTCACACTCTAGTACAAATGGTAGGGTGAAGTCTGGTAGTGCCAACACTAGAAAAGTGCCCATGACTTCCTTCATGCGATCAAAGGCTTCCTGTGATTTCTTAGTCCATATGAAGGCCCCATGCTTGGTAAGATCAGTGCTCCAAGATGAGAAAAACCTCATATGAACCGCCTGTAATAGCTACACAGCCCAAAGAAGCTCCTCAATTCTCTCACATTCTTGGGCGTCGACCAATCCAGAATGGCCCTCATCTTCTCTTGGTGCACCTGTACCCCTTGTGCACTGATGATGTGGCCTAAGTAAAGCAGCTCTGTCACACCGAAATCACACTTGGAATCTTTGGCATATAATTACTGTGCCTCCATGATGCTCAATACTTCATCCAGGTGCCTCATATGCTCTTGCTATAAACATCCCCCAGACCATCAGCCCACTGGCCAGGCAAATGCTACTATGCGGAACAACATCATTCTCATACGTAATTAATAACATGCATTTAAGTCATATTAAACACATTTAACTCAGAGTAAGCACAAGATTACTGCTAACATAAATAATCCCTGGCATTAACAATAATTCATATGCACAACAGGATACATGATACAAATAAGCATCACAGACATGCATATACTTATAAATTAAGTAGAAAATTAACACTTATCTTTTATTACTGGAGTAATTCCACCAACCACATCCAGACCTTCCATGAACCTCCCATCCTTAGACCACGCTGCTCATCACTCTCAACAGTGGGTCACCCCCGAGATGGGACTAAGATCCACCCAAGGTAAGGAATCCTAGTCTAAGTTGAGGTTACAGGAAAAAATGCACAGGATAACCAGAAGGATTCTTCCCAGGATGCCTTCTTACACCCACTACTCACAGACTCTCATTCCCCACATGCCTGTTTCGCCTGAGAGTATACACCTTCACAAGCATAGTTCATCAGTGCTTCACCTCCCTCTCTAGGTCTCGGCAACAGGCCAGATCAAAAAGTCTTAGAGCTCCGTAGCTGGTGCTAGACTCTCTCTGGGAGAAAACCACTTCCCAATAAACTCTCTCACCTGGAGGGAGTTTCTCACAAGCTTGACAACCTGCTTCTTTAGCACACCCTTCGACTCAATTCCACCCAGGTGAGAGAAACTGCAACAACATCAAGCACTCAGTTGATACCAAGATGATGACCACAACAAAAAATGGGCATCCACAAGGCTCCACACGAACATACAATGGTCTGCAAGCCACACACAGTCAAGTGCTGCGCGACCACAATAGTCCACTAGAAACACAGACACGAGCTTCCCAAAACTGGTGATAGACAGATGCTACAGCATAACAAGGCTAAGCAATTATGGGACATTTGTTTTTCCCCAACCAACAATACAGGACAGACTCACAACTCAAGTTTTGGGGATGCGTGAGGGTGTACAGAGATCCCACGTAGAGACTTAAGAGTTCAGGTAAGGAATCCCTAGAATAAACACCGAAACAGAAGTCGATCCTGGACACCCACGAGTTTAGACATAGGATGGAGAATGGGAGGAGGAACACAGACTCAACAATTTTGACAGAGGGTGTACCAGCTCCTCCAGAAATCAACATAGGCCTTTTTTTTTGGTTTTCCCCTGAGTTGCATGAAGGTATTCTTGCAGAGGTCATACGAGATTTCTAGTTCAGACAGTCGACGGTCAAATGCAGGAGGAACCCCTAACATGGCTTACTTCTTTGGATTTAACTGGATGCACTTGGGTCGACACATGTCACCCATGATGCTGCATGCACTCCATCAGCATGCATTCCTCTCTAGGAACTTAGGACAAAACAAATATTTCACATGGCTTTTGGAATAATATTAAAATATTATTCTCAAGGAATTAAGCCCTTAGGCTCAACACTTAGCCTCTCTTTCCCACCTTCCAGCCCCCAATCCCTTACCCATTCTGTGGAAGCTTATTCCCCCATCACTTATTCATCATTGTCAGTTTGCACGTAGCGGTGTTTATATTTTTTTAATTAATGTTATGCATGATTACATATACAAAAGCAGGATCCTGGCCTTAACACTTAGGCTCTCCATCCTAATAACGCATAAGCCCACCAGCTTATATAAACTTGGCTCACCAGCCTATAAAACATAATTACAATTCATAATGAAAGCTTTACACTTCATAGACATGATTTACAATAGGGCTCGGCCTTGGGGACACTACAATCCCCTCCCCTTATTTTTTCACTGTCCTCAGTGCAACACTGCATTTGCAAGATTTTCAAAATTTTCAAAAAGATATGGGTACTCTGCCCACATAACATCTTCATGCTCCCATGTCACGTCCTTAGGACCATACTAGGTCCACTGGACCTTTACAATCCCTATAGATCGATTCTAGAGCTATTTGTTTTTCTTGTCCAATATGCGCACAAGATGCACTTGCAGGACACCTTCTTGTTGTAAGTTTTAAACCTGCGAAGTAAAGCAATGCATATATATTCTTAAGAAATACCGAAATTAATCAATGGCTCATACACAAAATACACAGAGATCTTTACCAGAAACCCTCAACCGGGAAAACCTTTCTTTTTCATTATATCGAATTTCACCATTCGCCATACAATATAT
>JZKD02S1996993.1:434635-445647 GCA_000966675.3 Picea glauca | reverse complement strand
TGAATCATTGTATTTTCAGTCTAAGACTAGTATGGAAGATGATTCGTTTCTGGCTCAAGGTGAATACCCTCATTCTTGTAACTCATGCTCTAATCAACATTTAAAATCAGTCATTTAAGAACAATTAAGCAACGAAAATCTTCTTGAATGTTCTAGTATTCCTATGAAATTAATTAGAGAAGAATAAACCTTAAACCTTCATCCTCAAAATGCACTTTGTTCATAGGAAAGACTAGATGTTGGTCACATAAATTTTGAATTATCTATCACACAAAAGGCAAATCCAGATGATCATATTATGTTAAGGAATTTGTCACCAAAACAGAGTGAAAGTTTTAAAGAAAATGAAGAGAACTGTTTTGAGAATACCATTGTTGAGTATCATAGTTCAAGAGATTCTTTTCATCTACTTATTTCTCATTCCTTTTATTCTTTATATCCTGATCTATTCCTGGATTTTGGTGGACTTGACATCTTACCTATAACATCCTACTCTTTTCCGCCACAATTGTATCCTTTCGATATGCTAAATTTTGGTGAAATCAATTCCAAACATAACATTGATAAACTTGGATTTGACGCTTTTTACTTTCATCACTCACAAGCGAAGAGGACATGTTGCGAGATGATTTTACACAGTTTATTGTTGAAAAAGACAATGCTTTATGTTTTATGGAGATCAAACATTCCAAGTTGCATATTTGTTCTTTAATTAGTTCGAATCTTAATGTTTATGATTCACATTTTGAAATGATCAATCTCATCGAAGGAAACATTCAAACCGATGATCCAATTGATTGCATGAATCCTCATATGGTGATTTTCCCATTGATACATTCGTTTCATCGAAGTCATGGTTTGCATCCTCATTTTTGTGACAGGATCTTAGGATTACTTGAATATTCATATATAAAGAAATTTCATAATGAAGATAAAGTTGCTCTTGCTTTATTTCTACCTAAGAATCTTGGAAGTAGGCGTGACATATTTCTTTTAGATCCTCCATGTGAATAAATTAATGAGTACTTAGAGAACTATTAGAAGGATGGGGCGTTTCAGCCTTGGCTGATGGTTATTCCATTTCCTAACGAGTTTTCCAAAACTACTTACACTCACCCATGCCATTATGACCCTTATCACGACAAGATTGCGTAATGGTTGGAGGATTCATACAACAAGAATATCCAAGGAAATAGTAAGATCATGATTACTTTGTTTTTAGATGTTGATTATGAAGGTAAGCGTGATATGTTTCTGTCATTTGTTGATATATTACCATTCTTTTTAATAATGCTTGATCTTGTTTCCATTACAGGGTTAGAGTTACTCCGATGGCTACATTGGAAGCATGACTTCACTTAGTATTTTTGATTTGTTTAGTAGTTAGAGTAGGTTTAGGAATAGGTTTTTCTTTCAGTTTTATTTCTCACTATTTCTCTTTGTAATAATGCAGTCATGAACGCAAGTGGGCGCACCACGAGAACCATAATACCACTGTTGTCAGGGAAGTCCCCTTGATCCTTTTCTCTTTACTCTTAGTTGAACATTTATTTTCAAAAACGCAATATCGTCTTGAAAATTTTAAATGGAAAGTAAAGAGATAAATGAATCTGAATCAACCCTGACCCAAGGTACCATGAGTAGGACTGCTTTCCCATCAAATAGGATTTTTCTACTTTACAGTTTCCCAAGGGATTTGTTGCATGAGGTTTTCAAATGCACCTTCTGTGCATATTTGTTTTTTGTTTTTCTTGTTTGGATTTCTTTGCTTTCTAATTTTTTCTTCGTTGGTGTGTTTTGATTTCTCCCTTATGCTTACTAGTTTTTGTTGTTGAAATACACATACCTACATTACTGAGCTATTTAGATAAAGAAAACAGAAAATTCCTTCGCTGAAATAACTGCTAAGAAAATTGTATGAACATCAATTATATACTTCTGAAATTTACATCTGTGTTGGCAAAGACTGTTGTTTGAAAGAAGTTAGCTGATTTCGATCTTTGAGTAAAGCTTTTCATGATCATCTATTATCTTTTTACGCTATCCCTATTTCGTAAAGAAATGACTTAGAAGATGTCTCCCTGCCTTAGGAAGTTGTTTTCATAAAAGAAATATCTCTGGATCTAAATAAAGGACAGTTCTAAAAAATTCTGATGAGGTCTGAAAAAATATGTTAAAATATCATGATTTTCAGCATCACCCCGCTTAACTATGTATCTATAAAAAACAAAACAAAACAAATTATTTATAAGAGCTGTGGGAAGTGCTTGTAAACTCACCGAGATGTTGAACAGGTCTGTTGGCAGCAGGTAAATGCATGCATGGCACCAAGGAAACTTCATCGGGGTACTGAACAGTCCCGCTGGTAGTGAAGCAATGTCGGGTATATGAAAATTTGTAAATAAGAAACCTCTTTAATGTCCTTTATTATGATCCAGAACTTCTTGGCAGGATACAGATGTCAGAGTGGGTTAAATGGCAACCTCTTCGAGGCTATGGACGACTGCTGGTAGTAGTGGCTATGCCAACAATATTGGAGATTTTATCTTTAATATCGTGATTCACTGGTCTTAAGACTGTTACCAGTTTTCATCTTTTAAAACACTGCTGGAATAGTTGTTTACTGATGATGTTTATATGATTTTCTGGTTGTTATCCTTGAGTTGGAATCATCTTTGCTGTCCTAAATTGAATTTTTTCCTTTTGGCAGAGATAACTGCTTCTACCAGTGTGTCGCCATTGTTGCAGCCAATTCACATTTTTTCCACTGTCTTATAAGCTGCCTACACCTATGTTTTGCAAACATCAATTTTTCGTCGCAACTTTTAAATAAACGACACTTTTATTTTTGCGACATTTGCACATTTACCTTCATTTTCGTTTTCATGACTGTAAGCGTGAAAACTTGGTCTTTAGTAGTCGCATTAAAATCATTATTTGAACTATCATTATTCTCCTTGTCAATATGCTTGTTGCGCTTACCTTTTACTTATCATCATGCAGTTAGCAAGACCTTTTGATCTGTACTCATGCTTTAATTGTTTGTGTAATTGTGTTTCATTGGGTTTACGATGCATTGGCGACTGGATTTATTTGTTCTTTGATTTGCTAAACGCATTGGTTTCATGAAAATGTTATGGTTAAACCCTTGATTTGATATAACACCTAGTTTCAAAACGCTTGATATGAATTGATACATCATATGTCATATAGTCAAAACAATGGTATTCGTATCGATTTGTATGATTGGTTTTAAAACTATGGCATAACTTTGATTCCGTGCGTTGTTTTATACACTTACTATTTCATTGGTTGGCCAAGTGACATAATTGTTGAACTATACTATGATGGGTTGAAAAACTATAAGTGTCGGCGGTTGTACCATTGGCAGTAACTATTATGCATGGCAGAGATAAGCTCCACCACCTTCGCACGCTGCCATTAATGTCTATCTCTTATCCCTATTTCACCTCTGTTAGCTTGGGTAACCCTTCGTGCACTTTGCTCCTGTGTATGCTATGACCCAAACCCTGTCTCTTTCACTGTGTGCTCGGCTCCATGGCACCGGTGGTGCGAATCAAACCGAATGGTAGCCAAGCCTTGCTGTTATTTGACAATGCCTGGAAAGACTTGGAGGATAACAGTTGGCTCACCTTCGTGCAGAGGTTTGAGGGTTTTAATCTCTGTGTTGCACAACAGTTTGCTCCGACTTTTGATGGCTGTAGAGCCAAGGTGGGCGACGTTCAGTTGGAAATCAATGAGGAATTTATCAGTTCTGCTAGAGGGTTACCTGCCATGGGCCAGCGTTGGTTCAAAAATGCGAAAGTGGAAGAGGTTCCATGGCCACTTCTGTTCGTCTCGCGAAAGGTCACATATTGTGACAGAGGTATGCCCATATCCATGATTAAACCATGATGGCATGACCTTTTGATAGTAGTTAAACAATTCGTAACCTGTGAGGGTCGATACAGACTCATTTTTATCTACCACTTGCATTTGTTAATGAATTTTATAGTGTACCCATTTAATATGCCCTTTTACTTTCAGCGTAGCCTATATAAAATTTCTAAAAGGTTTAAAAGGGAGAAGGCCCATAGTAGCCTGTTCCACCATGGACTTATTAAACTTATCATTGTTTATCACTTGAGTTTACATGGTGATAGTTGGAGAGCATTCATCGCTCGAAATGGTTTTGATGACACAGACCCTGTCGAGGTTGACAAGCCTGTGGTTAATGAAACCAATGTCTAGCCACTCATGCCCTTCCATGTCCTACTTCCCTCTCCTAAACCTCGGCCAAACTTGATATTGACTTACAAGATGTTGTAGCAGAAAAGGCTGAGGCTATAAAAAAGCCTGCGATCAAAAGGGCCAAGGCAAACCCTACTGTTATTGCTAAGGGTAAAAAGAATGCTCAGCTTATTTTGAGAATGGCTAGGAATAAACCTAAACTCACTGCTGAGCAGAAGCCCATAGTCCTTAGAGAGGATTTAGACTCTAACATAGAATTCTTTCTAGCCAGTGAGTACCCTTACTCACAAGGTTTGTGCCCCGAGCCACCTTATGATTTCGTTTTGAATCTTCCTCGCCTAAATAATAATCCTAGCTACCCTGGGATCAAACTACCTAACAAAACCCTCCACAATGTAATCAAACCATCACCTGCATTTTCGAAGCCCACACAGTTGCCTTGTGACCAATGTGATTTATGGTTGGAACGATATTACATCGACATTCCCATACTCCAATCGAAAATCCAATTATTGGAAGATCAAGTTGCAGTATTGACCAGTCAAAGAGACAAGCTCCAAGAAACTGATAGGAAGCAGAGAACTACTGGCTCCATCATTTTCAAGAATGTTGAATCAGTCACAGCCATTGTCAACTCCAAATTGTCATGATCAAGCTGTTTACTCGCCATACAGGTATGATTTTCGATATCGTTTTAGTTTTGTAAATGACCAGGATTAATATACTGATTTGAATTTGGTCTTCGAATAGCTCTGTTTATATTTCGAAATGGCTCTGTCATAATGTGTTCATCCTGTATTTTCGCTTTGCTAAAAATAAATCAAATTTCATCTTGGATACATGATTTGATCATTCCCAGTTTAGCCACTGATAGATTTTTATCGGACTTGATTGGTTTTCGTTTAGATTTGATTTGTTCATTTGTCTAATTGAGTTAACGAAATTGACGTTTTGCTTTCAATTGAATTTTTTTTGTATCTACTCTGAATAGGAAAGTTTTTTTATGCTCGACTTAGAATATGATCATGTTTGGATTTGATTTCGTTATGGTTCGTATGCTGTGATTGGAAAATGATTTCAATGAGTTTGGTTGTTATGATCTTTTAATATATGCTGTGTCATGTAATCTTCTAAAAACAGGAATACAACTCTGTTCGGTTTCAATTTGGAAAGAACGACTCTATTTCGTATGAAAACAATACTCTCATTTAAGCCTGTGCAAATAATATTCACGCCCGAATCATGGAACGATTTTGATGTACAATTGTTTGATTCGCTTGATTGGATTGTTGTGTCTTCAGTTAGTTTGATCGATTTTATGAATTGAATTTGTATCAAAAATAGATTGATTACAGTTCTGTTCTCAAATGAGTTTGTTAACTCAGTTCGACTCATGTCATTCCATTAAATTCGTATGAGGAAATTCGGGTAATAGTTGTTTCAAAATGAATTCAAGAAATGATTTCGTGAATGATTTTGTTTGCCCCAATTTGCAATAACAAACGATCAGATAATTATTACGAATTCTGTTACCAATTAATTGATCCTGTTATGATTTTATTTGAGTTGATTTTCGCACCAGTTTGAGTTAATCCACTCGTGGCAAGAATCATTTGCTATGACAATACAGTTATAACGATTTAAAAATGATCTTGTTTGGATGCGATCGTATCTCCTATTGATAAGGCAGCATAACAATTGCTTGCGATTCGTTTTAATCAATTTCAGTTTGATATGAAACGATTTCATAACTGTTTGATTATGATTATGTTCACCTGACTTTTGGTAACAAACGAAACAGAGTATACCTATCTCTGTAATCATTTGATTGATCTTGGTCTTGTTTGATTTCAAAATGGTATAACATTTTCAATTTCAATGATTTGTTTTCAAATATCTATTGGATGTTAATTGAATTTAATCCTTTAAAAGATTTTGAATTGATTTTAATGCTGATTCTGTGTCTTATTTAGACCAACTGCAGAATCGCAAGATTTTGTAGCTAGTCTTTAGAATTAATTTTTTTATCATTTTAATAATAAAATACCCTTCTAACTTGTCCATTTTTAACCCTTTTCAGGTACATCCGAATTGCATTGGACATGCTAGCTAGTCTAGGAGATGTTTTGTGATTTAGTTTTTATTCTAGGTTCTTAGTTTAGTCAAGACTTGGGATATCTTCCCAGATTTTATGTAAACAATTTTGATAACTTCCACAGGGATGTTTTACCCTGTGGAAGGTCTTTAAATACTTATTATTTTGTGTAATAAGGATCATCCTCACTTGTGGGAGAACCAGGCTATGGATTTCTAATACAAACTGAGACAGAAGTTGATGTTCTGCTACAGCTTTCGTTTTCATAATATCAATCTTTTGTTTCAAGTTTATGCATGTCATCTGTAATTGATTATAGACTACTTTAGCTATCATAGTCTATTGCAAAATGATGTGATTTAATCAATGTGATCCATGTCTGATTTCTTTCATTACTTTAAAAATACAGCAATTACTTTGTTCAGTTACTGAATGACAGATTTATCTTCTTCATCAATTGAATTATTTTGTATAAGTCTTTGCATACATATTTATCTAACTGTGAAGACTTATAAATCATATAATTGTTGTAATTTTTTATGTCTTGTTTGTCCTGTAATTATATTGAAGAGCACTGCAGCTATCGTTTACGAGAAGGTTCTGGATAATTCGGTGCGGTTTTCCCCCCTCTGATCAGCTAAGACAATCATCATACACAGGACAAATTTGGAGCGTTTTTCCAGGTCAGTTTGTAATTTATTTTTGTTAGTTTGTTTAGTATAATATTAGTAGTTTAGTTAGATATATGTTTAGTTAGATGTGTAGTTAGAATTAGTATATTAGTTTTTTAGTTTAGTTATTTTTTTTTTATTTCTGTTCATAAAATTATAAAATCAACAAAAAATATCTTTCTCTGTCTTAGGGCAGAATATAAATGAATTTTTCAGTTTTTATGTAAATCTGTAAATTGTAGATATTGTACATTTTGTGAATATGATTTATTTCTATTAGTAGTTAGATAGTTAATTAGTTAGAGTTAGTATAGTATTAGTTAATAGATTGTATATATAGAATAGTTAGATTAGTTTAGTTTGTTTAATAGTTAGTTTTAGTTAGATTAGTTTACTAGTTTGTTTTATTTCTTTTTAGTTAGATTAGTTAGTTTAGAGTAGTTTTCTTTTTGTTTTCTTAGGACCTTAGATTGGCTAACGGAGCCACTAAACCCATCAGGGTGGTTCATCCCAAACGGCTTGGGTTATTAGACAACCCCAGACCGGTTCCACTCTCCCAGTTGACGGACGGTCAATTTTTCCTGTCAACAGGGCTGCAAACAATTGACAACCTTTTCTATAGCACTTCTTCAGCTGCATTGCTGAGATTTCTCTAACAACCACAGCTCTGGGAATTACTTGGACTATTTTCTGATTTCCCTCCTCATCTAGGCATGTAAATTCCATGTTACGCCAGTCGAGGAGGGCATGGTGTTGGTCCAACCAGTCCATCCCAATTAAACAGTCATAAGAATCTAAAGGCAAAATATTCAATTCAGCCTTCGTGCTCAATCCCTTCATGTCCACCGGACAGGAATTAACCAACTCAGTGACTTTCCTTTGGGTTCCTGTAGCCAACTACACTAACCAAGACTTTTCATGTTTGCTTCTTGATAAATGCAAAGTTTCTACCACTCTAGGGTCTATATAACTATGGCTAGCCCCTGAATCAATTAAAATAATAAATGGTTGGATGTTAATCATACCTTCCACTTCAATCATGTGCGATTGAAATTCATCTTGCTTGTTGTCCAGGGCCGCATAGATCCTTGGCATTCTACTGTCCATGTCCTCCACTATTTCAATTTGTTGAACATTATGGATAGCTCTTGCTTTGCCATTTTTATGGGGACAATCTCTGTATTTGTGGTTCTCTTTACAACCCCAACACTTAATGGGTGTCTGTCTCATCCTTTGTTCTCCCACTTCAGCCATTCTCGGCTCTCTAAATGATGGATGTCCTTGAGGACTATTTCTGAAAAAAGGGAGGTTCATTTCCCTTATGCCTTTGTTCTTTCTTAAACTTCTTCTGGTCATCCCAAGCCTTCCGAAAGGTAGGCTTTTCTCTTTATTGTTCATATAAGCATTTCTCTCTTCTTATTATTTCTTCCATAGTCTTAGGATCATCATACTGAATCTTGTCACCAATGGGAGGTGGCAGTCCACTCAGATACCTTTGAATCTTGACAACCTCATCTTTGATGAATGGAACATACTTCAGTAATTCCAAAAACCTTCGTTCGTATTCATCAATGGTCATGCTGCCCAGATTGAGTTCAAAGAACTCCTTCATATTTCTGTCATAGTATCTTTTAGTCAGGTATTTCCTCTCAAAATACCTCTTGAATTCCTTCCATGTGATATCTTTCTCTCTAACGTTTTGCACCTGCACAGGTTGATCCCACCACATGGATGCTTTTCCTTTTAGTTGATACATCACAATTCTTCCTTCTGCTTGAGAGGAATAATTTTGTAGTTGGAAATATTTCCTCATGCCAAGCAACCATGTTTCGGCATCTTCCTCCTTCTTATGTTCTCCATCAAATATAGGAGGCTTAATCTTATTCATTTCCCCTTTCAATTCATCCATCCCAGATCTCCTGTGCTTTTTGGTAGGATATGGGCTTGAAATACTGTGTGATTCCCTACTGGAATGCTTTGGGGAGTGACGACGATGTCTGCTGACACTCCTTGATCTTCTTTTCCTCTCAGGGGTCCTGCGACTCTCTGTTTTTCTTGAGTCACTCTACTTTTACAATTTCTTTTCTATTCTTTCCAGACTCTTCAACATCCTTAAGTTGAATTGACCCTGCCTATCCCCGACTTTCATGAGATTTCGGCTATCAACTTAGTGAGCCTGGGCATATTTCTACAATCTTTCAATGATTTTCATCATATGCCCTTCCTTATCCAATTCTCGTATGTGCCCATTGGAGTTCGATCCTTCGAATCCCAAGTTGACATCCCTTCCTTCTCTTTCATTCTCTGAATTGGAGGCAATCAACACCTCTTCCATTTCTATACTCGGCATCGATTCACGGCTATCCTGACACTCGTTGAACTCTGCACACACAACATGAAGTCAACCAAATTTTGTTAGGCCTTAAACCCTTAATAAAACTACAACATTCATAAACCAATGCGAATAAGAAAACGTTTCGATTCCATGAATTTTCTGAGCTCTGTTTGGCTCTACAATTTCCGTCCATAGCCCCCATTTTCTTAGTCCCCAACCCATGCGTTCACAGGACATGATCAAATGCTAAACTGCTAGGTGATACAAGGCTCTCCAAATGAAACTTCAGGTTTCGGGATTTCGGCACTTCAAGGTTTCGGGTTTTGGGGTTTTGGTCCCGAAGGTTCTCACACTTGCTTCCCTCTCCAAATCCTGACTTCCAAAATCCCAATTTAATTTACCCTTTGGGCCCACATAGCACAATTGTCACCCACAACTATGGTGGCATGTGGCACGTTTAGGAGGGTCCACACCACCTTCAATGATGTCATCAGGTCCTACCATGCTCACTTTTCTTTTCGACCCACTGGCACGTGGTACACACCCATGTGTCCACGTCCATTCCAAGAGAAATCCAACGGTTCGACCTCTCTTAGATATACGACACAGATCCTTTCGACGTTTTGGGGTTTTGAGGTTTCAGGGTTCCATGCCTAAGCTCACTCTGTTTTTCCCCAACAACCGAAATCGTGTAATCACAACTTACCTTTTGCTTGATCTAACGGTCAATCCTTATACTTCTGATCTATGGTGTAGATCGTTTTGGAACTTTCAGGGTTTCAGGTTTTCGGTAACCGAGAGTTCATGATGCAGAGGCTCCAAATCTCTTGTCACTTCAATCCCCGAATTCAGATACATGAGTTCTTGTATGAGATCCAACGATCCTTGATGATTCAGATCTAACGGTCCAGATCTTTTCAAAGTTTCGTGAACCGGGAGTTCATGATGCAGCGATTCCAAATCTTCGGTTATGATCCAATCATGAATTTGCATTTCGTGAATTATCACAAACTCACCCTTACACCATTTCAAGTCACAAGTCAGTGAAAGGTTGATCTCTCTCCACGTTTCCTTTCCGATAGACGGTCCCGACGAATTTGAGATTTCGCGTATCACGATTTCCACACTTCTATGCAACTCCAAAGGGTTTTAAACCTTGTGCATGTTCTCCAGATTTAACGATTGTGAGGGTTCTCCTTTCCTCCCGAATAGATTTTATGGATACAACACTTCTAGTGTGGAGTTCTCTCTCTCCCTGTGGCCATATACCACACCGACTGCAATTTTATAATACTGCTACACCTCCTGAGCTTTGTAACATGGTCAAGTAGCCCGTTGACACTCAAAAACATTCTGAGGTCTGAAATTAGTCCTCCAGACACAATTTCCTTCTCAAAACCTCGGTCCAAAGACCACTTATCTGGCCCATCCAGGCTCAGTGTTGAAACTAGGCTTTGATACCAAACTCTAACGTCCTCGGCTGTCATCCCACTGGCCAGGAAAATGTTACTACTGTGAAGAACAATATCATTGTCATACTTAATCAATAACATGCATTTAAGTCATATTAAACACATTTAACTCAGAGTAAGCACAAGATTACTGCTAACATAAATAATCCCTGTCATTAACAATAATTCATATGCACAACATAATACAT
>JZKD02S1996993.1:375702-400911 GCA_000966675.3 Picea glauca | reverse complement strand
TATTAAAAGGGAATTTGTGATTAAATATTAGAAAATCGACATGTTTTCATATATATCTCAAAAATGTGTGATATTTGTAATGTGTAGGAATATGTGAAGGATTAATTCAAAAAGAATTTTCAAATACTTCCTCCACCATTCCAATATTTGAGGAGATAATTCAAGCCTATTCCAAGGAGAAGATCATGGAGATATGGATAAACATATCTTATCCAAGATATATGAGAGATATGTGTGAGGATTTGAAGGGTTCATATTTTGTAATAATGGGAAATTGGTTGAGAGAAAAGTCGATCTGTAATTATGAGATACTTATCTTATTTCCAAATCTCTCATGTATAAAAGAGAGTGCTCTCACTTCATGAGGAGGGGAATTGTTATGATGTAGATTGGATTCATGAAAAGACTCTTTTTGTAAACCTACTTGTTGAAGATTAATGAAAGTCTGAATTCAATTATCTTGTGTCTTTTAGAAGTTAGCATCTGTTGATCTAAAATCTTCCATGTTGGCATCGACAAGGACCACCGATCCATCTTGGTAAGCTCATTGTAAATTATTAGTGAAGATTTTCATTTCATGTACCTATTATTTTGATTTCATGTTATTTTGTTTTGATTTCACTATTCGAATTTGTTTCAAAGTGTGGTAATGCAGGAATAGTTGGATCTCCATATTTCACCATACATGAGATTTAAGGGAGCATCCCACTACACTTATCTTTCTTTTCCATAAATGATTCGGTTACACCTTGATAACACATGCACAATCAAGACCTCCATATCTCACCATACATGCACCTATAATGGAATGTTGTGAATGTGCAAAGTGTTAATTGTTGTTAGTTTAGTTGCTCCAGGAGATAAAATCAAAATTTCACATTGAGCCATCAATGAACAGGTTCATCACCTGAGCAAGAGCTTTAAATCATATGCTTGTTTATGAGTTTTTCTTTCCAGCTTTTGAATTGTGTGAAGATTTTTATTTTTAAAAGTGTGTTGGTTTCTAAATGGTTTTCTTATCTAAGCTATACTAAACAGACATAGGAACCTATCTGTTATCGACACATATAGTGCATCAACTCTACTGATTATGAATCTCGGTCGATAATTTATGTTTGTGAATATATTATGCATATAATTACACTAACAAAATTGTGGGAAGAAGGACCGAAGTATGGAAGTATGGACCCAAGGGGAGCTTTCCTTGATGACAATAGTTGAGAGACAACAATCGTTGAGTGGTGACGAGATTTGGATATGGGGCATAAATTCCATGGAGATTGATGGAAGTTGCTGAGAATGGAAAAAACTTGGAGTGGGGGAGGATGTAAGGTCTCCCATGACACCCACTGAGCGTGCACATTCCTTGGGAATATTTGGTGATGGAACAAACAAAGAGCATAAGGAGGAATCTATTGGTTGGGAAAATGAAGACATGTGGGTGTCAGAAGGGGTAGCTTTGCATGATGGTGATTTGTGACACTAAGAGGGAACACACCTTACTTTCCTTAGAATGATTGATGAAGACTTAGGTTGCTTTTGGGTAAGGGTGGGGAAAATTGGGATCATTCCCAAGGAGCGAACCCATTTTCCCTCGACAACATGGGTGCACCAGAGATGTTGGATGAACCCATCATACACCCACGAGGAGTCACGATGATCATCACGATAGAATGCACAAGGCAAGGGGTGTGCACCTAAGGATGGGATGCACCATTCCAAGAGACATCACAGTTGATGGGCACGTGGGCTTGTTTGGGAGCACTGGGTCCACATAGTGGCACATCAAGTCATTTAGGTGTGGGTTTGCGAAGGTGAGTGACTCACCCAAAAGACATGACGTTTTTCACAAGTGACCCATGGAGTCCCTATAAGAGCACAAGGGAGCACAACCAAGGAAGGAAAGAATATTGGCAAGATATTTGGAGAACAAGTATAAGGCAACAAATGGAGGTGGAACTGCCAAAAAGGAATACAAGTAGTCAAGGGTGGTGTTGGAAATACTGTCTTTGATATGTTGTCATTGATGTAAAAAAAAATCGATGTTGTTGTGATGTGATGCTGAGTTGTTATAAATGAGGAATATACCTAAAGCTCAGGAGAATCAACATATTAGATTACACGAGATCAGAAGAAAATATCTTTGGTTCAAGTTTGAATCCAAGTATAAGCCCAAAAAATAAGAAGAGATGATGCACATGAGGCTTAGAATAAAAGACGCACATGAGCCATCCATTATCAAATTTAGGAATGACTTAAACCATCAAAACGAGGGGAAGTTAGAGTTTGGAAGAATTATATCTCAAATGACATATTTGTAGAAGGTTTTTCAAAAGGTGTCCTAGCCATTGAATAAAAGCTGAGTAGAACAATAGTCAACTCTGACACTAATCACTCCAGAGGAAAGAAGCTCATAATAAGAAAAGATTACCCGAAGGTCAAAGTCTCGAAGTGGACATGAGTCATATGATCTGAGGAACACTACGGGTAATATCCCGACCATCAGATCAAGGAAAGTAGAAGGATAGGATAAGCAAGGCAAAAGGCCTGAGATACGAAATACCTAAATTCCCGATAGTCGTTGGATCAAGTTAATCCTTTTTGGGTTAAATACAGAACATCATATCTAGAGAATACATGATGACTGTTGGATCAGGATAGTGGTCAACTTCGACAGTGACCACTTCGGTGAGAATGGGTTGAGAACATGTAAATTTACCTGAAGGCCAAAGTTTTGAAGTCACAAAGTGAAGACACATAGCACACACATAAGGAGATTCTTGTTAGCAGACCACGTCATAGCCATTGATCAAGTACAATGGAAATATATTTGTTGATCAAGTACAGTGGAAAGATAGAGTAAGTATAAATCATGAAGTAACATTGACCGTTGATCTACTTTGGGAGAATTATCAATCGATGATCAAGCATAATGGAAGGATAGAGTAAGTGGATGTGTTAAATGACAGCACGTGGTCACCACCGCTTTATGACTTATTCGGTAGGAAATCTGATGCAGGAGCATCTCTCACATCAAGCGAGCCAGCACGGAGAGCAAGAGACAGCTGGACAAGCCAGCACAATTCCTTTTTAAATCTCACTTAGAAGTTGTTGTGCGATCTTAAATGTGTCATTTAAGATGAGGTGCACTTGTATATTGAAATGGACATTGAGAAGATAGCTCTTGTCCTTAGGTAGATAGTCGGCATTTAAGATAGTTAATGTAAAGTAGATAGAAATTTAATTCTAGATTTGATAGCTTTAGAGTCCAAGAGGGAAAACGGATATAGACACCCTCATTATATCATTGAAACATAATCCTAAGCAAGATTATTGATTGAAGAAGCAGAAGAGCATGCAGAGAACTGTATGAAGAACACCCATATACAGACATTTGGATTAATAGAATAAATCTTTGATTCAATTTCATGGTTTGTGTTGTTTCTCTGTGTATCAATGTTATGCTCATGAATGTTTGCTTCCTATCATACATTTGATTTTATATGCTGTGTATGTGATTTCATGGTGGAATTGAAGTCTTAGAGGAAGAGTGAATGAGTTTCAATTGTTTCTCTAATTGAGCCAGAGGATCCTGCAAGGAGTGCAGTCGAATTGTCCGCAAGGAGTGCGTTGACAGAAGGGTTCAATTAGAGATAGCATTTGCTCTCATTTCCTCGAAGGTGTATTTGGGCACAGAGGAGCCATGCAAGGAGTGTGCAGGCTAAGCTAAGTCTCAGAGTTGCAATTCTGAGTAGACGGATTGAAGACTGATACTGCAGGAGTGTGCAGGGTTGAGAGATTTCAACACTCAGTCGAGGTTGAAGGGTTGCCACAAGGAGTGCATGCAAAAGGTTTCACAGAAGACTTGAAGTCGTGGAAGAATCTCATGAGGAATAGGCCTTTGAATTCACTGAAGAGTAAGTGCAGGGAAGCTTCCATTGAAATTCTAAGGAAAGCATCGCAGGTTTGCGAACAAGTGAACGAGTCCTATGGAAAGGAACACACTCGTTTCGCAAAATTTTCCAGAAGAAGAACGAATGGTTGTAATCTTCTGGGGATATTTTGCGAGCTTCTGAAGACTGTTGGATCTCACAGTTGTGTAAGGAGGTTACAGTATAAGTGCAGAAAGGTTCGAATCTCAGGAGGGGACGAGCCGTAGATCCAATCCAGCCAGGGTCATCGGATCAATCGCGAGATCGCCTATCGGGGATGCGCGAGAAAAGAGTCGAAGGTTTGGCCACAGAAATTGTGATATTGTGATACATGATATCCTAACGACTGCGTAGGTAGTGTGGGCCACAAGAGTTGGTGACGTGGAAAGGTGGCGTGAGTTATCGAGGTTTCGCAGCAAAAGTTTTAAGCTTTGGATATCAGGATTCACGATCCCGCGAAGTCCGAAGTCCCAACGAGATAAGGGACCATTGAAAAGTCAACTCACGTGAGCATCAACATTTCAGTGCATCGGGTATCGAGGGTTGGAAAGACGAGTGTTTGGTGTCGCGAGTAGCAAAGTTGTGATAGAGCCGAAGTCTCGATAGCGGAGAGAGAGAAAAGTCAGCAATTGACTGGCCATCGGGTCTCAGGGATTCGAGAGCCTAGAGATCGACAGTGAACTTGCGAAGTCGCGAGTTTCGATCCTCCAATAACTAAATAAAGGGGGATCGCACCGAAGAGAATCTGTGGGTGCAGATTTCCCGATAGGGAAATTGAAGAACCTTGGATTTCTTCGGGCCGAGAAGAAGAAGACCTTGTGTGAGTGTGTAGACCTTCTGACTTGCGGGTGGTGAAGGGGATGCGTTGCTGTCAGAGTGGTATCAGAGCGAGAATATCTCTTTGCTTTCTGTAGTAGAGAAAGAGAATTCTCCATGCCGCCGAGGAGAGAAAGGCAGTCACCTGATCCAGAAGATAGGGAGGTGAGGAGAAGAGGCAAGAAGGCAGTCAATCCAGAGATGGAGAGGAAAATGCATGATCTCTGAGCAAGAATTGAAGACATGGAGATAGCGCAAAGATGCATAGTCAAGTGTAGGGGATATTAGTGACTCTGAGAGTGAGATTGAGGCTGAACGAGAGGAGGAAGTTAAAGTCAAAGATGCATCAATCGAGCGTTTGATCAAAGCCATTGCCAGAATGGGTGTGAAGGCAAAAATGGACATTCCAGTTTATGAGGGAAACTTGGATGCCGAGGAGCTACTAGACTAGATTAGATCTCTCGATACATACTTCGATTATGAAGATGTCAAAGAGGATAGGAAATTCAAGCATGCTATTACGCGCTTGAAAGGACATGCAACATTGTGGTGGGATGAGCTACAAGATGACATACGCTGCAAAGGCAAGCAAAATATCAAGAGCTGGGATCGAATGATCGCGAAGATGAAAGAAAAATTCATCCCTAGAGATTACCAAATTACTCTGTTTAGGAGGATGCAGAATCTGAAACAGAAGCTGATGACAGTGAAAGAATACACTGAGGAATTCTATTGACTAAACATCAGAGCAGGTCATCGGGAGAGCGATGATGAGAAGGTTGCTAGATATTTGAATGGTCTGAGATATGACATTCAGGATGAATTAAGCATGCTAACCATCCAAACAGTGGAAGATGCTTACCAATTGGCTCTGAAAGCCGAGGAGAAGTTGAGACAAAAGCAAGGGCAGAGAAGCCGAGGCAGAAGCCAGCCCAGAGGCAAGACAGTTGCCCAGGAAAAATACCAGAAGCCCAGGGAGGAACAGAAGAAACCTCAGGGTAAAGTTGAAAGAGGTGGAACCTCACAGAGAGGGCCATATGCTGAGCAGAGAGGACAACATACAGAGCAGAGCGGAGGATATGCTGATGGAAATACTTTTCCTCATACCATAGGTAGAGGAAGAGGTCGAGGCGGAGTAATCACATGTTTCACATGTGGGAAGAATGGGCACAAGTCATATGAGTGTCCAAAGAAAAAGAAGGACATTGGAGAAGCTCACATCACAGAAGAACAGAGGTGTGATGCTGAGGCAGAAGATGGAAGATTGCTTATGATGCGAAAAGTCCTTTTGACACCCGAGAAAGAGGTGGAGAGTTCAGTTCAAAGGACCAGAATTTTCCAAACAGCTTGCAAGACCAAGGATAGGGTGTGCAAGGTTATTGTTGACAGTGGTAGCACAAATAATCTCGTGTCCATAGAGATGGTAAAGAAGTTGGAGCTGGAGACGACTGATCATCCAAGCCCATACAGAGTTTCGTGGCTACAAAAACGACACCAGGTAACTATTACTAAACAATGCTTGGTCGAATTCAAGATAGGAGGGTATAATAACAAGATCTTATGTGATGTTATTCCCATGGATGTTTGTCATTTATTGCTGGGTAGACCATGGCAATATGACAGAAATGTGATTCATGATGGGAGAATGAACACATATACCCTGGAGAAGAATGGGAGAACCCATATGTTGCTTTCGATAAAGGATAAGGAGGTAAAGCCAGAAGTAAGCAACACAGTACTTATCATGAGTGGGAAGGAACTTCTTATGGAAGTGAAGAAGAAAGAAGATCCACAATTCTTTGTGGTCAGAAAATCGAGGATTGTTCTGACTAGCACAAGAGTGGATGATTTACCAGATGAGATTCAGGAACTGTTGGAAGAGTTCACTGACATCATAGTGGACGAATTACCTCGTTCGTTTCCACCGATGAGAAGTGTGAGTCATCATATAGACCTCATACCAGGAGCTAGTTTGCCGAACAAAGCCGCATATAGGTTGACGCCGCAAAAAAATGAAGAGGTCAAGAAGAAGATCCAGGATTTGATGGACAAAGGATTGGTCAGGGAGAGCTTGAGTCCGTGTGCTGTTCCGACAGTACTCAGTCCCAAGAAAGACGGAGGCTGGAGAATGTGTACCGAATCAAGAGAAATCAACAAGATAACCATCAGGTACAGGTTTCCACTGCCGAGAATGGATGATCTGATGGATTACCTAAGTGGGGCAAAGTATTTTTCAAAGATAGATTTGAAAAGCAGATACCACCAGATTCGCATGAGGGAAGGCGATGAGTGGAAGACAGCCTTCAAGACCAAGGAAGGACTGTATGAATGGCTAGTCATGTTGTTTGGCTTGACGAATGAGCCAAGTACATTCATGAGGCTAATGAACGAAGTCTTGAGGGAATTCATCGGAAAATTTGTCATTGTGTACTTGGATGACATACTGATTTACAGTAAATCAGTGGCAGAACACTTGAAGCATTTGGCTATAGTGATGCAAAAGCTACAGTGGGAGAAGTTGTTGATTAATATGAAGAAATCCTCATTTATGAAGACAGAGCTCATTTACTTGGGTTTTGTTATTTCGGCTAATGAGTTGAGGATGGACCCAGGTAAGGTAGAAGTAATTAATAATTGGCCATCACCGAGAAATGTTTTTGAGGTGAGAAGTTTTCATGGTTTGGCTAGTTTCTACCGGAACTTCATCAGAAATTTCAGTGGAATTAGCGCAGCAATGATGGATACAGTGAAGAAGCGGCATAAGTATTTTCATTGGACAACAAAGGCTGAGAAGAGCTTCAATTTGCTGAAGCAGAAGATCACGGAACAACCGGTTTTGGTGTTGCCGGATTTCCTGAAGACATTTCAGGTGAAATGTGATGCAAGTGGGTATGCCATAGGAGCGGTCTTAAGTCAGGAAGACAGGCCGGTTGCATATTTCAGTGAGAAGCTAGATGAAGCAAAATTGAAATGCTACATGTAAGATAAAGAATTTTATGCTATCATACAGGCACTGAAGAAGTGGAGGCATTACTTGATACCCAAAGAATTTGTTTTGTACAGTGATAATCATGCATTACAGTTTGTGACTCAATAGGAGAAGTTGAATAAAAAACATGCCAAATGGGTAGAGTATATGCAAAATTTCACGTTTGTGATTAAGCATATTTTGGGTATTGCTAACAAAGTGGATGATGCTTTGAGCAGGAAGTGTTTGTTGTTGCAGGAATTTCGAGTCAAAACATTGGGTTTTGAAAATCTCAGGGACATGTACGCAGGAGATGCAGATTTTGGAGAGGCGTATGAAGCAGCTGAGAATCCAGTTCTCAGAGACCGAAGCCCTTGGATAGATTATATGATCCATGAAGGATTGTTGTTCAGAGGAAATCAACTGTGTATTCCGAAATGCTCCATGAGGGAGAACTTGTTGAAGGAGAAACACAGTGGTGGATTGGCAGGACATTTTGGCCATGAAAAAACATTCGCAAAGCTAAGCGAATCATATTTTTGGCCAGGGATGTGAGCAGATGTCAAGAGATTTGTTGACAGATGTTGAGTTTTCCAACATTTGAAGGGAGAAAACATAATGCAGGTTTTTATCAACCATTACCCGTACCAGAGAGGCCATGGGAGGTGATAAGCATGGATTTTGTATTGGGGTTGCCAAGGACGCAAAGAGGTGTTGATTCAATCTTTGTGGTCATGGAAAGATTTTTGAAAATGGCACATTTCATCCCATGCCAAAAGACCAACGATGCGACTCACATCGCAAATCTGTTTTTTAAGGAGGTCATTCGACTTCATGGATTGCCGAAAAGCATAGTTTCAGACAGGGACACTAAATTCATAGGGCATTTTTGGAGAACCCTATGGAAAAAGCTGGGAACTAACTTAGCGTTTAGTTCTGCTTATCATCCTCAGACGGATGGAAAAATAGAGGTGGTGAACAGAAGTCTGGGAGACTTGCTGAGAAGCTTGGTGACAGAGCCCCATAGCAGTTGGGACCACATATTGCCACAGGCAGAGTTCGCCTACAATGATTCGGTGAATCGGAGCACAGGGAAGAGTCCATTTTAGGTTGTATATGGGATGCAACCGAGATGAGTTTCTGAATTGCGAGATTCAGAATAGACTGCTACTAGCAGCGCTAGTGCAGGAGAGTTCATTGAGGCGATGAAAGAACTTCACCACAGGGTGAAGGAACGACTGTTGAAATCAAATCAAGAGTATAAGTGCAGAGCGGATCAGCATCAGAGACAACTTTAGTTTGAAGTTGGTGATCTAGTTCTGTCCCACTTGAGAAAAGAAAGGTTCCCGAGGGGAACATATAATAAACTCAAGATGAAGAAAATCGGTCCATGCAAGATCTTGAGCAAATTCAGAGAAAATGCTTATGAGATTGAGTTTCCGGATGGCATCGGAATATCTCTGATATTCAATATCGTAGACTTATACCCATATAAAGCTAGAGAAGTAGAGACTGGAACCGAATAGCCAGTGATCCAGTGGATGAAACAATTGCTAGTTGTAGAGAAGCCACAGATGGAATGAATACTGGACAAGAGAGTGGGTAAGAAGACCAGAAGAAAAGAATACTATGAGTATCTGGTTAAGTGGAAGAACCACCCAGTGGAAGATGCCAGCTGGGAAAATGAAGCAGAGATACAGAAGCATGGACAGATCGTGCAGGAGCTCATGGACAGGAGCCCATGAAATTTTTCAAGCCGAGGAGTATGATGCAGGAGCATATCTCACATCAAGCGAGCCAACGCGGAGAGAAAGAGACAGCTGGACAATCCCACAATTCCTTTTTGAATATCATTTAGAAGTTGTTGCACGATCTTAAATGTGTCATTTAAGATGAGGCGCACTTGTATATTGAAATGGACCTTGAGCGGATAGCTCTCGTCCTTAGGTAGATAATTGGCATTTAAGATAGTTAATGTAAAGTAGATAGAAATTTAATTCTAGATTTGATAGCTTTAGAGTCCAAGAGGGAAAACGGATATAGACACCCTTATTGTATCATTGAAACATAAGCCTGAGCAAGATTATCGATTGAAGAAGCAGAAGATCATGCAGAGAACTGTATGAAGAACACCCATATACAGACATTTGGATTAATAGAAGAAAGCTTTGATTCAATTTCATGGTTTGTGTTGTTTCTCTGTGTATCAATGTTACGCTCATGAATGTTTGCTTCCTGTCATACATTTGCTTTTATATGCTGTGTATGTGATTTCATGGTGGAATTGAAGTCTTAGAGGAAGAGTGAATGATTTTCAATTGTTTCTCTAATTGAGCCAGAGGATTCCTGCAAGGATTGCAGTCGAATTGTCCGCAAGGAGTGCGTTGACAGAAGGGTTCAATTAGAGATAGCATTTGCTCTCATTTCCTCGAAGGTGCAGTTGGGCACAGAGGAGCCGTGCAAAGAGTGCGTAGGCTAAGCTAAGTCTTAGAGTTGCGATTCTGAGAAGAGGGATTGAAGACTGCTACTGCAGGAGTGCGCAGGGTTGAGAGATTTCAACACTCAGTCGAGGTTGAAGGGTTGCCGCAAGGAGTGCATGCAAAAGGTTTCACAAAAGACTTGAAGTCCTAGAAGAAGCTCAGGAGGAATAGGCCTTTGAATTCACTGAAGAGTAAGTGCAGGGAAGCTGCCATTGAAATTCTGAGGAAAGCGTCGCACGTTGGTGAACAAGTGAACGAGTCTTGTGGAAAGGAACGCACTTGTTTCGCAAAATTTTCCAAAAGAAGAACGGATGGTTGAAATCTTCTGGGGAGATTTCGCGAGCTTCTGAAGACCGTTGGATCTCGCAGTGGTGTAAGGAGGTTACAGTATAAGTGCATAAAGGTTCGAAGCTCAGGAGGGGCTGAGCCGTAGATCCAATCCATTCAGGGTTGTCGGATCAATTGCGAGATCGCCTATCGGGGATTCGCGAGAAAAGATTCGAAGGTTTGGCCACAGGAATTGCGATATTGCGATACACGATATCTCGACAACTGCGTAGGTAGTGTGGGCCACAGGAGTTGGTGACGTGGAAAGGTGACGTGAGTTATCGAGGTTTCGCAGTGAAAGTTTCGATCTTTGGATATCAAGATTCGCGATCCCGCGAAGTCTGAAGTCCCGACAAGATAAGGGACCGTTGAAAAGTCAACTCACGTGAGCATCGATGTTTTGGCGCATCGGGTATCGGGGGTTGGAAAGCTGAGTGTTTGGTGTCACAAGTAGCAAAGTCGCAATAGAGCTGAAGTCCCGATAGTGGAGAGAGAGAAAAGTCAGCAATTGACTAGCCATCGGGTCTCGGGGATTCGAGAGCCTAGAGATTGACAGTGAACTTGCGAAGTCGCAAGTTCTGATCCTCCGATAACTAAAGAAATGGGGATCGTGCCGAAGAGAATATGTGAGTGCATATTTCCCAATAGGGAAATTGAAGAACCTTGGAGTTCTTCGGGTCGAGAAGAAGAAGATCCTATATGAGTGCGTGGACCTTCCGACCTGCGGGTGGTGAAGGGGCTACGTTGCCGTCAAAATCATTTCGGAGGAATTGCCACTCCTAAGTCCAGGAACCACAAATAACCGAAGTTCCAAAATAAAAGATAATCGTTCATCTCAAATCTTGATTAAGTTATGATCATCGATTGTGATTAAAGCCTCTAGATAAGTAAGGATCGTTTGATCATAGAAGATTAAATATGGAACTTCCGATCTACTAGTGGATATTGTATACGCACTTTGACAAAATCTAGCTCAAGAGGTTTGGAAGGTTGCAAAGGCCTAAATTCCCGAAGGATGAAGCACTAGAGTACTTGGTTCCAACCCTCAGTCACGGGTTACGAACATATAAGCCATAAGGTGTTGGGTACATCGGTTAGTTAATAAGCCCATGGTTTTGCATTGTTGGTCACATGTACATGATTTGAAGGAAGTGCCTCTACAGAACTCAATTTCTGCAATATTTGTAGAGACATGGAATCAAATTAAAAAATAAATTGGTCCATATATGTGATTGATTTATGAAAAACACTTCCACTGAATTAAAGAATTAACAATAATGTTTGAATAGTAATAGTGATTATTGTTAATATTAAAATTAAGAGGTGCGATGGTCCAAATGAAGGGACACAATGCTTCATAGCTCACAACAGTTGGAATAGTATATAAAAAAGAAATAATGGTGAGAAGAAAGTGTCAGATCATAAGATCAAAACAACAACAGAGTCCAAGAAGAAGAACTGATGATTCTTATGAAGTGAGGGTGGAAGGGAGGAGCACGGAAGGATTCATATCATTTAAGTGTAATTTAAGGGAGTTGGTTCTTCCTAGGGTTGGTTCCCTAAAAACAAGGGAGTTGGTGCTTCCTAGGGTTGGTTCCCTAAAAAAAAGGGAGTTGGTGCTTCCTAGGGTTGCTGACCTAAAGAAAAGGGAGGTGGTGCTTCCTAGGGTTGGTTCCCTGAAGAAGGGGATCTGTGTCTCCTAGAGTTGGTGCTCTAAAAATGATTTATGTCCTTCACTGAATCACTACTCTTTATAAAACCTTGTAGATCTTGTTAAATATATTTATATAATTGATTTTGCATACAATTCATTGTTGATTTATTGTGGTAATCAATAAAATATAAAAAGTAACTACTAATTGTTAAAAAAGGGGTAATATTGATTCACCCACCCTCTTAGTATTCCAACAATTCGTATCATAGTGGGTTCCTTTAGTAGAGTCTAAACAACTAGAAGGTAGATCCTAAAGATGGATCAACAAGAGGGAATGTCTAACAACAAAGAACCATTGTTTAATGGAGGAGGCTATGCTCAATGGAAAATAAGAATGGAAAAATTCATGTTGGCTCTTGGTTTTGATATCTGGTAATCTGCTATAGATGGTTACACTGCACCAACTACTCCACCCAAAGATAATTCACGAAAGAAAATCTGCAATGACAACTCAAGAGAAGTTAACGCAATTCTAAGAGGGCTGAAAAATTCTATCCATGTAAAGGTTATGGATTGTAAATCGGCCAAAGAAATATGGGACAAATTGGAGGTTTTATATGAAGTAGAAAAATTCAGGGAAGCCAAACTATAGACCTATAGAACTCAATTTGAAAATCTAAAAATGAAAGAAGAAGAGAACATTGTTGAATACTTTCGTAGGGTAGATGAAGTGGTTAATTCAATCAGAGAAACAAGAGAAGAACTTATAGATAAACCTATTGTGCAAAAGATACTAAGGTCATTACCTATGAGATATGATGCCAAGATCTCTACAATTGAATATAGGTCTGATCTTAACACACTCACAAATTATCAACTCCTTGGAATTTTTACAGCATATGAAATGAGAACAGGGAATGATAAATCATAAAAAAGAGGAACAACCTTTAAAGCTTCTAAACTGAGGTAGGAGAAAAATACCAATGATGATTTATCATATATATATGATGAGGAAACTGCTAACTTCATAAAGAAACTCAAGAAAGGGTCAGGGAAATACAAAGGGAAGATTCCTCTAATATGTTTCAACTGTGGAAAAATTGGACACTTTTCCAACAAGTGTCCCTATCCTAAGTAGGAGGAAAGTGATAACGAAAGAACCTTAAAAAATCAGAAGCAAACCAAAACTAATAATAAAAATAAGTTCTACAAGAAAAATAAAACGTTCTTTACCCAAGAAGACTATAGCTCATCAGAAGAAAATGAAGAAGACGAAACAAAGCTTCTATTTATTGGAATAAAAAATCAAAATGATAATCATTCAAAAGATGAAGAAGAAGTAAACTTCAAAGAATAAATCATTAGTATGATTGAAGAACTAAGAAAAACTAAAAAAACAACAACAGGGTACTAAGGGAAGAGCTTCTAGAGATTAAAGAAGCTACTAAATCAAGAGAGAGGGAAGTTTCCAAAACCATCAAAGAGTCAGAACATATCATTAGTGATTTGAAGTCATAGCTCCTGGAAACTATTAAAATTGAAGAAGTCATTGTACAACAACTTAATGATAAAAAACAAGTATGTGAGAAACTAGAAGTTGAGATTAAGTTACTAAAAAGTGAAATTGAGAAAGAAAAGAAGGGATCACAATTTGGAAATAGTTCAAAGATCTTGGATGAAATTCTCAGTAGTCAAAGGTCACCAAATAACAAAACTAGCATGGGATACACCCAATACTCAACTTCGACATCATAATGATGTGTCAAGAAACCAATCAGTTATGCAGATGTTTTGAAAATATCATTAAGAAAAAAAGATAATAAGGAAAAAATGATTCCATTGAAAACTGTTACACATAAACAAAAATCAATACTCCCTACTAGAGTAAAAAATGACAAGAAAAATACAATCATTAGAAGGAATCCCCCTAAATATCTGTTTATTGGATATTTTTACTCTTGTAATAATTTTGGACATAAGGAAGTACACTGCAAAGCTTATGGACAATACCATTGTAAAAATGTCCAAAGATATAAGAAAAATAAGTACAATATAGAGAAGAGAAACTATAACTCATTTTCTCCCTTGCAAAACCTCAATAGTGAATGCCAAAAATGCAACAACTATGATCATAAAACCAATGAATGTAGATTGCCAAAGTATGATAAAAGGATAAATATTCCTATTAATCAAAAAATATGGAAGAAAAATCAAACAGAGTGCAATGTAGCCTTATATGTAAGAAATCAAGGATGTCAATGGTATATAGACAGTGGATGTTTTAAACACATGACTAGAGATCAAAGTAAATTTCTCGAGTTAAATGAGAAAGGAAAAGGAAAAGTAGCTTTTGGAGATAACATGTCAGCCAAGATACTGAGAAAATGCACTGTTAGTTTAGGAAATAATAAAATCAAAGTAGAAGATATACTTCTGGTAGAAAATATCAAACCTAATATCCTAAGTTTAAGTAAAACATGTGATTAGGGTCACATACTTGATTTTGATTCTCAGAAATGTGAGATCAGAAAAAGGGACACTGGAAAGCTAGTGGCAGTTGCACCAAGAACATCTAGCAATGTGTACATCCTTAATATAGATGAAAAAGAAAAATGTTGGTTAAGCCAAGTAGATGAAAGATGGCTATGACATAGAAGGTTGGGACATTTAAGCTTTGACAATTTGATCAAAGATAACGAGAAAGAGTCAGTTAGGGACCTGCCAAAAATGATTAAGCCTTCAGATTCAATTTGTAAACATTGTCAAATAGGAAAGCAAACAAGAGTTAGGTTAAAAACAAAAGAGCATTCCACAACAAAACCATTAGATCTTATTCACACAGATCTATGCGGACCTTCCAGAACCAAAATCACTTATAGTGAACATTATTTTATGTTGATTGTTGATGATTACACAAGACTGAACTGGGTTTTCTTTTTAAAAGAAAAATCAGAAGCCTTTGAGAAATTTAAAATATATAAATCTCTTGTAGAAAATGAAACAGATCTCAAAATTAAATTTCTAAGATCAGAAAATGGAGGAGAATTCACCTCTAAAGAGTTCACTCAATTCTGTGAAAACCATGGTATCAAAAGACAGTTTTCAGCTCCCAAGACTCCTCAACAAAATGGAGTGGTAGAAAGGAAAAACAAAACAGTTCAAGAAGTTGCAAGAACTATGCTAAATGAATCGAAACTTCTAGACAAATTCTAGAGAGATGCAATCCACACAACAGTTCACATACTTAATAGAGCTCAGTTGAGACCCAATCATGACAAAACTCCTTATGAACTATGGTTTGGGAGGCCATCCTCTGTAAAACACTTTAGAATTTTTGGAAGTAAATGTTACATAAATAATGACGAAGATAAACTAGGAAATTTTGACCCAAGATCTTATGAAGGAATATTCTTAGGATAGTCATCGAATAAAAAGGAATACAGATTTTATAATATCAGACTACTAAAAATAGTGGAAAGTGAAAATGTAAAAATCGATGATCTAAAAAAGGGCATATCCCAAGGCTTTGATAAAAAATCTCAACAAGAAGATGATGATATAAAATATCAACAAGAGGATGATGATGTAGAATCTCAACAACAAGATGATGATATTAAATCTCAACAAGAGGATAATGATGTAGAATCTCAGCAAGAAGCTGATGATGAAACATAGGAAAATGAACCACACATTGATGAAGAAGACAATGAAGAAACGCCCTTTTCGAGAGATCCATAAAAAAGAGTTTAGAGGAATCATCCTAAAAGCTAGATCACTGGATATAAAAGTGTAGGAGTGGAAACAAGAAGGAAACTATCTTTTGACTCAGAACAAACAATATTATCCCTAATTAAACCTAAGTCAGTTAAAGAAGATTTCAAAAGTAAAGATTGGATAAAATCAATGAATGAAGAACTAGATCAAATAGAGAAGAATTAGACTTAGGAACTAGTTCCAAGACCCAAGACCCAAGAACACGAATGTGATAGGAACTAAGTGGATATTCAATAAAAAATTAAATGAAAATGGGGATATTATAAAGAAAAAATCCATATTAGTCTGCAAAGGATATTCCCAAGTAGAAGGTATTTATTTTGAAGAAACTTTCACTCCAATAGCAAGACTTGAGGCCATCAGAATGTTCCTAGAATTTGCATGCTTCATAAATTTCAAAATCTATCAGATGGATGTCAAATCAACATTCCTTAATGGAACACTAGAAGAAAAAGTCTACTTTGAGCAACCAGAAGGATTCATGTTATCAGAAAACCAGGACTATGTGTGCAAATTGAAAAAGGCTCTGTATGGTCTTAAACAAGCCCTAGAGAATGGTTCTCTAGGCTTGATCAGTATCTACAAAAACATGGATACAAGAGAGGGATTACTGACAACAACCTATATATAAAAATTTAGGATCAAAACATGATTGTTGTGGTAGTGTATGTAGATGACATCATATTTGGGAGTAATCTCACTACACTTAGCAAAAAATTTGCAACCAAAATGCAAGAAGAGTTTGAAATGTCTATGTTGGGATAACTTTCATTTTTCTTAGGTTTGCAAGTAAATCAAACCAAAAATTGAATATTCATTTCGAAAACCAAATATATTAAAGAAATGATAAAGAAATTTCAAATGGAATACAATAAACCTATGAGAACTCCCATGGTCACTGAATGTAGGCCAAATCTAGAATATGAATCACCAAAAGTGGATCAAACAATGTATAGATAAATGATTGGAATTTTACTCTACTCAACAACAACGAGACCTGACATCATGCAGGTTGTAGGATGTGTGGGGAGATTTCAATCTGCACCAAAGAAACTCACTTAAAATTAGTAAAAAGAATATCCATATACCTTCAAGGCATCCTATAACTTGGATTATGGTATCCAAAAAATAAATATTTCAATCTAACTGCATATGCTGATGCAGATTGGGCAGGTATCATAGATGATAGAAAAAGCACTATTGGAGGAGCATTTTTCTTGGGAAAAAGTCTAGTGGCATGGTCAAGAAAGAAACAAACATCCGCATCTCTTTCTACAACAGAGGAAGAATACATTGTTGTTGCATCCTATTGCACACAATTTATTTGGATGGAACAAACTTTAGAATACCTACAAATAAAATATAACAATCCTATTACTATTAACTGTGACAACACTAGTGCCATAATCATCTGTAAATATCCAGTGATACATTCTAAAACTAAATACATACCAATCAAATACCATTTTTTAAGAGATTAGGTTACCCAAAAGGTGGTCAAAATAGTGCATGTAGATACCAAAGAACAAATTGTAGACATTTTCACAAAACCCTTGCCCAAAAGTACTTTTGAGAATCTCTCACAACAATTAGGAGTAATTCAAAAACCCCATTAAAAATCATAAAATTCGTATTAGAAGGGGAACATGGTCAGGGAAGCATGGCCACGGGTGAAGATACATTGTCAGGAAGAGCTACCCTTAGCAGAGAGAGCAGTTTGACAGGGGGAGTCATTCAATTGAGATAGGAAGAACATGATTGCAGGGGGAGTTACGCAAGATTAGATTGTGGTAAAAAACATATAGACAGACAATATCATAAAAAAAAAAATCCCTTTCCATTGATGTCAAAGGGGGAGAGCAACTTTAGAGGAGAGAAACATCATCACAGGTGGAGTTTGTGTATGAAGTTAGAGTGTTTCCCTTAATGAAAAAGGGGGATATTGTTGGACATACTGTCTTTGATGTGTTGTCATTGATGTCAAAAATAGTCGATGTTGTTGTGATGTGATGATGAGTTGTTATAAATGAGGAATATACCTAAAGTTCAGGAGAAGAAACATATTAGATTACAAAAGATCAGAAGTGGAGATCCTTGGTTCAAGTTGGAATCCAAGTATAATCCCAAAAACGTAGAAGAGATAATGCACATGAGGCTTAGAAGAAATGACGCACAGGAGCCGTCCATTATCGAATTAGGAATGACTTAAAACATCATATCGAGGGAAAATAAGAGTTTGGAAGAATTATATCTCAATAGACAAATATGAAGCAGGAGTTTCAAAAGGTGTCCCAACCATTGAATTAAATATGAGTATAATAGTAGTCAACTCCAACGTTGATCACTCCAGAGGAAAGAAGCTAAGAACAGATAAAGATTACCCATAGGTCAAAGTCCCTATGTGGACATGAGTCGTTCGATCTGAGGAACACAATGGGTAATATTCTGACCATCGGATCAAGGCAAGTATAAGGATAGGATAAGAAAGGAAAAAGGCTTGAGATCCAAAATACTCAAATTCTCGATAATCGTTGGATCGAGTTAATCCTTTTCGGGTTAAAGAAGGACCATCAGATCT
The DNA here is from genome assembly GCA_000966675.3 of Picea glauca. Lineage (NCBI taxonomy): Eukaryota > Viridiplantae > Streptophyta > Pinopsida > Pinales > Pinaceae > Picea > Picea glauca. The sequence continues at coordinate 382,382 of JZKD02S1996993.1, read as the reverse complement.
AGAGAATACATGATGATCGTTGGATCGGGATAGTGGTCAACTTCGGTGCTAACCACTTCGGCGAGAATGGGTTGAGAACATGTAAATTCACTCGAAGGCAGAATTTCCGAAGTCATGAAGTGAAGACACATATCACACACATCAAGAGATCCACGTCAACAAATCACATCCTAGCCATTGATCAAGTATGGTGAAAAGATAGTCGTTGATCAAGTAGAGTGGAAAGATAGAGTAAGTGTAAATCATGAAGTAATGTTGACTGTTGATATACTTCAAGAGAATTCTCAATTGATGATCAAGCATAGTGGAAGGATAGAATAAGTGGAGGTGTTAACCAACAACACATGGTCACCACCGCTTTATGACTTATTTGGTAGGTAATCACTCCAGAGGAATTGCTACTCTAAAGTCTAGGAACCACGAATAGTAGAAGTTCCAGAATAAAAGAGAACCATTCATATCAACTCTTGATTAAGTTATGATCGTTGATTGTGATTAAAGCCTCTAGATAATTAAGGATCGTCCGATCACAGAATATTAAATATGGAACGTCCGATCTACTAGTGAATACCGTATACGCACTTTGGAGGAATTTGGTTTGAGAGGTTTGGAAGGTCGCAAAGGCCTGAATTCCCAAAGGATGAAGCACTGGAGGACTTGGTTCCAACCATCGGTCATGGGTTATGGATGTATAAGCCATAATGTGTTGGGTACATCGCTTAGTTAATAATCCCGTGGTTTTGTGCTATTGGTCACATGTACATGGTTTGAAGGAAGCGCCTTTGCAGAACTCGATTTATGCAATATTTGCAGAGACATGGAATCGAGTTAAAAAATAAATCGATCCATATCTGTGATTGATTTACGAAAATCACTCTCATTGAATTAAAGAATTAATAATAATGTTTGAATAATAATGTTCAAGAATCCTATTAAATAAAGAAGAATAATTCAATGTAAGAAGACCTAATAGAAGCTTTTGCCTCTAGAAATATCTTCCTCTAGAAGTTTTCTTAGAAGGTAGAGTTAGTATAAATAAGTGTAGGAGGTATTGGATATTTTTTTCTTGGAGATTATTGTAATAGACATTCATTCTGTTGGAGGTTTCCCCCTTAAAGAGGCAAGTGAAAATTACTATCTCTAATAAAGGTGTTCTTTCTAGTATTATTCTGGTATTGATCTAGCTATAATATTAGTTTTCCATTACTGCTTGCTAAATATTTTTGTTTTGCATAATATAATTTATCTGGTATATTGAAAGTGGTATCAAAGCCCCTTCCTCGATAGAACTTGTGGGGTAAATGTTTTCATGGTAGAGACGTATTTCGACGTCTTTAAGCTAAAAATATTTGTCATTTCACGCATAAACCCACGGTCAGGGAATAAAGCAAGAATGAACTACAATTGGTACTTAATCACACATTGTTGGCCACCCTTGTAACCCCTGTTGGTACCCCTTCGAGTGGTAGCGCATCAAAAACCACCTATACAGATCGACCTAGATATCCTGAAGCCCTCCATAGATAAACTGATTAGCCGTATGATTTCTATAGTGTCACTGAGAAAAACACTCAGGAAGATACTCTCTATTACCTGGATAATCGGGTAATATGGATAAGGGTACAATCTAGCCTCCTTAGTTGGTTCCCTGAGATATTGGGTTAAGTACTACTGTTCGACCCCGCACATATATAAGAGAGATATAGAACATGTAATACCATTTCCTGTAGATGCCTTGCAAACCACAACCCTTGGGATGGAAAAAACTGATCTATTACAGTGAAACTTGCCCCCTACTAAATTTTTTGCTGGAGAAACACTCCCCATTGACATTTTTTATTATTGAGAATTTGGGAATTCTGCCACTGCAGAAGTATTCAGATCGGAGTATAACTTCACGAGTAAAAAAGCATTTTATGGGGCTCGGTCATACCTTTATTTTTGACTTAGTTCATTGGATTCCTCTCTTCATTCTGATCACAGTGTTACCCTTCACTTTTAAGCCTTTTTTTCCCATGGACCCAACCCTTTCTAGGACACCCTTAATTATGACCTATCCCATTGTAATCCTCTCTTTGTCCTAATCACACTGGTGCCTGTCATTTTTGTGGCCCATATTTTCTATCCCAACCCCTCATCTGCTACTTAAGCCGCCCCAATGCTAACCACCCACTCTTAGAGCCAAGAATATTGGGAATCTAAGGGTGTTCAACCTAGAACAACAATTGTCCTCCATCCACACACAAGTCCAAGATTCCATAAGCACAACAATACAAGAAGATTTACAAGCATCCATACAACAAATATTTAAGTGTAAGAATATTTAGCCCAATTTCAAGGAATCTCAAGCCTCCCATTATGAGCCTAATCATTCATCCCACTTCCCTTGGGGTTCTCCACACTCTTGGAATAAGGTTCCCAAAGTTGACATGCATAAATTTGATGGATCCAACCGAATAGGGTGGGTTTCTCAAATGGAACAACACTTCTCCCTTCACGATATTTGGGATGATGAGACCAAACTCCATGTAAGGGTTTTGTACTTGGATCAGGAATGATGGGAATGGTGAAAGTGACATAAGAAATGTTATACAAGACTACCCACTTGGAACATGTTCACTAAATCAAATTGTGCTCGTTTTGATAGGGAATCACATTTTTGGGGAAGGATCACTAAGTTACACCAAACGGGATCAGTCTCAGACTTCATCACGACATTTGAATAGTTGGATTTCCGAATCAAGGTATTATCTGATAAATTTTACCTTCAATGTTTTATTAGTGGCTTAAAGGATGCCATTAGGACTCATGTGAGCATGCATCATCCTACTACCTAGTTGTTGGCATGCCAATTATATCTGGAAGTAGAGACCACCCTTCAGGATCCACCCCTAAAGGATATATTCCCAAAACATCCTCGCCCTAGGGATAACCCAGATCTGAAACAAACCTTAAAGGTCCAAAAGGTATATCCGACATAAATGGCAGAGCATCGAAAAAAAGGACTTTGCTATTACTGTGATGAAAATTACTCACCAGGACATAAATGTAGAGAACGAAATTTCTTCCAGATTGATGCATCAGATTCATATTCCTCTGCAAACTTACCATTAGATGAAACTCCTGAACCAGAGGATGCTCAACCAAGTTTTCACGTCAAATATTCCATTGCAGTCCCTATGGAACCAGAGGAACTTGTCATATCCATTCATTCCCTTTCAAGTGTTTCGACCCCACAAACATTTAATATCAAGAGATACATAAAACATAAACTAGTTGCGGTGTTGATTGATAGTGGCAATACCCATAATTTTATTCATCGCAGGCTTGCTGAGGAGATCCATTTTTTTGTCCGCCCTGTTTCTAATTTTCAAATCCTCATCGCTAATGGGGGTATAATGAAGTGTGGGGGCCGCTGTGAGAATTTCAAACTCCAAATGGGGTATTATAATATGAAAACCCACATGTTATCTATTTCCATGGGGGGCTATGATATTGTCTTGGGAGTAGAATGGCTTCTAACTATGGGACCAATCACAATGGATTATCAAGAATTATATAGGAGATTCACCCAAGAGGCTCACACCTATACCTTCTGAGGTATCCAAGTGGGCTCCCCTAAAGTCATAAGCTCTCACAAGATGGAAAAAATGTCGAAGAAAGGCCACCATGGTGTGATTGCTCAATTTCATGCCATCCACATTACTGATCAAGCCTCTTTGTCATTTCCTCCTAGCCTGCAACTAATCTTGGAAAAGTACCCCAAGGTATTTGAGGTTACCACCAAATTACCTCCCTCTAGGGGTGAGCATGATCATAACAACCCTCTCCTTTCAGGCAGTCAACCCCCCAATGTACATCCCTACAGGTATCCATTTTCTCAAAAATTTGAAATGGAAAAGATGGTACATGAATTACTGGAGGCATGGGTAATTATCCCTAGTACCAAACCATATTCTTCCCCCCATGGTGATGGTCTTAAATAAAGAAGGTTCTTTGTACATGTGTCATGATTTTCATTCCCTGAATAAACTGACCATCAAAGATACATTTCACATTCACGTCATTGATGATTTGTTGGATGAACTCCAAGGTGCCTGTGTCTTCAACAAATTAGACCTTCACTCCATCTATCACTAGATTCGGATGAAGGAGATCGATATTCCAAAGACTCATTTCAAAACTCATGAAGGACACTACGAATTCTTAGTCATGCCTTTTGGCCTTTGTAATGCCCATCCACCTTCCAAAGGATCATGAATAAAATATTTAAACCTTACCTTCAGAAATTTGTCTTGGTTTTCTTTGATGACATTCTCATTTATAGCCGCACTTGGGATAACCACCTTCTCCCTATGGAAAAATTCCTTCAATTTCTACAGGACAACCAATTGTTTGTCAAAAAGACCAAATGTTCCTTTGGAGCTAGCGAAGTGGAATACTTGGGAGACATTGTGGGTCAAGACGGGGTAAAAGTGGACCCCAAAAAGATACAATCTATGCAGGAATGGTTGAGACCCATGACCTTAAAGTGTCTAAGGGGTTTCCTTGGTCTTACAGGATATTGTAGGAAATTTTTACACCATTATGGAAAAATTTCCAATCCCTTGACCAACCTTCTTAAGAAGAATTCATTTCATTGGACACCTTCTGCAGAGAAAGACTTCACATATTTAAAGTGAGCCATGTGCACTAATCTTGTCCTAGCAGATCCTGACTTCAAAAAAACCTTTGTGGTGCAATCAGATGCTTCTAGAACCAGTTTTGGTGTAGTTCTCACACAAGATGGTTGACCTCTGGCCTTTACTAGCCAAGCATTGAGTGGCCTCAATTTGGGTAGATCTACGTATGAAAAAGAAATGATTTCCATTCTCCATGCAGTGCACACCTAGCACCCATATCTTCTGGGACATTGTTTTCAGATCAAAATAGATCACCAAAGTATGAAGTATTTTTTGGAGTAGTGGTTACCATCCCCACAAAAAAAAAGTGGCTGACCAAAATGTTGTGGTATGATTATGAAATCATATATAAAAAGAGAAAATTCAATATAGTAGACGATGCATTTTCAAGAAAACACGAGGAGGAGGAGTCCCTCTTTTCCTTATCCTTCTGAGTCTCTAATTAGATTGAAGAAGTTTTAAAAGAGTGGCTAACACATGTGACTATATCCACATTAATTCAATGTGTTCAGGAGGACCCTAATCCTCCCATCGACTACACTTAGCACAAAAATATTCTCATATATAAGGATTGCCTGGTTCTATCGCCCACTTTAGAACTCAAGCCAAGGATCTTAAATGAGTTGCACTCATCAGCTATTGTGGGTAACTTGGGCTTCTAAAAGACCTATGATCACACCCATCGTTTCTTTTTCTGGGTAGGCATGAAGAAGGATATACTTCACTTTATTATAGAATATGAGGTGTGCCAACGTAATAAAGGTGAAATCATAGAGTATCTAGGATATCTACAACCCCTACCCATTCCACCTTTGATGTGGATGGACATATCCATGGAATTCATAGTGGGCCTCCCAAAATATGGAAACAAGTCCATCATCATGGTGGTGATTGATCACCTCTCCAAGTATGCTCATTTTTGTGCATTACCCCACCCTTTCACATTGACAATAGTAGAAAAAGTCTTCCTTGATCATATTTTCAACTTACATGGCATGCCCACCTCTATTGTCTCTAATCATGATCCAAATTTCACTAGCACATTTTGGCAAGAGCTGTTTAAATTGCAGGGCACCCAACTGAACATGAGCACCGCCTATCACCCCCATTCTGACGGTTAAACAAAAATGGTAAAAAAATGTTTGCAAGCCCACTTGCAGTGTTTTTCTTCGGACAAACAACATCAGTGGGTGCAATGGCTCCCCTTGTTTGAATGGTGGTACAATACTTCATATTATACGAACACTAAAATGACCCCATATGAAACAATGTATGTCCAGTGACCATCTACCATCACTACCTATCTTCCAGGGACATCAAAGGTCCAATAAATTGATACCATGTTGCAAGGTCGAATAACCACCCTAGTGGCTCTAAAGGATAACCTCCACATAGACAAAAATTGTATGAAGCAATAAGCGAACCAACATCATTCAGAAATGGTTTTTCAGGAAGGTGATCAGGTGTTTCTCAAGCTCCAAACTTACAAACAAAAATCTCTCAAATCCCAGGGACATCACAAGTTGGCACCCAAATTTTATGGGCCCTACTAGATCAACAACTATATTGCTTCAGTAGCCTACAAATTGGCCCTTTCAACTACTTCCAAAATCTATCCGGTGTTCCATGTTTCTTGTTTGAAGAAAGTGGTGGGAAAAAATTTCTGGGTCCAAACCATCCTTCCAGAATTAGATGAAGAAGGATCCCTTTGTGTAACATCCCGCTCTGGCGCACTGACAAAACTTATTCTTTGAGGACACTTGCTCGCAAGTGATATGGATTTTTATGATGGTGAAACACTTAACCTTGATGATGATGCGTCATGATTGATGACAGGATGTTTTACTATTGCTGTATACAGGTGCTATTGACTCAGTTTCATCGAGTGTGCAGGGTTTCGGACCTTGAGGATGCAGAGGCATCGGTGGAACTCCCTTGGACTCTGGATTGAGTCAGGGAGTGGGCTATTTGAGTTGTTTCATTCATGGTGATATTGTT
>JZKD02S1996993.1:285303-373454 GCA_000966675.3 Picea glauca | reverse complement strand
GTGTGGCCCCTTTGCGGCTCGGGGGGCTAAGGGGGAAGAAGAGTACCCCTAGCATTTGGCTGGGAGGTAGCGGTGGGTTCATTGCAGTTAGCAAGCACGGAGCAGAAGCGGCACGGCGCGTGGATAACTCTCGAGGACGGCGCTGAGGCAAAGGTATGATCCTTAAATTTGTAGTTAGAATGTATGGTAATAGCATTCTGAAGTTATGAATGGACTGCTTAAATTTTATTAGGGTTCTGGACTGTGTAGTTTACTCATTATTGTTGTTCTGGAATGTGTAACTTTATTTGTTGGCGCTCTGAAATTTAACCCTGATATTAAAACCTGTCTGCGTATAAATGGTAAAGGACATGCGTATCTTATTCGGGGGAATCCTAAATTTAAACTCTGTTATTAAAGTTTGCCTGCATGCTTGTTTCGATTTTAGCCGCTTTCTGCGCCCATTGTTTCCTATCTTCTGGATTCAAACCTTTATTTTTCTGCGTTGGCTTTGTTCTGAAGCTCATCGAATCTGTTTCGGCAACTGTGTCTGGATAATTCCTTATTTTCATGGTTCAGTTTTATAGTTAAGAAATTTTGTTGGGGTTTAGGGTTACTATCTGTTGGTCCTTGGTGAATAGCTTCTTCCTGTTGCACACCGTGGGTGGCTGGTGAAGGGCTCTGCGGGGCGGGGTTACCATTTGTGTTGTTAAATTATTTGCTGGCATTTTTTTTAACTGTGGGCGTGTTCATCCACGGTGGGCGTTCCCACTTGTGACTGAGGGCGAATTTGGCAGTGGGGTTCCGATTTTTATGGCAGTAGGCGATTTATGGAAGGGGGCCGTCGTTTTTCCATATTGTGGGCGAATTCCTTGCTGGCCTTTCATTTTTTTTATATCTGCGCTCCTGTTCTCACGTCCAGACCTCATACCATTTTTTTTTTTTCATTCTGGGCGATGACATGATCCATACTACGTTTCTCATCAAGGTCGGGGCAGTGGTACTGCAAGACTACATTTTTAGCTGGGTGGGTAGTTTTATTGAATACCATTGCTATCCTTTCGCTTGACTGCGTGTGAAAGAAAAAAAGAATCAAGTTTCTCAAAAGAATTTATTCCTATTATATTTTATGAAATTTATTGTTTCTCTAATTTTTAGTAGGTATTTAGTTGTATTATTTATTCTACGAAAGGTGTGAATGGCGTATGCAAAGGACAACAGTTTTAAATACCAACTAAACTCATTTCTTATAAGACTGGTTCGAACTGACACATAAAGAAATAACTTTGGTCTCTCTTTACCTGTGTGAACACGACATGCGATAGGTATAAAAGAAAACTAATTAAACCAAACCCTAACTGACCAAGTAAAAAGGGAAGGGGGCATTACGTTTATTATTTATTTATGATTTCTCCCTGTTTTAGAAGAGATAATTGTTCTTATTGAAATTGATCAGCAGTCTACTTTCTTTTCATAAGGGCATTTACTTTATGTTGGGTAAAAATTCTCTATCATCATATACTTAATTAGTGAGTAACTAACAATCGCAAGCTTGCATATTTTAGTCATTATTTAGCGGAGATTAGGAAAAGGCAATGAATGTTAGCATATGGTGTTGTGTTGTTCTGGACTTGCTAACACTTACTTGAAACGTTGATTTTTGTAATATCGAATTAATTTAGGGAGATTTAATGTTAAGTTGATGATCTTGTAGGCAATAAGTTAGAAGTACTAATTAGAACAACAGCATTACTACGATGATTGAATTCTAATCATAAAGTGCCTTTTGTATAATAATAAACAATTATTCTTGTCATGATTGTGGATTTAGAAAGCCATGTTTATTAATTCTTAGTGATGTCACTATAATTTTTAATAGGAATTGTTAGTGAATTGCAAGGTCATCATATTGTAAGTATAACATTAAAATTTTTATTATGAAATTAGTGGCGAAATTGCACAGTCTTGATATTAAGAATGTGATAAAGGCTAGCGCTATGGTGACGTTATCACAATCTTCTGGGGAAGTTAGTTTAGTGTATGTGCAAGATCTGTATATTGTAATTATAACGATGCTAGCGCTTTGGTGTGTCATTATACTTTTACTATGAAATTAGTTAGCAAATTGGCGAGTCTTTACAGTACGATGCATAATGCTAGCCTTGATGGCAAGGTCAATGTAGGCGATTGTCCTGGTAATTTATCTTGAATCTTAAAAAGGCAATGTSCTMGCTTATGGAAAAATGCCTTATAGCCTTGAGAACATAGGAAGGTAAGGACATTGATGATTGTTTACAATATTGTTGTAGATTAAATGAAATGGTAAGGTCCTTGAAACTAAGAACAACAATTTATTATGATTTAGTTAATGTAACCTCCTTCTGTTAATGGAATAATTGAAATGAAAACGGTAACGGTCTGATTAGGTTATGAAATGTAAAGGTAATGACATTCGTTTGATTTGTTGTGTAATTGGTCTTTAAAACAGTGTAACATAAAATAGTGTTATTGTTATGGTCATTTTTAACTATAAGGATTACGGTTATGGTTATTATGATGTCGAATCGAATATTTAATATTTGTCAAATTGCAATGATTATATTTGATAATGGCAATGTTAATATTGTTTACATTGAATGCTAAAGATGAAGCTTAACTACAATATTAATATTGGCTTAAATACAAAGGTAACTCTTCTTTAAATTGCAATAATAATATTGTTGATAAGATGCAATGTTGATGATAATGGTTGAATCGCAATGTTATTATTTGTTTAATTGAATATTAGGATGATGTTTAAATTGCAAAGTTATTATTCGTTTAAAGTGGAGTGGTAATGATAAGGTCTAATTGAAATGCAAATAATTGATAGGTTATTCCAATGAATGGTAATAATTTAGAAGGAAGGGCAAGATAATAAGGAGATTGTAATTGATCAAGGGTATACCGTTATGGTATTGATATCGTTGCTCAATTATGGCGATTAGCAAAAATGCATCGCGCGTGTGATTATTGCTTGTCCTGTGAGATAGCGCGATTGGTAAGACGGTACCTTTCTCCAAGTGTTGGGAGGAGGTCTTGTGGTCAAACCCTCCCGGGTTTCCGGGATGGATTATGTAATGGCTGCTATGTAAAATGCTTATATACTGATGAATATAAACGAGAAACTTTCCCGTGAAAAAAAAAATAATTATAAAAAAAAAATTTCACCTGTTATCAGCATTGTTGTCGTAACAAGGTGGGTTGTTACACTTTGGATCCAACTAGAAGAAGCCCTCAATACACGTGAATGTTAGTTGTGTGGTATGAATATCAAGGAAGTGTTGATCAAGTTGAAGGACACATCACCAGAGGATGTGACTTGGGAACCATCATCCATACTCCAGCAGTTTCTGCATCTTCAACCTTGAGGAAAAGGTTTCTTTTGAAGGGGGAGGGCATGCTAGGATCCGATCCTAACCCCTCTTCATGGGTCATTATTTAGTAAAAATTTTTTTCTATGTAATAAAGAATGAGATTAGTTAATAAGTCCTATTAAATAAAGAATAATAAGTAAATGTAAGAATACCTAATAGAAGCTTCCACTTCTAGAAATATCTTCCTATAGAAGCTTCCTTAGAAGGTAGATTTAGTATAAATAAGAGTAGGAGGAACTATACATTTTTGTCTTGGAGATTATTGTAATAGAGATCTGCTTTGCTGGAGGTTCCCCCCTTGAAGAGGCAAGTGGACATTTCTATCTCTAATAAAGGTGTTCTTTCTGGTGTTATTCTAGTATTGATCTAGCTATAATCTTGTTGCTCCATTACTTCTTGCTTCTAGTGGTATTCTGGTATTGATATAGCTATAATATCGGTGTTCCATTACTTATTCCTAAATATTTCTTTTCTACATAATATAATTTATCTGGTATATTGCAGATAATCTGGAGGGTACCTATGTAGGGGTTGATGGGGACCTAAATCAGGTATCCAATACTAGTCTTGGTGTAGTGAAAGTAAAGGTGGTGGAAGGAGGTTCCTTGATCAAGGAGAATGTGAAGCAGTCCTTACCTTCTTTTACAATATCACCTTCTTTTGCAGGGTTGGTTAAGGTTTCAATTTCGATCACCTGACAGTTTTTTAAAAATACCGAGGGAGTTTTGGTTTTTGGACAGTTCCTATCTATCTTTAAAACATTGGTACCCTCTTTTCAAATCCAAGCTGAAAGTTATGGAGAAGAACCCAATGTGGGTGAAGCTCCCTAGTTTACCCATGGAGTGGTGGTCTATTCATGGGATTAAGGTGATAGGGGATATAGGTGGACATAATCTTCTGGTAGATGAATCCTTTTTGAGTTTATGTGCTCGAAAGGTGGCTAGATTATTGGTGGAGGTGGATATGTGTAGTTGACTTTTTGAGTCATTTGAGTTAGTAAATGGTACTAATAGTTCCACCCAAACCCTATATTACCTTAATATCCCTTTTGGGTGCTTCAAATGTCCCCAACTAGTGAATATTTGTAATGACTGCGACCTTCCATTTTGGAAGAAGATTTGGAAAAGCGTTGGTGCTAAGGTATTGGATGGTGAAAAATAATTTTCTCTATATTTTAAAATTCCCTCCTCAAAGCCCTTAGAGGTGTGTCAACATCTTGAAAAAAATCATGGGGAGGCACATAACAAATATCCTAATATACTCATGGGATATGTATCAATTCCATTGATCGTGGAGCCACAACTGATACCATATATGGTGGTGGAAGTTCAGAGATTAATTTTTTTGGTAGGTGCAAAGGATCATCTGAGGGGGAGTTTTCTCTTGGATGCCTAGGAAGACATTCCTATTTTTCCTTGTAAGTTATCGCCTTTTAATTAATCAAAATTGGATCATGTTTCTCAGTCCTTGGTTATAGGTGGAGTTGAGCTTTCTTCTCTTCTTTCTTTGGTAGGGGTTATGTCTGGAAGGGTATCTCCTTTAGTGCATCGTTTCTTCATTCTAAGGGGAGAGAGAAAGTGATGGGGGAGCATATAAAGTCATCTAAATCTAATATAAATGACTAAGAAAGAATCCATTGTGAAGATAAATCTCTAGGGGGATCTAAATACAAAGGGGGGATAATTATAATCGACGTCCTAAGAAAGGTATTTTTGACTCCCCGCTTGTCTCTAGGGGTTTGGGTGTTGTTGTATCCAAGTGTTTATCCTCTCTTTTGGTGGGTTGGTTTTTGACTATTAGGTTATCCCAAGTTCAAGCAGCTAAAGAAATCAATCAAGGGAAACACAAAATTTCTGTAGGATTCCTTAGAACAAGTCATTCCCATGTGAGATGTTCTCAATGAAAATTCTCTCGATTAACATTAGAGGGATGGGGGCCCAAGACAAAAATTTGTCCTTGCATTGGTTGGTGAAAAAATAGAGTGTATATGTGGTCTTGGTATAGGAAATGATGGGTAAGGGGGAGGTGATTATTCCTACCCTTACAAAATTATTTCCTATGTGGGAATTTTTTTCTCTCGATTTGGAGGGTTTGTCTAGTGGAGTGATCGTTGGATGGAAAGAGATGATGGTGTTAACAAACTCTTTTGTGTTTAAGTCTATTTAGTGTACATAGTTTATCCACAAAGAATTGGATATTATGTTGTTGGTCCTAAATATATATGGTTTGTATGATGGGAGACAAAATTTTTGGAGTAATTTATTTTCTTCCTCACTTGTAACATCCCATAATGTTATCGTTGGGGGGGATATGAATTTTACTACTAGTTGTAGAGAGGTTTGGGGGAAATTGGATTGAATGGATGCATTGGATGATTTTTTTTTGAATTCATTTGATAGAGAAGGTGTAATCGACTTGGAACATATTGAAATTAAACCTACCTTTAGAAAAAATCAAGTAGGGGATGAAGGCGTGTCAAAAAGTGTGGACTACTTTTTGGTGCACTCAGACATTGTTCATAGGAGTGATAGGTTAAGATGATGGGTCAAGCATACTTGATGTTTCAACCATTTCCTAATTTTCCTAAATATTGGAAGACCTAATATGAATCCAAGTGCCTATTTTAAATTCAATCCATCCTGGGTCAAGGAGGAAGATTTTTTTACTTTAGTTAAACAAGGATGGGTTCCCTTTGCTCCATTGGAGTAGGAATTGGCTTCAATGTAGTTTGTGGAGTCACTCAATATAATACAAAATAGGTCAATTGAGTGGGTTGGGGAACATCGAAAATCAAGGGTTAAGGATCTAAAAGAGATCAATAAGTAGATAAACAACTTATTGATGGGATCTCTTGGTTGTCTACTGTGTGTGGAGGACCTTGAGAAGCTCATGTCTCTAGAAGGAAGAAAGTCTAAGATGCTACTGGATGAGGCGATGGAATGGTGCATTAAGATCCACACAACATGTGTAGAGGATGGTGAGTATAACACAAAGTTATTTCACCACTTTGCTAGCTATAAAAAAAAATATGATCTAGGAATTAAGAATGAGAAGGGTTGCAAGGTGTAAAAATTCAAGGATTTCATGGACCTAGGAGTTCATTTTTTTGGGAGAAGTTTTCAAGAATATAATCAGGTAAAATTGGAATATATTTTTAAGGTGGTATCCTCTTTTCCTTGAATTATTGAAGACGAGGAAAACAATTGTTTCGTCTAGTTGATTACCTAGGAAGAGCTTATGGAGGTAATGGATTCTTTTAAAAAGGACTAAAGTCTGGAACCTGATGGGTGGACTATTGAGTTCTTCATCACCTTTTTTTTTTTATTGGTGATTAATTTCTATGGGTTGCGGAGGATATTAAGAAATTGGGTAGTGATATAAAATTAGAGCTTAAATTGACTTTGTTATTCTAATTTCAATTTTTTGCAACTTTAGTAATTAAATGGAATTAATAAATTTTAATGACAAATTAAATTGATGGAAATGGAGAATAAACAACAAATAAGAAGACAAATGACAACAAGTTGTTAACATAGTTCACCCCTCATGGGATACGTTTCTGGGTTTGCTTCAATAGTGGCATTTATCCGTTAAAATGGTGAGAAAAGTACACCAAAATGGCCTTCCTACATAAAAAATGATCTTCAACCTGCAAAAATGTATCTTCATAATTCTTCTATGAAGAGAAGAGCACTATTGAAAACTTCCTTTCACTTCTTCCCACAATTAAAAAGACTATATGGCCATTATTCTCCATACAATATACAATTGCTTCCTTTGACAAAAGGAATTCACTGCATCATATAACAAGGTTGTGGTGTATGGTCTAATAGTAAAGTTTTGGAGTTTGGTAGAGGATATCATGGCTGAAATTATACAAAATATTCTCATACCATTTTACATGGAAAGAAGTCCATTTTACATGGAATATAACATATCTACATTATAATATTTGGTGGAATATGTTATAATATATCCATGCTTCCCAAATATACGTTTGCAATAAATATATAACCAACCATCCATGAATGTACATCTCCATGTGGTTTGAACATAAGAATACACCAACCACTTCTGTCACACATTACTCCACAACACACAGGAGATAATACTGGCTATCACATAGGATTTCTAGAAGGTCCACATGGCATCATTAGACATTCTACCTTGGTGCCACGCATCAACTAGTCATAAAACCATGTGGCATCTTGTCACCATGCCATGTGTCTATCTTGAGTGTGCCATGTGTTAGCCTTTGGGTGTGCCATGTGTTAGACTTTGGTTGTGCCATATGTCATCCTTTGATTGTGCCACATGTTAGTCTCTACATTCCGCATGTTAGTCTTTGTGTGTGCCATGTATCAACTTCACCCCCTGTTTCACCTTCAAATTTTGAAGGCCATAAATTTTTCACACGATGTTCGTTTGAGCCCGTTTAAGTTGCATTGGAAAACTCTTGATGGGATCTTGACATTAATAAATTTTCATCAGTTTTTGGGACCATTAATTTTATATCAGTTGTGGGAATCCTCTTGGATCAATCCTCCCCACTAAGAAGATTTTGGACCACCAAAAGTCTGGTTTCATTTAGAAAGAAAGTGAGGATACAAATTCCTCACTTGTCTAGTATCGAACCATCATGATACAAATAGTCTCTTGAAGGATATATATTTATCAATACTATCACTATGTTTGTAACCATGAAATAAAAAAAGATTGTTCATCAATTAATAAGCAAAGAACATTCTTAATGCTACCAAAAAACTCGGCACATGGTTTGCGATAGTTCCTTTTGAGTCTAACAATACCAACTAAAGAGAAAGAACATCAATATAGTAATTGGACATAACATTATATTCTTTTAGCTTAGACTTAGATGCAAGGAAATCCATCACTTTCCTCTGGACCTCAGTTTCATTTTTCACCTTGTGACTCCAAAAATAGTCAATGACACTACAAAACTAGTTGTATGCATACGATCAATTCAAATTAACAAATGATAGCCAATGGGTCATATTACACATAAAAAAAGTGCCAACCATTTTAGTTGTTTCATGTTAGAATTGAAAGAAACATCTCAACAACTGTCTGAACGACTATCAAATTTTTCTATTGAAGCTTGTTTCTTTTCAACAACTGGCAGTTTTCATAGCTCCCCAACATTAACTGAATGGAATTCATTATCCAATAAATATTTTCAGTCAACCTCTGTCAATGGAATTTCCATAGCAAGAAATAAGATGAATCACTACATAACTAGTACAATTTATAGTATTGTTGTGCAAGCCTTGAGTCAAGAATGCTTTGGATTTATCATCATTCTTATCTTTTACACACATACGTACAAAAATTTTGTTGGAATTTACCAATCTTTTCATTTTTCATGTAGTAGCAAGAGACAAGTTAGACTTCACATGATGGGCTCTAACAATATACTCAATCCCATCCTTTTTGAGAGGACAATTGTCCTCCTCCCTGTAGAAGATAGATTTCCTTTCATACAAATAAGGACTTCCCAAAAAAATCCCACATATATCAATTGGTACATCATCTAGCTCTACCTCATCGATGAACTTAGAGGTAATTGGAAATATGAGTTTACATTGTTGAGATACCTGCAACTTAGCATATTCACATATCCATCTTATTAAAGCATATGGTTTTGGATGAGGCTTAGTTTCAAGTCCCAATGTATTAACAATTTCTTCAGAAATATTATTATCTTGTGAACCACTATCAAAGAGTGTATCAATATATGTTTGTTTTGAGATGACTCCAATATGGAATAACTCACTTCTTTTGTTTTCATCAGGCATCATTTCAACATTTAAATCACGAGTATTAGAACTAGAATTAGCAGAAAAATATATACCTTGTAGTCTTATGGCTAGGATCTTGGCTTCATCACCTGAATCTGATCCAAGATCCTCTTGGATTATAGTTGTAGTCTTCTTATTACTCTTCTTATCCTTGAACCACTTTGGCTTTAGTTATGGACAAATTTTCCAACACTTGGCATCATCATGTCCTTTCTTTTTTCAATGAGAACGCGAAGGCTTCTCACATTCTATATTCACTGTAGTTTTTCTTTTATCCTTACCCTTTCCTCCGTTATTTCCTTCCATTGAATGAAATAGTGTTTTTGATAAGTCATCCTAAACATTCATTCCCCTTGACTCAATGTGAGTATATTGGACAAAAGCTTCATCAAAATTAGTTTGGTTAAACATAAGGATATTATGTCCCGAATAACCATGCAACCCACCAATATAATTCAAATGGGTTTCTTGAGTATAAAGATGAATTTTGTCGATGTTAATGCCCTTTTCTTGAATTCTTGAGCACAATATTGTACATTTTCCCTCTACCTTGTCTTAGATTCTTCCAATTAATTAATCCATGTTTCATATATCCTAATGGATATAAGTGCTTCTTTAATGCACCTGTAAACTCATACCAAGAAGATGTCATTTTACCTTTCATACAAAGATCTTCTTGAACCTTACTCTCCCACCATATCAGTGATGTGCATCTTAGTTGAATAGTAGCTATCTGAACCTTGGCTCCTTCGTCCACAATTATTTGAATCCTACAATAGACTTCAATTTTCTTGATCCAATTATCTAGCTTTTCTACATTAAGTTCCCCATTATACATCAACAAATCAAATTTTACATCCAATTTCAACAAAGGTAATTTGGAATCACTCTTTTCCAGTCACCCTTTTTGAGATGGCAATGGAGGTGGAGAAGAAGAAGTAGGAGGAGGATGAGGGTTTGAGGAGGATCACCACTACCTTATTTGTCTTTCACTTGACTTAGGCCTTCTCCATTGTTTCTTCATTCTTTGTATAAAAATTCTACCATGGATTTCATGTCCAAAAAATCTTGCCGAAATGATCTTTCAGACTCGGTGAGGTTTTCTTCCCCTTAAAGTACCATAACTTGTTGTTGGAATACATATATCATACTAATCTCAGGATCAAACTCTTCAAGTGATCCTTCTCCATGCTTGATCTTTGACTTGGTTAGCATTCAACACCAACACTTGCAAATCCTTGATCAATCCTTCTCTGATACCAACTTGATCATCATTTAGCTATTGCATTTGTTTTTTCAATTGTTGGTCATATGTATAGAACCAACTTTGGTATTGGTCATAGTATGGAAGATATTTTGGAGGCACATGTTCCTCCAGGAGGCCTATTAGGATGCGGACATAAGAGTCTTTCTAACACAATCAATAACTCTCTTGATTTTCAATTGGGTTGAAATTAGATATTAAATTGAATTTGTTATGCTAATTGCAATTTTACACAACTTTATTAATTAAATGGACTAAATAAATTTTAATGAGAAATTAAATTGAAGGAAATGGAGAACAATAAAAAAATAAGAAGACAAATAATAGCAGGTTGTTCACAAAGTTCACCTCTAGTGTGATACATCTTGGGTTCGCTTCAATTGTGGCATTGATCCATTAAAATGATGAGAAAAGTAAATCAAAATGGCCTTCTTACATCAAAAATTATCTTCAACCTGCAAAAATTCATCTTCGTAATTCTTTTAGGAAGATAGGAATACTACTGGAAAACTTCCTTTGGCTTCTTCCCACAATTAAAAAGGCTATATGGCCATTATTATCCATACAATATATTGTTTCCTCCTTTGATAGAAGGAATTCACTGCATTATATAACAAGTCTTTGGTGTATGCTCTGATGGTAAAGTTTTGGAGTTTGGTAGAGGAGATTGTGCTTCAAATCCCACGAAATCTTCTGATACCATTTTACATGGAACAAACTCCAGTTTACATGGAATATAGTACATCCATATTATAATATTTGGTGGAAATGTTATAATATATCCACATTTCCCAAATGTACGTTTGCGATAAAAATATAACCAACCATCTATGTGTGTACATCTCCAAGTGGGTTTGACCACAAAAATCCGCCAACCAATTATGCCACTCAATGCTCCACCACCACACAAGAGATAATATTGACTTTCATGTAGGCCTTCTAGAAGGGCCATCGATGAGATTTTTAATTACCTTTCTAATTTCTCAGAAAGACAACTAAAAATGTTGTGCATTTAATTATCAATCTGGGGCTCGTATAGAAATTGAGAGTCACCATGCACTAAAAATGAAGGCTGCACTCTACTCCTCCACTGGTTTGATATGTGTTCATAGTATCAATGATTACTTTTATAGTCAAAGTATAGACAATTCTCAAACTCTGGAAAGGTTCTACAGAAATCCACACTTGCAGGAATTGAAAGTAGACTAAATCTAAGGTGGAAGAACTCAATGATGTGACCCCTATAATTGAAATTACATGAAATGAATTATAAATAATTGTTGAAAAGGAAATTGTAGCTAATTGCAGGAAAGGAAAGTCTAGCTAATTGTAGGAAAATAAATCATTATCGCAGAGATAGTGGTGGATTGTGTCGGTTCCCTGCTCTTAGCCACCTCTGGGGATTGTAGATAAGCAAACAACACACAAGGAGATATAATCTAAATTGCAGGAAAGAAAACTATTCTAATCTAGTCCTCACCAAGATGATCCCTATTTTTAGTTAGACCAACAAATATAGTCATTGCATTAAGCATATTTATTCAACGACATAAAATAATGCTACCCAATCTAAAATACAATTATTAGAAACAAATAAATAAATTAAATTCGACATGAATACTTAGTTTCATAAATATACAAACACAATCTCACATGAGTAATCTAATTGCGTGAACAAATTCAATCAAGAAACTAGTTACATAATTAAATAAAAGGAATCCCATGTGACTACATAATTACATAATTAAATTATGCAACAAGAAACCAAAGAAGCTATCTAAACTACATGACACTTTGTTCTATTGTAGTGGGCCCTTCCTCCATAGAATTGAGTGTTGATATTATTCTATATCAACAATTACAACATAAATCAATTAAATAATTAAGCTAATCAAAAGAAATCAATATATTGCGAATATGCAAAGAAAATAAGTAAATTAATTAATTAATTAAATCACACACTACCGAAATTAAAAACTACAATTAAAATAAAAACTCAATAAATTATTTCATTGTATTTGGACATTGTTCTAAGATTCCTCCCCCGAATAATGGAGAGTACTCTTTTTTATACATAAATTTAATGGAAACTAGAAATAATGAGTATCTAAATAAACCCACTTATGGATTTAATAAATCCGTAGTGGTTACAACAATTTCCTAAATAATAAATAGTTTACAACTAACAATTAACAATTAATGAATAAGTCTAAGATCTTTTGCTAACAATTAACAAATAATAGATAACTTCTAAGATCTTTTTCTAACAATTACCAAATAATAGATAACTTCCAAGATCTTTTCCCCAAGAATTCCAAGATTATTGGTTAGCCACTCAAACTAATATTTTGTCTTGGAATTACAAAATTATCTCCATATCTTTAATTTTCTTTGGTTAACATTATTGTTGCATGGATCCATAATTGTCACATTGAGTAGTAACAAAATGAATCATGGTTTTTATGGCATATAGTTCCAGTGTTGGCTCACGGTTTCAATTGCAACATCATTTTTTGGATGAGTTTCAGTGTAGAATAGTTCCCTGGTGAGTTGTAGAAAATGTTGTAAGGAGTTGGAGAAATATCTCCTTTGAGAGTTGCAACAACTACTATAAGGAGTTGCATCAATAGTTCTCCGGTGAGTTGCAACAACTGTTGTAACGAGTTGCAACATAGAATAGTTCCATGGAAAGTTGCAACAATTGTTGTGAGTTGCAGAAACTACATGGGAGTTGCAACAACTGTGTGAGAGTTGCATTAGTGGAACCAAAATACATTATGTGGCGATATCAAAATATGCACAACAACCTGTCTAGCACATCATTTTTGCGAATTAACTCAGAGATAAATGAAAATATGATATTTCTCTAATGTTCCATCATAAATTCATGTAAAGTACTAAATAAATGTATTGGAAACACATTAAGTCTAAATTCCACACAATTATGAATTGATACAAGGTCTAGGTAAGTAGAAAGGGGTTAAAGGTAGGGAAAAGATGGTATAAAAAGATGTAATTTATGGAGCTCGTCATCTCCCCCAAGCCAAAAATGTTGCATGTCCTCATGCAACCCAGTACCTCTGTATCATCCAAACTATATGGACACTTCTCTTTCTCCACTGCATACCTTTCTTCTATTGTTAACATTTTTCATTTGCCACAATTTATTGTTATGAGTTGTCATTAACATTCTCGAGAAAAAATTGGTGAGATTGTAGAAAACCTATACAAGGATTTGTAGCAAGAATTTTATAGGAGTAGAAACAAGAGTGTTGTAGGAGTAACACCAAGCTTCTTTTAGCCATTTTTTACAAGTTGATTTCTATTTGCATAGATATTCAAGATACAAGCAACTCATTTTCTAATATAAAATCAAAGTAGAAACAACAATTTTATAATTGGAGTAACAATAGCAAATCATGGCTCATGATATGATGATATTTTATTTCCTGCTACTTGTTCTTGTGTAGTAGCAATAAGACTTCCTATTTTTGGTTCTTGTGTAACAGTAAGAGGGCTTCCTTATGTTATAAATGCCAAAAATTTATTGTTGTTGTTTAGACACTGATAATTTTTGTTGTACATACCAAAAATTGTGTCCTCTTGTGTGACATCATGTAGGAATGAATTCTATAGAATATTCTTCCACTGTAGGTTCTTTTGGGGTAGCTCGTTCCTCTCCAGATGATAGTTTTCCTTCCCCCCCAAACTGAATCTTTTGTGTGGAAAGGAAAATAATTTTTTTTTGTGTTAATCTGCAGATGGGCTATGACTTAGTGGAAACTATATTGCTCAAAACCATATTTTAGTGTAGTGGACCTGAAAAATGCTCACGGATTAGGAAAGAAAGATATGGAATTAGAAAATGTTGGTTGTCCCCTTCAACTACTTATTTTTCTTTTGTTGGTTCTTTTGGCGCAACAAAAATACCTTGTTTTCCCCTCACTACTAGATATTGTGTGGTAAGAAGAAGGTATTTATTGTTCTTACTTTTGGTTCTTGTGTGGAAGAAACAAGGCCTTTTATTATTGGCAACATTGAATCCTTCTCATGCATGGATATTGGAGTGGAGATGGATAAGATGGTGAGGGAATTTTATGGAATGTAAAGGTGATTGTATTCCCCCCCAAAATGAAGAGATTTTCCACCCTTGAGAAATGGAAAAACGCGAGAAAGTAGGACAAAGGCCTAAGTAGCTTTCCAAATACAAGTCCATATCATCCAATGAAATTAGATTAAATAAAAGAAAAAGAAGCATACCTACACTTACCTAATAATTTCATATTGTTTACAAAATCATCTCGAGAGGAAAGATATCTGATATGATCCACCATAATGTAACAAAATTTGTTATAAAGAGTAGTGTGGAGCTTGGAACTTTGGAGCACAATATGAGTTGTAGACTGAGATCTAGAAAAACCTTCTGATGGAGCAAAGAAACTTGGAGATATTTATTCAAAGATAAACCTAGATGGAATTGTTTAATTATTATATTATTTGCAAACCTTGTCGTCTAGTAAGATGGTTTTCAAACAAGATCTGTCTAACTGCACCTGAAGGGTTTTCACAATATGAAATTTTATTTCCAAGAAATTCCTGCCAGCAAGATGTTTTTCAAGAATTCCAAGGTCTGATGGTGCCTAAGACATATTTTCACCATCAAATTTATTAAGGAATGGAATGTGATAATAAGGTGACTCAACATTGTACATGAGCCGAGTCACTTTATTGTATGGGTTAGGGATGGTCAGAGATAGAAATAGGAAGTGATGAGGCTGAAGTTATGATTTAATAGTAGTGGTTATCCAAAGATATTTTAAGGAAAATATCAATATTCAAGGGCTACCACATAATAAAAGGAACTTCATGACTTCAACATGCAACTATTTTGAATCAGGAGGGAGGAAATGCATAGGCATACTATGGTACTAATGAATGAGCAAAAAGGATTCATATGTAGTAAGGGTAGTGGAAATTAATTTTTGGAACATTGGTATTCAATTCTTCTTCAAACCAATTTTTCATTTTTCATTTTATTAATCCATTGATAAGACACGAGTAGCAACACACGAGTAGTAGACATGGTGTAACAACAACTGCAATGTGTCGTAGCTTCTGTGTTGCAACTTCTGCATGGGTGTTATAGCTTCTAGTGTTGCAGTAATGGTGTTGCAACAATTGTTGTAGGGTGTTGCAACAACTGATATTGGTATTGTGGAAATTGATTTGGTGTTGTAGCTATTGTGTTGCAACAACTATGTTGCAGTGATTGTGTTACAAAAAATATATTGCAGTGACTGTGTTGCAACAATTGTTGTTGGTGTTGCAACACTCCTTTAGTAGTAACCTTGTAACAAGCTCCTAACTATTTGATCTTAAAATCATGGCACATGTAAGGAATCAATATATCCCTATTGGATGTCATAAAAAAATTTCTTCAAGAATCAATTGTGCATGGATTGACCTTTTTTTTTTTTTTTAACTGTAACGGTTATGTTGATTATTTATTTAAAAAGGGGGGGATAGGGTCTTTGCCTAAGCAGCCCCATTTACATAGAAGAAAGCCATATTTTCCAGCTTCATAGTTACTCTCTAGTCAAGGTATTTGGTAGCTGTTTACATCATTGATCAGAATCTGTCCTTTTGCGAGGGTACAGCCTTTGTTTTCCATCCGATCCACTTTTTCATTCATATTCCTGAGGATATGGTAGGACTTGAAGGAGGTAAATTCGAGAAGGATTCTTTTCAATCTGCCCAGCATTTTATTGAGGCTAGCGTTATTGAAGAGGTCCTTCGAATTTAATTTTTTGATAAGGAGCTCTGAATCTCCAAAGACTTGGAGGTCTTTATCTCCTTTTTCTCTTGCTATTAAGCATGCTCTGAGAAGACCAAGAATCTCTGCCTGGTTGTTGGTCTTTTGGCATGGATTGACCTTCTTAATCCTCCCATGACCTACAAAAAAATGAACACTTTCCTGTAATAAAATGTGAGATCATGGAAGAAGAAAGGTGGACGATATTTCTTCATCCAATAAATATAAAAAAATCACAAATCATGCATATAAATCAGATCCAAGATGTATACTTTTGGTGAAACCTACATAGAGAATCTAGCTAACAATTTGTACAAAGCTTGCCAATTGAGAGAAGGATAGAAGAGACGAGAGAAATGAATCAATAGAATTGTATTCATTAATGAGAGAATGATTAATTACAAATGATATACTCTACATATCTAAGTAAAGTAGACATAGCAGTGATCTAGAGAGATCTAGACACTCACTAACATTAAATGAAGTAATCTACCACAAAGTTCTAGCTAACTAATCCATGCAATCATCAATTAATTGAGTCACATGTGTGGAAGTAAGAGAAATACATGCAGCCAATGGTGATAAAATTGAGGTTTCCATGCATGAGTGACTTTCTTTGGTCTAACTAAGTGTAACTAACTTTGAACTGAAGAGTAACGCCCTATTTTGTAGGGGAATATTCTCTAGAGAGAATATTCTCATCTAAGGAAACATTCTCGACATTGGAATTTCAACCTTAGGAAAATAACTACCTATGTGAGTGTGTAATATATCCAACACCCCCCTAAACACTACTAGGGTTTACAATATGAATGGGTCTTGGAAATCAAGTCCATGTTAGGTACCCATTGTACAATGGATCTAAAAATGAAACATTGAAAAAAAATAGAGGAAAGAGAGAAAACCTCATGGGAAACCCCCCCCTCAAAGTAGAATGCAAAAAATGAATAAGGAACAAAAGAAGTTGCTAAGAAAATATGTTCTTGACTCCATTATGATCGCGTGAGAAGTGGAACTTCTACTCAGTAAATGTTTTGGTGAAGATGTCTATAGTTTGTTTGGTAGATGGAGAGTAATGCAAATCGATGATCCTGTTATGTACCAGTTCTATGATATAATGTGTATGGATCACAATGTGTTTGGTCCTCTATTGTTGCATTGGGTCTCTGCAAAACTTGAGAGTACTCTGATTGTCACACCAAATGATAGTTGGATGATTAAACTGGATGCCAAGCTCGGTGAGGAAGTTATGAAGCCAAAGTTCCTGAATAGTGACATTGACAAATCTTGTATACTGGGCCTCTGTTGATGATAGAGTAATAGTTGAATGCTTTTTTCTAGACCAACAGATGGGACTAGAACCAAAACTAAGCACATACCCAGATGTGGAATTGTAATATGTGCTATTGTCATCCCAATCAGAATCAATGAATCCCATGAGACCCAAAGCAAAACTTGTTGTATAGTGGATCCCATAACCTGTGGTGCCCTAAACATATATTAGGATGTTCTTGGAAACCTTCCTGTGTAGCTCATGTGGCTCTTGCATGTACCTGGAAACTACCCCTAATGCATATAAGAGATTCGTCTAGGTGTGGGTGAGATAGATAATTCTCCCCACAAGTTGTCGATACAAGGTTTTGTCCACCACTACTGTATCCCCTCCATCATAAAGATGTAACTCCGACAAAAAAGGTGTGGTTTTTGACTTGCAGTCGGTCATGTGGAATATAACCAAGAGATACCTGACATACTTAGTCTGCGATAGATTTATTCCTAAAACATCCTGATTGATCTCAAGACCAAGGGAATAGTGCATTGGACCCATGTCTATCATAGAGAACATGCCATGTATAATTTATTTGGCTGCATTAGTAGTTGAGGTCGAACTTCCCATGATTAGTAGGTCATCACATAGAGAACTATGATCATCAAGGAGTATGAGGTCCTAAACATGTATACGTTTAGATCTAATTTACATATGACAAAGTGCTAAGAGAGAAAGTAGGCATCCATATTTGTATACTATTCTCTAGGTTACTTCTTGAGGCCATAGAGGGGATTTTTTAGTCGGCATACTAAGGATGAGTTATGAATGAACCCCTACAACTTCTCCATGTAAATATCCTATGAGATGTCCCTAAGAAGAAAATCATTCTTCACATCCTTCTGTTGAACTTCCCATCCCCTAGATGTCGTAATGGAAAGGGCCAATTGGATGGAGTTTGTTAGCACTGAGAGTCACCCTCAGACTGCAAGAAGATAAGCCCATTACCCATCAAAATGTCTGTGGAGGTAGATTTATGAGTGGAGGTAAAATGGACAAAAATCAATACAATAATGCTTTAACACAGAAACTGGACAAGTAATGCATATGGAAATGAGGTCCTCATTAACTTCAACCAGTGGTTTAAGGTTAAAGGTGAGAAGAAGGAAGACTTAGTCAGAAAGGTGGACAAGTCTACCATGAGCATCTGACCTTTAAGCACTTTGGTGAAGAAAACATTAGGCACAAGAGCACTCTTGAACTCAAGTTTTAGACACTAAAAAATGTCACAACAACATGATAATCAAACCTCCATTACCATACAAATACAAAAAATTGTTTGGATCCTCCATGCATGAGCATTTCAACATAAGGGGAAATAAGATAACAAAGGAAAAGTACTGGAACAGGTTACAACAACATTATAATCAAACCTACATTACAATACAACCACAACCCTCGTCTCGATCCTCCATGCACGAGTGTTTTAGCACAGTTTAAACAAAGAGATGAAAGAAGTTGACTTCTATTTATGTGAAAGTCTCAAGTATCATATAAAACCAGAGAACAACTATGTTATCAAATATTACAAAATAGGGAGCTCTTCTCACCCATTCGATGACCTTAACAAAATATTGAATTGATCTATTTATAATTGAACCAGTTCACAACTGGCAGGAGTGTGATCTGGTCATTGCATTCAAAGCTTCACGTATGTGCAACCTTCTTTCAGACTGTGCATGTATTCTTCTATCAGATGAAAGATCAGATTAGTATGAGCATGCAGGAAAAACTGTCCATCGTAGTACCTTGGGCTGACAACTCTATCTCTTCGGCCATAGCTTTCCTTCTTTCTATTTATGGATTGAGCTGAGGTTTTAGCTACTAGTCCATGCTTTATTAACTACATCTTTATTGGGATTGGATCACAGATGGATGATTAGCGGATGACCACATGCCCCTCATGTATTGGGCATTGAATAAGCAGCTGGACGCAAAATTCAATCCTCGTTCATTGGCTGAACCCACCTCGGGATTGGGATGTGATTTGACTATTAAGGGGAAGACACATGTTGTTGTTTGATATGGCATTGTATAAGAGCACGTTATTATAGGGCCATCTAAAGAGGTTTGGACCCACACTTCTTTCGGGCCCAAAATGCACCACCTCTCACCACGTAGCCACCCCGAAAAACTGTGGTTTGGATTTTGGCCCACCCTTCGGATTTTAACGCTTGAGCATGTTGTGGCCTTGAAATTATATGAGGTCATTGATCTCAATGAGACCCAATATGTGGTCACAGTGACTATTCTAGCACCTACGCCAAAGTTTTATCCTCTTGCTAACTGTGGGAACCTTCCAACTGTGTTTAGAGATGGCCTCGAATTCAAATGTGCAAGTGATTTCTATCACTATAACTACATTTTCCTGCTTGTCTACACTCATGGATTTCACCTATGAACCTGAAAAACTTATTTGATAACATTGTTTCCATAGGGGATGGCTTGGTCCCTACGAGCTGCCAAGAATGCGTAGTTCCAATGACTTAGCCTTTGGGTCATGGAGTCTCTTATTCAAACAGAAAATAAAAGGAAGTGGTAATTAAAATGGTGGAAAGCCCATCATGGATTAAACAAAATATTTCTTTACAAAGTTCCCATTGATAGGTCCACCAAAAACTTCAGAGTCCTCCAAACTCTGCAACTTATAGGTGTTATTAGAAAACACCTTAGAAATCTTGAAAGGACTAATCCATAAGGCTTCAAATTTTCCATGTTTTCCTTTGTATTTCTTGGGAACATCCCATTTGAGCACCAAATCCCATAGCTAAAATCCTTCCTTTCTTTCCCTCTATTCCAAGGATCATTTTATTTTATGTTGGTGATCCTGAGCTTTATCAAGAAGCTACTCCCTAGCTTGTTGTACTTCAATGAGTTGTTGTATCCTCCTGACCATATCATCAGGTTCTCCTTGGTAGTCCTGGAGGATTTTTTCCACAGGAAAGGTAATCTGAGTAGGAAAAATAGCGTCAACCCCATATACAAGCTAAAAAGGGGAAACACCCAATGACCTCTTTGTTGTAACTCTGTCAGCCCATAATGAAAATTTCAGCTTTGAGTCCCAAGCTTTCTTGTTGTCTTCTAACAAATTTTTGATGATATTTATTAGGCTCTTATTAGAGGACTCAACTAAACCATTTCCCTGAGGGTAGTAAGGAGTAGAATGGATTAATGTAATCCCATACTACTCACATAACTTGATTAATGGTTCAACTTTGAAGGAGGCAACATTGTTAGTAACAATCCTTCTTGGACAACCGAATCTGGACATGATATATTCTAGGAAGATAATGATTACCTTGTGGGAGGCACTCCTTGTAGGGATGGCTTCTATCCATTTGCTGAAATAATTAGTGGAAATCAAAATCCATCTATGTTGACCACTTTAGGCTGGATGGATTTCTCCAATGAAGTCAATACCCCATTGCCGAAAAGGTCTAGAAACCACCAAAAGTTTCAGAAGCAAAGATTCGAGTTGTTTCTTTCTAGAAAATTTTTGGCATTTGACACAAGCTCTAATATTTACACAAACATCAGTAAAAAGTATGGGCCAGAAATACCCAACTCTAAGGATCTTATAAGCTGTGGTCCTCCAGAAATGATGTCCCCCACATAAGCTATCATAAAAATCAATCATAGATTTTTGGGCCTCCTGTGGGTCTAGACATCTTAACAAAACTCCTAGAGGATCCTTCCAATACAAAAACTGATCAAGGAGACCATATTTTATTTCTTTGAGCTTCAAATCTCTTACCTTGTTATTTTACAAACCATCAGGAGTGCACAACATTTGCAGAAAATATATGATGTCTTTATACCAGGTGCATTCTGCTAAGTTGAGGCTAACATGAGAGTTTTTATCAACAATCTCATCTTGTTGATTTTCTGAGTTTATGTTCATGAATTTAACCCCTAAATCCTTGTAGTTTGATTCAGACAACAACCTGGCTAAACCTTGTCCTTTTACCAATTCAGTGGGCTTCATTTCAAGGTCAAATTCCACAATTTTACCAATCCATTTTCTTCTCTTCCCATCTATGTCAGGCTGGATCAATATCTCTTTTATTGAGGCCGAGGGAACATATGCAACAATATTTTAATGAAGAACATATATTCTGAAATCCTTGAGGTCTTTGACCGAAGCATATGTCTGCTTCTCCATGATATCATACTTCATTTCTGCATCCCTCAATGCTCTACCTAAAAAGGAAATAGGCTGCTCTAACCCCTCTGTATTTTTCTGAAGCAAAACAACAATCGATGTATCATATGAGGAAAAATAAAATATCATAAATTACTTAGTATAGTCAGGGTTGATGAGCACAGGTGCTTCAGTCAAAGCCCTTTTTATTTGGCCAAATGAATTTCTGGACTCAACAATCCATTCCACCTCGTTTCCTTTTCTAAGCATGGTTGTAATGTGCTTAACCAACTTAGTGAAATTAGAGATGAACCTTATTAGAAAATTGATTTTAGCCAAGAAATAATAAACCTATTTGTTGGATCTGGGAAAAGATAAGGACTGGATGGCCTCTACTCTTCTTGGATCAATTATTACCCCCTCTGCTGACACAATATGCCCCAATAATTTTCCCTCCATAGAAAACACAGATTATTAGGATTGAGGGAGAGACCAAATATTCTCCATTTCAGGAAGACCTTCTTCAAATGATGACAATGCTCTATGTTAGAATTTGAGAACACTGTAATGTCATCTAGATAGATGACTACAAATTTTTCTTTTTGCCCAATGAAGGCAATGTCTATGGCTCGCTGGAAGGTTTCTCCTACATTCATCAATCCAAAGGGAATTTTAGCATATATGAATGTGCCTCAAGGAGTAGTGAAGGTTGTCTTTTCTCTATCTTCGGGCAGGAAAAAGACTTGATTGTAGCCAGAAAATCCATCAATCATGGACATTCTAGATGAACTGGTCACTCTATACAAAATTTTATCCATCTTTGGCAAGGGGTAGTTATCCTTTTTGGAGCTTCTGTTCAAATTTATGAAATCAACACATAACTTGATTTCCCAATTTTTCTTCCTCACAGGCACTAAGTTAGCCACCCATTCTGAATATCTCAAAGGGATGATGATTTGGGCATCCAACAACTTTTTCACTTCTTTTTCCATAATAGGCAACAACATGGGATTTATCTGTCTGAGTTTCTGCCTAAAAGGCTTGGTATCTTCTTTCAAAGGGATCTTATGTTCAATGATGCTAGTGTCATATGTTCTCAAATCTTCATATTTCCAGGAAAACACATCAACAAACTCCTTTAAAATCTTAACATACTAATGACTTTGTTCCTTTGAAAAACTTCTAGACAATTTAACATACTTTGGATCTCCCTCTGTTCCTATATTGCATTTAGTCACATCAACATCTTTAGTTGAACTTTTAATTTTTACAGCAACATCATTTCTGTCAAACAATCTCTCCAAAGGGACTAGTCCCTTTGGAATATGGTTATTAGGAACCTGAACATTATGATGGTTAGCAATTTTATTCAGAAAAATATCAGCATGAGGGATTTCTTCAGAATCCTAATCCTAATCAATATGCAAATTAGAAAATTCATCCACATTTTCAAGAAATCTTTTTATCTCAAGATCATCCTCAAAAACCTTCTAATGTTTGACATTGTTAGGAATAGAGGGTATGTATCACTTCCACCTCATACTTGAGTTTGGGAGGCAAAGGAACCCTGAACTTACTTGCTAAAACAACCAAGGAATCCTCCATAGTGTTCTCCTCTCTTGGAACAAATGAAATATTAAAAGCAAAGAAGAAACTATCAACAAGATCCCCAACTTCATTTCTGTAGGCCCTTAACCTGGGGTGCTTAGACTGATACAGATTTCTGACTTGATGAACAATCAAATCAACATATCCAAACACTGCTAGATCCTCAATATTCATGTCTTTGGCAGCCCTCAAGCCCAAAACAAGAGCCTCATATTATTCCACATTGTTTTTTTGTTTCAAATTAAAGTTTGTAAGATAGGGATATGGTCTCTTGGGTAGGAGAAATGAAGATTACCCCAAAACCAACATTCTCCATGGAAGAGGCTCCATAAAAAAAAATCTTCCAAATAGAGGTATTGGGAGGAGGATCCTTACAAGAGGTGAAAGGATGATTTCTTATTTCAATAGGTGCTTGATGTGCATCAGTGAGTTGTAACATACTGGTTCCTAAATAAATATCAACTGCAAAAATGGGGTGGTTGGTAGGATTTGCTTCATTATTGATAATGTAAGCAAGTTGTGCTTCCCTATAAAGCCTTCTATGTTCCCCCCCCAAACACAGGAATGGTGGCATATGAAATATCCATATGCAAAGTTCCCCATAGTATTTGGATCTAATATCTAGACAACAGAATTCCAAACTTAGGGGGGACATCAACCACCACTATATCCATGACCACACTTTTCTTTGGAAACTAGAAAAAAGAGACAACCATGTCTTTAATAACCCCAAGACACTTCACCTTCCTAGAATCAAGTGATTACATGTCATGGTAGTTTTTTATAATGTCCAACCCAAGATCATCCATGATAGTCTTAGGCATGATATTATGAGATTCCCCTTAATTCATCAGTTTGTTATGCAATACTTTATCATGAATGTTCAATGATGTATAGAAAGGAGGGGAGGCATCATCCCTATATTCTACCAAAGGCCCTAGTATGGAAGATGTTTTTTCATATTGGAGGTTGACTGATTCTGTGGGATGAGATGAAGGTCTAGGCTACAACATTTTGGAAAGGTACCTTTTGAAATCCTCATGTTTAACTAGCTTCAAGAAAGGTACAGGGATCTTAATTTTTTGAATCTCATTCTCAAATCTAAAAGAGGAGGGAGGCTTCAGGATCTCCTTCACTTCTAGGATAGGGATCTTAATCATTTCCTGGGGGTTTTGTGCCTCTTTTTATTTTTTGCTAGCTACCACCTCCTTAAAAGGATGCACTATTCTAGTAGGATGATCAGGAATGTTAGGATTTCCCTCTTTCTTCTTGGACCTGAGGTTTTATATATTTGGATTTCCACTGGTCATTTACCCTTTGATCAACTCATTTAGTTGGCTTCCCATGAGATCCTCTTCATATGCATATTGATTTAAACGAGGGGATGAAGAGGTGTCACCAAGGGAATTGATTTTGGGATCTGCATCTTCTTCCTCTCCTTCTTCATCAGTAAAAAGGTTATTTTGGAGAGGAGATTGGATTTTTTTATCATCCCTATCCCTATTACTTTGATATCTTTGGATGATCTTAGGGAAATTATTGGGTCTTCTGAAATTACTCCTATTATCACCATTATGTGGGTCTCTATAGCTTTGCCTTCCTTCAAATTTAAATTTCTGCATTTCTGCAGAAGGTGATTTTACTATTTTTGTCAACTCATCCACTTGAGGGTGGGAAACAAAGGAATCATAGGTTGAATATTCATACCTACCTCTCCTTATATCTCTATCATATTTACTCCTAATCTTGGTAGCTGGCAATATATTAGACTCTACTTCAAGGGCTGGATCTTGGATATGAGCTAAAGAGGTAGCTCTTCTTTCTCTCAATAGGAGGAAAAACTTAGGGTCAAAAGAACTAGCATAAGTAATCTTAGCAGAGGTTTCTTGTAGGATTTATTTCATTGGGAATATTATTGTACATTTTATTAAATCTCTTTGAGAAGTCTGAAATAGATTCCCCCTCTCCTCTCTTAAGTGACCCAAATTCTGTAATATAATAAAGGAAATATTTTTCATCCCCCCAATGTATTAAGAATGAATCATCCAAAGCCTCAATCCCATCAATAGATCCATGAGTTAAGCCCCTGAACCATTTCCTAGCCTTGCCATCAAGGATCTATACAAAAACTCTCATCCACACATCTTCATTTGCAATGTTTTGATTATCCTCATAACTATAAAAAGTTGAAAGGTGTTCTTCTGCAGTTATGTCTTCCTCCCTTGTGAACTTGGGAATGTACTTAAGGTAGTCTCCACCTAGGAGAGAATTCATTGGCCAAGGTAAAACCAGAGGGGCATATCTAGGAGCCACTATGGCATCCATTATGTTTCTAGGAGGATTAGCACCTACCATTGGGATGTGAATTGTAGGAGAACCAGGGGGAGATGGAGTTTGGATAGGTAGGACTCGAGCTGTGTTTCTATAAGAAAGAGGAAACGATTGAGTGTTGGAGGAGAATGATATGGGGTTCAAGGGAAAATAAGTTTCCCCCTCTTTATATGCAACAACTTTGACATGAAGAGGAGTAGGAAAACCCAAAGTGGGAAGATCTTCTAAGCTCCTGGGTCTAAACAACTTTACAATATCAGGGGAAATAGGAATCTCAAAACTTCCTCCTTCCAAATAAATACTAGAATGGGGGAGTCCAACAAGAAAAATTTCAAAATACAAACTTCTGGAAACTCCAACAAATGGTATAAAAGGAGAATTAGATGCAGCTACTGGAGTTTTAAAAGAAGTATAATGTAAATTACCAGAATCACCTGGTACAATAGTTGAAAGAATTCTTGAGAGGTCTTTCCTTTCTTGATAATATTTTATGGGTCAGCTTCCGGTGTTTCCAGAGGAAGTTGTGGAGTATACCTCATGTTTCTTCCTTTGGGAGCCACAAATGAAATAATGGAGTCGCCAGGTGCAATTTGCAATCTTCAAGATACTGATTTCTGATGCACCTTCATAATCATAATTTATTTTTCCTTCAATCCCATGGAAATGTCTTCAATTATTTCCCCAGAAATGGCTCCAAGAATGTTATCACTGAGACTCACCCTCAGACTGCAAGAGGATAATCCCAGTACCCATCAAAATGTTTGTGGAGGTAGGATTATGAGTGGAGGTCAAATGGACAAAACTCAGTACAATAATGTTTTATCACAAAAACTGGACAAGTAATGCATAGGGAAATGAGGTCCTCATTAGCTTCAGTCATTGTTTTAAGGTTAAAGGTGAGTAGAAGGAAGACTTAGTGAGAAGGGTGGAAAATTCTTCCATGATCATCCTACCTTCAAGAAATTTGGTGAAGAAAAACTCAGGCACAAGAGAACTCTTGAACTCAAGTTTCAGACACTAAAATATGTCACAACAACATGATAATCAAACTTCGATTACCATGCAACTACAACAAATCGTATGGATCCTCCATCCATGAGCATCTCAACATAAGGGGAAATAAGATAACAAAGGGAAAGTACTGTAATAGGTTACATCAACATTATAATTAAACCTACATTACAATACAACCAAAACCCTCGTGTGTATCCTCCTTGCATGAGTGTTTCAACACAGTTTAAACAAATAGAAGAAATAAGTTAACTTCTATTAATTTGAAAGTCTCAAGTATCATACAAAACCACAAAACAACTTTGTTATCAAATATTACAAAATAGGGAGCTTTGCTCAACCATTTGAGGACCTTAACAAAATCTTGAAATGATCTATTTATAATTGAACCAGTTCACAGCTGCCAGGAGTGTGATCTGGTCATTGCTTTCAAAGCTTCACGTATGTGCAGCCTTCTGTCAGACTATGCATGTATTCTTCTATCAAATGAAAGCTCAGATCAGTATGGGAATACATGAAAAATTATCCAATGCAGTACCTTTGGCTGAAAACTTTGTCTCCTTGGCCATGGCGTTCCTTCTTTCTATTTATGGATTGAAATGAGGTTTCAACTACTAGTCCCTGCTTCATTAATTGTATCTTCATCGGGATTGGAGAGCAGCTGGATGATTAGCAAATGACCATGTGCCCCTCATGGATTGGATGCTGAATAAGAAGGTGGTTGAAAAAGTCAATCCTCGTTCATTGGCTGAACCCTCTGTTGTTCCTGAGATTAAACTTAAGGCACAAAGAGTAATGTCAGGAATCAAGAATTCTTAAAGAGAATGTTTTAAAGAGTTCTTTTTCTACCTTTAGTTATATAATAAATGATCCTTAATTGAAATTAATAATAGGACAATATAGTGGCCGCATTTCTTTGTATGAGTCACAATTGTAATATCAAATGCTGTGAAGGAATATTACAAAACTGTTAAACAAAGCTAGGCATCAATGGAAGATGAGTCTCACCTTGTTTGCAGTATAAGAAAAGTAGAGAGTGAACCCTTGAAAAGGATATGAAATGAAGTAATTCAAACAACTTGCAGGTCTTGTTTTACTTATAGTAAATATAGAGGAAAAATTGCTTACTTGTTGAATTACTGATATAATATGATTACAGTAGTTGTGATACTAAATCACAATCAATCACTTATCAAGGAATTACATAAGGATATTAAGAGATATGGAAATACAAAAGAAACACACAACTCAAACTGAACAAAAATTAGAATCTCTATCTACACTTGTAATAATACTAAAAAAGGAGAGTTTTCTTTATTACATCTGGCAACAAGCAACTTTGAATAGATATTGAATTTATGTATTTATAAAAAAACTATCACAACTCAAAACAATTGGACTTCTTACAATAAAAATAACATATATTTGAATAAGACAACAATATGTAAAATCTGATGAGTTCTGCTGGCGTTCTCCTCCGTCTCTTCTTATGCTTGGAAAAACACCTCTTTTCTTTAGTCTTTTGGGCTAGACACAACTGTCATCTGACATCCTTAATAATTTGGCATACTATCTTAGTAATTTTTATATGTTGCCATCTATCCCTCTAGATATGTTCAGCAATGCAACAAGACATAGTCGAGATCAGGGAGGAATGACAATCAAATGAGTAGCACTGCAAGGCTTGTCAATGAATGTATAACAGGCATAAGAAAAAGTAACATTTTGTGGGAAGGATGACAATGGAACAAGTGTATGATGATGAAATAGGGATAAGTGAATATTTGAATGTGAATGAATGAGATAAGTGGTTGTAGGAAGGTGAAAGGTAGGGGGTGTAAAAAGAAAGGGATCTATGCATGTTTCCTTATTTGCTTCCAGCTATGATTGCTTTCCCATGTTCAATACATTGGTTTCATCTGTTCAATAATTCCACCATGAACTTTGAGAGCTCAATTGTTTCATTTATCTCAAAAGTGAATAATATCCTCTCTACCTGAGGAAACTTTTATTGGATCCTTTTTATTTCCTAAGCTATGGATTGGAGCTGTGATCTTGGAATTACTAGCCATTTATTGATCTTAAGAAGATCAATTTACTTCATTTCCTGAATGGCTGTTAGAGTTTCATCCTTGCTCTTTCTGGAATTCTATTGGTTCATTTCAATATGAATTTGTCCCAAGGCTTCCAAGATATTACTTCCTCCAAAATAAATTAGCTTCTTATCTAATGATGAAAACACTTACACAAAGGCTTCCTTTACCTCCCTGGCTAATCTTTTGATTTCTGTCAAATTTGTTTCCCAAACCTTCAGATCCATATCACTTCGTAATTGTTCAGAAGGAGAGAGCAGAGGGAAATCAAAGAAATTATCTTTGTGCACCAATATGATAGCCTCTTCAAACCTAGCCTGGGATGAGAGAGATTCTCTTTCGTTGACATATATGTCCTTCAGAGAAAGGTCTTCTTCCTCTTAGAACTTTTGGATAGCATCTATCTTCATAAAAATATCCTGCTAGGCAATTTCCATCTTCTCATTTATTTCCAGTGCTTGAGTTTGGAAGGTCGAGATATCTATTGAGGTAGATTTGGTTAGGTTCAACCTAGCTTTTAGTTGTTTTATTAATCCATCATGGTGAGTAACCAATCCTTGTTTGGTTTTTGAACTTTGATGGAGCTCCTCAAGGTTGGTCTGAAGCTGTTGGATTTGTTGTTGATCATGAGCTCTAGTTTTCTCTAAGTCTTGAGTCATATTGTTCCTTATAGTTTGTTCTGCATCCTGTATTTGAATTTGCAAGTTCTCTACCAATAGGCACTTCTGTCGCAGTTGTTCGACCAAGTTGTCCACAGACCATTGATTGGCTATGGAAAAAGAACCTAATGAACCTGTGACTTCTTTTGCAAATTCTGGGTCATCTCGATTATTTCCATCATACACCATTCTCTGCCTTTTAGTCATCACTCCATCATTTTGGTGTGATTCCCTTTTCATGATGGCCTTCCTTTTTCTACTAAAAAATAAATACAAAGGAGGCATTTCTTCGGGTGAGATGGTGGTAAGATCATCTACAAAAAAAAAATCAGAATTAGGATTTCCAAGGTTGTATTGTAGAGGTGTCAGTGATGTAATGGGAGTACCAATATCTATAAACTATTTCTTATCTATTGTATTTTAGGTGCTAGTAGGGGTAGTTGGTGACGAGGGAGGCACATTTTGTCCCTGCTTCAAGAAATTCTCGAGTTGAGATTTTTCTTGGGGGCCTAGTTGACCTGACAATGATGCGTCTAATTTTTGTGTCAATACCTCCAAGCTATTCAGGGTTTCCTCAACTTTATTCTTACCTGAGTGACTGTCTTTGGAACATATTGACCTAGCTTCCTGAGAAGGGGGAGTGGATATTTTCTCTCCTTGTAGTACCTTTTGTAGGCTATTTCTCCTGCGCTTCTGAAAACTGATAAAACCAACTTGTTGATCTGGGCACAGGGTTTGGAATCTGTCATGTACCTCTTCATAAGACCTAACTCCCCTGAATATTTCATCATACGGGGATTTTACTTGCACATGTCTTTTCATGTTGAGTTGGACCAGGTGGTTTTCCATAATCTTGCGTGGGTCGTGTCTTTTGAATTCAATGTCAATCAATTTGACATATTCCAGAGCTGCAACATCCACTTTGAATTGACCAAAATCTAGTAGTGAAAATATGACAATCTGAATGGGGAAAGTTGGCCATACTGTTTTCTATTCTACCTTCATCTCTTTGTTGATGCCTCCTGTTACTGTTTGGTAGGCCACTTCTCTAAATACTAATTATTCCGGTAAGAATCGTGGGAGAGCATGGGGAGGAACCAAGCACCCAAAAACCTTGATGTAGGAGAAATACTCCTCAATAAACCAATCTGCTAGTTTACCCAGTTTTCCCATGATCCTATCTGAAATTAGAGGAGGTGGGTAGCCATACAGGGCTATATGAACATGAACCACCACATTGTGACATATTTCATAAAAGAAATCTTTGGATTTTTCTTCCCATAGCTTGGAATGATAGAAATTAATGGGCTTAGTGCTGGACAGTGTCCAGCTCCAATTCATCAATGGGAAAGGCGTCATGAAACATATGGCATCCTGAAACATATGGCAGGTTGTCCTTTTGACTTTTTTGATTTATATTCTACAACCTCTTTGACCAAGTTATCAGACAACATTTTTTGCCAATTGAAAGTGAAGCCCTCTGCTACCTCGTGCATGATGGATACCCATTCCACTGAGAAGTGCGTAGGGATTTTCTTCTTGAACATTCGATATAGCATCATGGATACATACACTATATGAGCGTCCAAAAATGTTTTGGCATATAAACCATGAGTATCATTTCTGAATCTCTCTGGGTGCCCCCACCAAGAATTGATTATATCAGGACAGTTCCTGTCGTACTGGATGCACTCCTTTTGCTCAAACTCTAGAATGAATGCAACATTGAATGCATATCTAGGATTAGGGGATAGTTTATACATTACTTTCATATGTTTTGATTGGAAAGAACTGACAATGACCTTCTAATGGTTGAAGATGCTCCTAGTCTAGACATCAACGTGCTCTAAGGCCCAACTTATCATGTCATTATAAGGAATGAGCCTTGGCCACACTGTTATTTTGTGCAGCTCCAACTGCTCTATATGTATGAGTTTAGTTGTATAAGTGTCACCTTCTTCTTTGAAAGAGTCCTTAGGACAGTTTATGATTTCACACTCTAGAATCTAGAACACCTACGTCCACGATTTAATCTATGGTTTGCAGTGTTGTGTTTGATAGGATGTCCATGTTTGGGTTTGAATCCTCGCCTGCCACATCAGACGTTTTCTTCATTTTCCGTGGCGCCATAACTTCTAAGGAGACAGAGTGAAATTAATCATTGCAAAGAAAATTCATGAAATATTAAAACATATAAATCTTGCTAATTGCAGAAAGTGAAAATGAATTCGAAATTGAAGTTCTTTTATTCAAAACAGAGTCGTCGTTTTTCGTATAACTTCACTAACGGGAAATTTAGTAACGTTTGATGGGAAATTCTACCTGGTGATCCATAATCTACATTTGAATCATTATCCTTAACTAGTCATAAATTCCATCAGCACTTCGATGGTTCGTGTTCAGGAGCTTTCGATGTGACAAAGTGGGAACCTCCCGAATCCCGAAACCGCGAAAAGATTAATCTTCGGAAAATCACTTGTAAAAAATTTAATTAATCATGATTAATATGGTGCGTTAACTTCAATTGTTTTGGGATTTCAGACTTCGAGGACTTTCAATGTATCTCGAGAGGGATTCCCCAAAACCCAAAAAGAAAAGAAATTAATTATCTAGTAATTTATTTTATGTCCTAATCAACTGCAGTTAACTTGAAGTATTTTGGGAGTTTTGGCTTCAGAAATTTTAGAATATAATCTAGGGAAAACATCTGAAACCCGAACTACGAAGTCATTTATTATTTTTTGATCATGTTAAAATTAGTTATTTAACATTTAATAATTCTACATTTTGACATTTCGGTGATTCATGAATTCATCCTTTGTTAAAATCCCTAAGGATCATCTCCCGTAGTGACGTGTCAAAGACTAGGTCCTTCTGACGTGTCGAGGAAAGGGAGGTGTCACATGTCAACTCAGGAAAGACTCAGAATGTACAAATGTGCTACAACTTGTGCCTTGAAAATGTTTAGGAAAAGAAACAAGAAGACACTTTCGGGTTTCAGAGCTTTGGGGTTTTTATTATTAAGACTTATCGCAACATCCAAATCGTGGAGCTCCGAAACGATCATTATAGATTTACCTGCTTAAAATTTAGGCGTCTCCAAAACTATGGAGGTATTAGGATCACTCGATCAAAAGGGAAAAACTCGTCAACGATAGATATCGTGCATGCCTTATTATTTAGAAACCAACAAAGGAATTTGATTTAAAATTAAAATGTCATTTACCAATTTTCCGTTTTCTTCGGGTAGAATCATATTTTCATGAGGTGAAAAGTATACAGCTTCAAAAGTTCAGAATTGTATGTGTTCCAACATAGGCTCCACTTGATGATTTCATCTCCTTGTGAGACACAAAAGAATAGTAGACTGAGTTCCTTTATTGGGAAAATGGAGTCATTATTGCATTTATGGGAAACACTTTTAGGAGCTAATCATACAATGAAATATCGAACTTCAACCGAATCTCGAAAAACCTTCAAAATATACCCGATTATTAATATCGAGTTAGGCTATTTAAAATTTCCCCTTCCTAAAACTGATTTCGGATCCGCTTAAGATAATCAAAATGACTTTAACTGAAACATCAAACTTTGACTGACTTCGTTTGCATCAAGGTTAAGTATATGTAACAATTTATTTAGGGAGTCCCTCTTTGGTTCAGAATGTAAACATTACTTGAAAGAGAATTAGATGATAGAGTATGTTTCACAGATATGTATGACAACCATACAAATATCATAGATATTTCTTCACTGCCATCAAGTCTATTCAGTACCCCAGTGAAGTTATCTACTTCTCCCCTTGAATTTCCTTTCACCACTTCAATTATAATTTTTGCATTTTTCCAAGATGAGGGAAATCATTATATGAATTTCCTTTCATAATCTCTTTGGAGAAGATGGGGGCAATCAAATTATGAATTTCCTTTCACCATCTATCTTTTATTTTAATATTTTGAGGTAGGGGCAATCAATCTGTATGTATCATACAAGGGATGATATATTCTTGAAATTTGAATAGAAAGGTCTGTCAAATTTTATTTTAGATGTACTGTGCAGCTAAATTTCCCCCAATATTCAATACACCTTCGCCTATAGGGAAGATTTTATAGGGATTTTGATTTTCAGGGATTGACCTTGATAGAATTAGTCAAATTGAGTTATGATAAATGAGATAAAGTTATTAGGATTAGCCTGGACATACTTTCTTTCAGTTAAAACCAAGGAACATAAATATTTTCGCCTAATTTTGTTTCGGAGATATGTTTTTAAGTTTTCAGAGTCAAGGTGTAATTCTTTCTTTCTATGAAGACTCGGTAAAGGTAGTGAAAATTAGGAGGGAATAAAAGCTCAGGGATAGGAAAAATAAAACAAAATGACTATTAACAGGGCCAAACATAAAAGAATCTCATTCTGACACAAATTTGTTTATTGATTCTCGAACTTCCCTTCAAGCCCCCTTTTTTATTCCTATTTTCTTTTTCTTTTTATTTCATTCAAAGAAGGATTCAGAATTAAGCCGAAGTTTCATACTTCTCTGATATTTGATCAGGTGACAATATCTATATGAGTGAAACCTCCTTTACATCTGATAAGATTTCCTTAAAATTTTAGTTTGAACTAGCAGGGTAGGAGTTCATACTTCATATTTCCTTTGTATATTCAATCAAGTAAATCATTAATTTATCACCTATTTTGAGAGAAAGCAAATGTCTTTGAACAATGAGTGTTGGATTCTGAGGTATCCTTATCTCTCGTCTGGTAGTAAGTATCCTGCACGAGAATAAAATGGGAAATGTCAGAACATTCTGCAGGTATGTGATACAGGTGCTTTTATATTCTGTTTTGATGTTATAAAGTAAATATGGTTTATTTACAACGAACTATAAAATACCTTGGATAATTTACAACAGAAAGGAAAAATTGTAATTTAAAAAATGGAAACAAACGTCGATCCAAACTGATATATACAATGGGAATTGGAAATATGACTACTGCATGAAATGTTTTAGGTAATGACCATTGATAGGAGCCTCAAGAAATTTTCCATCGAGATTTTTCAGTAAGAAGGAATTTTTTCTCTCAACAACTACAATTGTGAAAGGTCCGAACCAGAGATGGTCAAACTTTCCATGTTTCCCTGCATCCTCCTTTCTAGAATCCCACTTCAAAACTAGATCGCCCGGAAGAAACTCCTTGTATTTAGCCTTTTTATCTAAAAGGGCCTTCATATTATCTTGGTATTTTTGGAGCTTCTCTTCTACTTCGGCCCTATTTTGCTTAACTTTGATTAGTTCATTCATCCTTGTTGTAATTTCATTTGGATCTTCATTTGTATCCTTCCAGATCTTCATCACAGGAAGAGTAATATTGATAGGAAGGACAACATCAGTACCATAGACCAATTGAAAATGGGACATACCTATTGATTTGTTAGTGTCAATTCAGTTCTCCCATAGGGCGTATTTCAGGTGGATGTGCCAAGCCTTTTTATTTTTTTTTAACACTTTTTTTATTATAGTCATTGGGCTCTTGTTAGACGATTCGGTCAACCCATTTCCCTGAGGATAATAGGATGTCAAATGTCCTAACACAATGTTGTATTTTTGGCAGAAATTGAACATTGCCATAGATTTGAAAGACTGGGTGTTGTCAGTGGCTATTTTTTGAGGACAAGCAAATATTCATAGGATGTTCTCTTCCAAGAAATTTATTACTACCGAATCCGTAGCATTCTGAGTTGGAATATGTTCTACCCATTTCGTGAAGTAATCGATGGCGGTTAAAATCATCTCTGTTGAGCGCTTGACTGCAAATGGATCTCTCTGATGAAATCTAGACCCCATTGCTAAAAGGGAGATTCTACTTTGACTGGAATTAAAGGTAGTGCAGGGAGCTTTTGCTTACCAAAGAATAGTTAGCAAGATTTGTAGGCTATGACCTTGGTATTTGTTGCACAGGGGCAGACCTAGGGTACAAAACCCTAACTACTCGCCCTTTCGGCAACACCTGCGAAGCAGATGAATTCTCACCTAAGGTAGAGGCAGGGGGGGTAGCAGGACTCAAGTGTCTACAACCTAGATGAGACACAGATCTATGATAACAATACTTCACAAAGAACTTAGCAAATAACATTCATTAGTCTTTAACTCTTATTCACATCGCAGTTTAAAACCCTAATTATAGATCAACACAATAACAAGCATATTTAACCATTAACACATAACATCAGAGTAGATATAGCATTCATTCATACCTAAAGCACTAAGCATCAGTGGATCTTATCTATCATACATCAGGATCATTACACTAAGAAAGTAAATACATAAACAACATGATCAACATAGCACAAAGCACATCGACATAGGATATATGTTGTTCACCCTAGTGTGGGGCTACGTCCACCAACTCTTCTTTTCTTCTTTATTAGTCTCCTTCAATCTTCTTACATGCACAGAGCCACAAATCCAACTCTGCATAGGACAAGAGACTTGCACACACCTTTCCAGATTCTCCTTCCCTAAGTTAGGTCAAAGCACAAAGCCTTACATAGTCTGCAAACAAAGCACTTACAAAATACTTTCACTTAGCTCCACAAGCCTTAACACATCCATGCGCTAACCCAAATATCACTACGATCACATAGATCAAACTACTCTTACATCGTCTGGATACTTATTCATACCTTACAAAAAGGGCCTAAACATGGGTAAGACCCATGGGCCGACATCCCATACCCATTACATAAACTCTAAAACCCCAAAAATCTCGCAAAAAGGGAGAGATACCACGATCTTTTCTTCACCTGGGCGCTTTGTCCTTGACTAGCATGTCGAAGTCCCAAAAATGGTCAAACATGACCAAGGTTCTCCCAAAACTTGGTCAAGGGCCAACATGCCCCCAACACTCACCTGTGACTCGTCCCGAGTCACTCTGATTTGGGCAACTCTACTTTGAATGTCTTGACTTTAGCTCGAGTTCCCTCAACTTTCTGCTTCGCCAGAGCCTCCTGCTCAAGGAACTCCTGAATGAATTTCTCAGTGACAATCCCTTCCAGACACTGTTCCACTGTTGCAACCACCTGTTCCAACTGTGATCCTTGTCCCTCTATCTCTTCAAAGAGGGTGCATGCTTCATCCTGCACCAGATGGAGTCATTGTATCACCTCCATCACTCTGCTCTAGATGGCAGTGACCTATTGTTGAACTGCGTGTTGCTCCTGTGCCCTCTTCATATTCTCCACTACTATAAGAAACTTCAACTGCGCTTGCACCATCAATTCCTTTTTCTTCACTTCCTAGAGCCGTGCCTCCAATTTTCTCTATTTTGGGTCTTATGAAAGGCACTCATAGGTCTATGCACTTTGTTCATTGAGTTTCTTGCATTTTTCGGCCAATGCTTTGATTCTTTCTACTTCTCTCTTGACAATTTCTTCCCTCTGATCTCACACTTCTTGTAGACTGCTACATACTACTTGCAGTTCTAATTATACTACTTGTGCTTGAAGATGCTGAATGGATTCAGTGATATTCCTGATCTAGGTGGATATCAGTGGCCACCCACCTTTTCCGACTGGCTCAAAACAGTTTTCTGGCAATTTTGGCAGTTTACTATTTTTAGCAGTTTTCGGGTCCTGAACTTCTAGAGCCATTTTGAGGCCCTAAATGACGTTTTTTGTAGTCCTCAGATAGATCTTTCCAATGGGCTATCATACGCCTAAAAAGGAGATCGTATGCAAAAGTTATGACCCCGGGAAGTTGACGTACCAACTTACCCAAACGGGGCCCACATGACTTTTGGCGCTTCATCTCCCAGGGTTATGTTTTTGGATGTCTAGGACTTTTGGCATTCCTGTTTATTATAAAAGGGCCTTCAGAGCCTCATTATAATCATATTCTCACGGATGCGAGTAGCTGTCACATCTCTTTTCAGAGATAAGGTACCACCATTCTAGCGAGTCTTTCACTCTGTATTTTACAGTCTCTGTACATTTATTTCATTAATAGAAATCATGTATTACTGTATATCTGCGACTCTTGTTATTTCCACTATATCTATGTTATATCATTGTCTCTCTTGCAATATCTCTAAATATTTATGTGTTATATATCCACTCTCATTTAGTGCCGAAACTAATCCAGATCACTTCCCCACTTGGCTCTCCGTTGTTTCTTCTTCCATCAGGACCAAGCCCGAAACAAAGTGAAGTGCTGCCTCCTTTACCACATTCTACTCCACGAGAAGCTGGTCTTTTCCTCTCTGGGTATTTTCTATTTCCTCTTCAACCTTCTCTCTCATGTGATATTTTTCTTGTTT
Organism: Picea glauca; assembly: GCA_000966675.3. Classification (NCBI taxonomy): domain Eukaryota; kingdom Viridiplantae; phylum Streptophyta; class Pinopsida; order Pinales; family Pinaceae; genus Picea; species Picea glauca. Next base: position 335,678 of record JZKD02S1996993.1, on the reverse strand, counting down.
TGCAACCCAAAGTTGCTTTAGGGATTCCTCCTTTGCTTGCTTCAAGGCCTCTGTGGCCTGTTCAGTTTCCTCCTGTACTCGACGAAGGCGAGCCTCTGTCGAATCTACTAACCTGCGTAGTTGGGTAGGCTCATACCCCAATTCTATACCTTATGATGATGATGGTGCAGTAGATACTGTGTGGCTCGAATAGAGATCTTGATGTACCCCCTTCATCTCCACCTCGATTTTGTCATACTTTGTCTCCTGTTTTGCTTTGTTTCGCTGCAAGAGATCCTCTGAAGTATCTGCTACATCTATGATGATGAGGTCAATATCATCCATTGTGAGAACATTTTGCGACTGAGGCTTATTAGCTCATGACTTCTTCCTTGCTAATGGTTTCTTTAGATAAAACTTCCTCTTCTTTGATGTCTCGGCCTCTGTAAGGGGATCCTTCTGTGGTGTTACTTTGCCCTTTTCTTGGTTGTCTTCTTCCCCTTCCTCTTCTTGGTTTACTTTATTGCCTCCTCCTCCTTCAGGTGAGTTAGATGCAGTTTCCTTTGATGCACTGTCCTTGTCCTTACTGTCGATTTCTTGCACTTCCTCCTTTTTCTTCTTCTTCTTGTCGTTTCTTTGTCCATCATGTTCGACCTGGGTGAATAATGGGCTTCTAATGATATCAGGGTTAGAGAGATCTGTATCTTCTAATGGTACAAGGAATTCTGTAGGCCATTCCTTGGTTATCTCTTCCATATCGTCCTCAGTCAATTTATAGTACAACTGCAGCTCCTCCTTGTTTTCATCTCCATGCGTAGTGATATATATGAAGTGTCGGTCTGCGTGTAACTTCATGAGTGGCCTGAACTGATGGAGCGTATTCGACAGCATGCGAGGGAAGGATTCAATGGCCCTCTTTAGTTGTAAGTAGTAGGTGTGGAACACTGTATTTGACTTTGATTTCTTCTCCATGTCACTCAAATACCACAGGGTGGTGAACCTCGTGGTCAGGGGTTTTGATGGCTTGACTTTAGGGAATGTCACTCCCTCTAAAATCTCCCAAGTGACAAATTCTATTAGAATTAGTAACCAGCTGAAGTGGAAATCGTAGCCTTAGTCCCACACTTCGCGATAGTCCTTCTCCAACTCATTGATGAGGTAAATTTCCCAGTTCATGGCTGGAGAACTATCTTAGGCTTCTTCCCAGTCATTTTCATCAGGTAGTGATGCAGTGCAAGCATTGCATAATTATTCCTATATCCCATGTTAAAGTCGCTTATCTTAAGAGCTGGAATCAATCCTAACTACGGTCCTACTGCGCGTATCCCTTTTGGGAGGTATGCAGTGATGAGGGTATACTCAAAATATCCCAGGACACTGTCATGACTAACCATGCAAACCAAGGGTGGGATGCATTCAGGCAAGACTGACGAGATCTTCTTTGCATTCGACAGATCATCGTGGTGCTTGCTTCTCTTCTCTATCACAGTTCAGGATGGTCCAGATCAACGTCTAGTTGAGGGGGATGCTTGCAATCCTCCCATCAATGAGGCATGTACTCCTGCGAACATGACCTTCTCAGCCATAAGTTTGATCAAAATCTCTTGTATAGATTTATATACCGCGCTAAGGTCACCCGACATGCGCTCTTGTAAACAAATAACTCGGGTAGGCGACTGAACTCTTAAGGTAATAAAAATAGGTGGTGAGGTATTAAAAGCATAGTGCGATAGTAATCAATTCTCTTGTTAGATAAGATGATCACAATTTGCAAAAGTGTCCCCAGTGAGGCATTCAACGAGTTAAATAAACAATGTCGTAATGGGTTCCTCCAACGGATCGAAAAACCTCAATCAATATGATTCCTTCCATTATGGAACGGTCCCAATGGTCCAATGACAACATTTCTAGCAAGAACTATGGTTCTATTCATTCAGGAGCATTGCTCTAATGGTCGATATGCCTCCAACATTCATATAGATTCACCTTGGCAAAGTGCCAGTCTGTGTTGTTCTGCTATTCCGGCGAGGTTCAAGTTCTACAAGACTTCTTTCTGTGAAGTCCTCTCTGGAACTCACTGCAATTTTTCTAACTTTGCTTTCTTCTTACTAAGGTTTTTGGCCTTCTTTCTTGTGATATGAGTCTCTGGGTTCCTCTTCCCATTTTTATTCTTGTCGTCTCTTAGCATAGTAACTTCACACTGCTGAGGGTCTTTCACGGGGTTCAAGGGTAATACTTCTTCTCTTACTATTTCTATGATAGGTTCTCTTCTCTCTTACATGGATACGTTCTTTAAGACTTCTTGTGTTCTTTCCACTTCGATGGCTAGGTATCTAGCCCTCAGTTGCTTCAAATTGTCCTCTTGTTCTTCTCTTAGTTATTCTATTTTCTTGGCTATGAAATCCCTTAATTCTTGCTTTTTCTGTTCTATGGCTTCCTCTTCTTCTTTCCTTCGGATACGATCTTTCTCAATACAAGTATTTCCTAACAAAAGTGAAAAAGGTGCATTGTCCTCAACAAAATTAATGACCTCAAATTCTTCTTCAGTCGATGCTCCATAGGCTATCATAGGTACATGAGTAAATCTTCCACATAGGGTTATCATCTTTCCTTTAAACAAGCCTATTCCTCCCAATGAAGGAATAATAGCAGGCTTTCCCAAAATTTCCCAAGTGCTTTCTGTCATAATATTCACCTATGTTTCTTCATCCAGAGCATAGTCGATGTCAAAGTCTCCTATTCTTGTTTCTATGATCTCCTTTTTTTTTAAGATCTATGGTAAACTGATGTCTCTGTGATCATTCAAGGTTTCTTTCATCTGCAATAATATAGCCTCTGATTCTTTCTGGTGCTCTAGTACATCCTTAATCTCTTGATCTTCTTCATAGTTTTCTTGTTTCATGTTCATCTTTTCAAATTTAGAAATCATTCTAGGGAAATCCAAAACCTCATGACCAACAAATTTACAACAAATACAAATAAGACCTATACCAGGGAATTCCTTAGCAAGATGTCCCAGTCTTCTGCAACTATAACAAAGTGTCAATCATGTCTTTCTCTTAAACGATTCCCAACCTTTCCTGTACTCCGCACTTGTATCACAGTGATGGACCTGCAATAAATTCTTTCTAGGGTCCTGCATCCACTTGTTAGTCCAAAAATTATTTCTATGCATAGAAATAACATATCTTTCATTAACTCTATCAAATTTATTCGGATCAAATGTTCTTTTTTCTAGCTATGCCCTAGTTTTCAGACTAGGACAAGATCTATTAAGCATACCTAGATTCATACTTTCGAAGAAAAAATTTCCACTTATCTTACCTTTATCAGAGAACAAAAATTTAATATATTACCTCTTTTCTTCAGATCTGGTTCCCTTCTTAGCACAAAGCTTCACAAGTCAAGTAGAATATTGCGCACTACATCAACATATCTACGCACAGAGGTTTTCCTTTTCTTCAGTTCCCAACAATCATAGTTTCAGGTCCCGACAATGGAACCATTTGTTGGCATAGGGGTAGACCCAGGGTTCAACACGTCAACAATGCACCAAAAAAACCCTAACTATCGACCCTTTCGGCAACACCTGCAAAGAAGATGAATTCTCACCTGAGGTAGAGGTAAGGGGGTTGTAGGACTCAAGTGTCTATAGCCTAGTTGGGAAACAGATCTGTGATCAAAGTACTTAACAGAGCACTTAGAAAATAACATTCATTAGTCTTTAACTCTTATTCACGTCGCAGGTTAAAACCCTAATTACATATCAACACAATAACTAGCATATTTAACCATTAGCACATAGCATCAGAGTAGATCTAGCATTCATTCATACATAAAGCACTAAGCATAATTGGATCTTATCTGTCATACATCGGGATCATTACACTAAGAAAGTAAATACATAAACAACATGATCAACATAGCACAAATCACATCGACATGGGATATATGTGGTTCACCCCAGTGTGGGGCTACATCCACCAACTCTTCTTATCTTCTTTATTAGTCTCCTTCAATCTTCTTACATGCACAGAGCCACAAAGCCAACTCTGCATAGGATAAGAGACCTGTGTGCACCTCTCCAGATCCTCCTTCCCCGAGTTAGGTCAAATCACAAAGCCTTACACATTCTGTGTACAAAGCACTTACAAAACACTTGCACTTAGCTCTGCAAGCCTTAACACATCCATGCACTAAGCCAAATATCACTACGATCACATAGATTGAACTACTCTTACATCACCTGGATACTTATTTATACATTACAAAAAGGGCCTAAACATGGTTAAGACCCATGGGCCGACATCCCATACCCATTACATAAACCCTAAAATCCCCAAAATCCTGTAAAAAGGGAGAGATCCAGTAATATTTTCTTCACATGGGTGCTCCATCTTTGACCAGCCTGTCGAAGTCCCAAAAATGGTCAAATATGACCAAGGTTCTCCCAAAACTTGGTCAAGGGCCAAAAATATTCACATCAGTAAATAACTTTGTCCAATAATATCCAACTCTTAAAATCTTGTAGGCCATTTCCCTCTAGGCATAGTGTCTTTCACACACTCCTTCATGAAATTAATTTATGACACCTTCTGTTTCAGATTCTGTTAAGCAACATAACAAGAAACCCATAGGATCCTTCCAACACAACTGGCCATCAATAATACAATATTTAACTTCATGTAGCTTCAAAGTTCTCACCTTGGATGGAGTCATGTCATTTTTGAAATGAAGGGTAAGGAGGTATGAAAAAATATCGCAATACCAAGAGGAAGAAGAAAATTTATCATCAATCTGAATCGTAGGGGTTTGATCATCAAGCTCCTCTATATATGGGAGATATCTGTGCGATTCCAGGTGATTTATCCCGAGCGCCTTGAAATTTGATTCGGCTAACATTTTTTCTAGGCCTTGACCTTTGACTAGCTTGGTCGGTTTCACTTCTAGATCAAATTCTTGAATTTTAGCCAACCATCGTCCTCTTCTCCCATCACTTTTTGACTGAACTAAAATGTCTTTGATAGCATTAGTGGGCACATAAGCGATTATCTTGGAATGAAATACATATGTCCTGAAATAATTGAGAGCCTTCACCATTGTGTATGCTTGCTTCTCAAGTATATCATACCTTAATTTGACATCCTTGAGGATTTTGTTGAAGAAATATATTGGTTGCTCGAATCCTTCCTCGTTCTTTTGAAGGAGTACCGCTACAACAGTGTGCTCAGATGCTAATGAGAAGATCATGAATTCCTTTGTATAGTCTGGAATTGCTAACACTGGTGCTTCCCCTATAGCCTTCTTGATGCGCTCGACTGATTCTTTATATTCAACGGTCCATTTCACTTCGTTGTCTTTCTTCAACATATCTATAATTATTTTAATTATTTCAGCAAAATTGGGAATGAATCTTCTCAAAAGGTTGATCTTTCCTAAAAAAGATTGAATTATTTTTTTGTTCCTAGGAATATTAATCATATCTGTAGCCTCAACTCATTTAGGCTCTACCTTGATTCCTTATTTTGACACTATATGATCCAAGAGCTTACCTTCTTTCATAAAAAAATGTGATTTCTTAGGATTAAGAGACAAACCAAACTTTCTTCATTTTCGAAGGTCTGCCTGAGGTGTAGCAGATGTTCTACATCAGAGTTAGAAAAAACTGTCAAGTCATCAAGATAAATAGAAAATAATTTGTATTTCTTACCGATGAACGCGATGTCCATCGCTCTCTAGAAAGTATCCCTTGCATTCATCAAACCAAATGGCATTTTATCGTACATAAAAGTTCCCCATGGAGTGGTAAACACAGTATTTTCTCTGTCGTCTTCATGGACAACAATTTGATTGTATCCGGAAAAACCATCCGTTATGAACATCATGTTATCCCTAACTACCTTTTATAGAACATGATCTATTTTAGGGAGAGGGTAGTTGTCTTTGAGGGATGACTGATTTAAGTTTCTGAAATCTACACAGAGCTTTATTTCACCATTTTTGTTTCTAAAGAGGAATAAATTTGCTACCCATTTGGAATACCTGAGTGGAACGATAATTTTTTCATCGAGAAGTTTCTTGACTTCCCTCTCTATCACTGACAAGAGAATAGGGTTTATCTATCTGATTTTTTTTCTGAAAGGTTTAATACTATTTTTTAGAGGAATATTATGTTCAATAACAAATGTACTTTGATATATTGACCATTTTTGGATCTTCATTAGTTCCTACATTACAGTCTTCAATTTCTTCGGGTTGAGGATGTAAGGTAGACTTTAAAGGTATGTCATCCTGGTCAAACAATATTTCTAAAGGGATCAGGCCTTTGGGAATCTGGTTGTTCTTAAGCATGAGCATACGGTGGTTTGCGATCTTATATTGGAATTTTTCTGGGGTCTCTCCTTCTTGCATAATCCAAGCATGATCATTTTGGTTTTCCTGATCTATGTGAGTTTCAGAGAACTCATCAATCATCTACAGAAATTGTTTAATTTGTTCATCAACCTCAAACACTTGCCAGTGTTGGATGTTGTTCGGGATCGAAGGTCTGTGTCTCATCTCAATGTGATATTTTAGTTTTAAGACTGTGGACGGTATGAAGGTCGCAACAACCTTGGCTAAGGAATCAACTTGTTGGTTCTCCATTCTGGCAATAGAGTGTATGTTAAAATATGAGAAGAAATTCTCTATAAGATACCAGGAACAATTCCTGTATGATACCAACCTTGGGTGTTTATCTTGATATTGTTGTTTCACTTGTTTTACAATAAGATCTGCATCACCATAAACTATTAGATGTTCGATTTTTAACTTCCTAGTAGCTTCTAATCCTAAAACCAAAGCTTCATATTCACAGACATTATTTATATAATCGATATACCATTGTAACCTATAAGAGAAGGGAATAACATACTCATCACCTAGTGCCATGAATAAAACTCCAGCTTTTGCTCCTTCGCAGGATGAGGCACCATCAAAGAACATTTTCCAAATTCCTTCTCTACTATTTACATTTTTCTTTGTTATTTCAAATTTTTTATTTTCTTCTTCTATACATTCTTCGAAATCATCATCTATAGATAATATACAATTCCCTAATTCCCGATTAGAAACATAGACTGGGTAATTATTGGGGTTTTCGGGGTCACTTACAATATACAACAATGTAGTTTCTTTGTACAATCATGTGAATTGTCCACCAAAAATCTGGATCGTAGCGTAAGTCATGTCCAACTAAGTTGATCCTCCTAACCTGGCATCCCAAGACCTAGATAGAAGCATTCTCTACTTGGTAGGGACTTCATAAACGACCACATCAATAAGGATACTTTTTACAAGGATTTGAGCAAGATTTACTACCAAATATTTAATCATGCCCATACAATTAACTTTTCTAGAATGAAATGAGTACATGTCTTGATAACGTCTAGTAATTTTGAGGCCTAACCTCTCCATGATAATTTTAGGCATTAAATTACGAGATCCCCCAGAATATAACATACAATTGTGGAGTAAATGGTCACGCACAGTTCAAGTAATATAAAATGGAGCAATAAAATCCTTAGTGTTTTTTATGTTTGGACCAAACATGATCATAGGTCTTTCATCCTACAGATTAATAACATCTCCATGACATTCAACATCAGAAAAATTTATAATTTTAGCAGTTTGATTTTTATAAATTGGGTTTTTTGCAAGTTCAACTAGAGGCATGGGAATTTTAATTTTATTAAGTTCATTTTCTAAATTGAAACCTCCAATTGTTTTTTCGATTTCTATGGTTGGAATTTTTGCTTCTGTATTTTCCAGTTTTTTAGTTTGAATTGCTTTTGTTTCAACTGGTTTTGTTCGGGCATCTTGTGTTTCGGTTGATGGTTTTGTAATTGTTGCCTCATTCGTTTTGTTTCATGACAAAATCTTGTTTGGTGGAACATTCGTAGGATTTTTTTCTCTGGGCCTTAAATCATACTTTTGTTGGAGGTCGGCCATTATTGAGTCGATGAGCCCTTGATAGGTAGATTCTCCCAGATTATTAATGCTTTCCTCATTATTAAACAAGTATTCTAGGTCTAAAGACTTCTCATAATCTTGTCTGGCTAAATGTGGCTCAAGATCGTCATCGCTAAGGTTAATCACATCCTCTTCTAACTCCTCATAATTTTGCATATTATCCCTCTGCATAAAATTTTCAGTTTTAAATGGGGCTTGGATCTTTTGATCTTAATTTTTTATTTGTATTTGTTGCATCTGGGGGTTAGGGTTTCTTTTGAATTGATTCCTAATGTATGTATTTGGTTTGGCTTGATCTAATTCCATCTTGGATATATTTTTTGATAAATCTTTAATTATCTTGGCCATCTCATCCATTTTCTCTTCTTCAGACTTTCCATATCTAGATGGCCATACCTGTTCTTTTAAATGACTAGGTTCTCTAATTCCCATATCAACCTTGGTTTTTAATTTCCCAGATTCCATCATATTAGATTTAATTTTTATGGCATAATCTTGCATTCCTGCTAGAGTGGCAGATCTTCTTTCTCTTAAGAGGAGGGCAACGTCAAGTTCAAAAATCCTTGCAAAATTTACCTTTGTCATAGGTTGAGAAGGTTTGACTTCAGTTGGGATTATTTTATATAGTTTGTTGAACCTATGAGTAAATTCAAGGACTGATTCATAATTTTTTTTCCCTTAAACCCTAAATTCAGTTAAATAGTAGAGATGGTCCTTTTTCTCGCCCCACTGTCTTAGGAAAGATTTTTCTAGTTCATCGTATGACCGTATGGAACCCAAAGGGAGGCCTCTAAACCAAGTTCTCAATTGTCCTTCAAAGGTTTTCACTAACATCCTTGAGTAAACATCCTCGTGTTTGATGCCAATGATATCGACAAACTGATAAAAAAAGTCTATGTGTTCAGTCGCGGTTAGATCTCCTTCTCCCATGAATTTTGGTAGGTTTTTCATATATTTCTTTAGAAAATAATGAAGGATGGCAGGGAGGACCAAGGGAGAATATCTAGAAGCTACCTTAGCAAATATTATAGGATGTGGAGCTTTTCCTTGACCTTGTCCACCTGCTCCTCGGCCTGCGGCGCCACCAGCACTAGCCATTGGAAGTCTAGGAGATGAACTTTGAGAGATAAAGAGGGGATTTTCAAAAAACTTGAGGGATTGAAGTAGTGACCTTTAGACTACTTGTAGATGTGGTGAAGGAAGTTCCAGAAAAAGACCGTTAGGAGAAGGGAAATCTATATGAGGAGGAAAAGGAAAACTTAGGATGGCTGCTTCAGATTTACAAGATGTATATATAAGAGAGACGATCAAGGATGAATCAGGGTATAAGGAGTACTCTTCAGAGTTTTATGAAACTGAAGCCTTCACTTCGGGAAAGGAGAGACCTAACAGAGTATCAAAGATGATAGGTATTGAATGGGATATTTTTTTCTAGTTGGTAAAAGTATCTGTCAAGTCAGTCTCAACCTTTATCTTGGGAACATTCACCTTTGGAGTTTCGACTTTAGCCACAGGTTCATTAGTTGATGCCTCTGTAGAATGAATCTATTTAAGAATTTCATTAGGGGTTAGTTCTTCAATTGGAACCTTAACATTAACTTGTGTCACTTTGGGTTGATATACCTTACCAGCTAATGTTGCAGTAGATTTGAGGTATCCCTATGGTTTCAACAAATTTTCGGGGTCTGACACTGGTGTGGTCTTCTTATCGTCTGGATTTTTTCTAGTATTCTTTTGACTGAATGGTCATTTTTTCTACGGTGGAGTCTCTAAGTGAAAGATAAAAATAATCCTTAATTATGTATTCAATCTTTGTTCACCATCAAAGATAGAAATTTACCTTGTCATTTTCCCAAAGAAAATAAATTCGTTTCTTCGTCCCCGACAACAACGCCAAAAAGATGTTGTTCTTGATATTAAACTTAAGGATCAAAGAGTAATTCCAGGCATCAAGAATGTTTAAAGAGAATGTTTTAAAGAGTGATTTTTCTACCTTTATTTATATAAGAAATGATCCTTAAATAAAATTAATAATAGGATGGTACAAAGGCTGTATTTCATTGTCTGAGTCACAATTGTAATATCAAATGGTGTGAAGGAAGGTTACAAAACCATTAAAAAAAGCTAGGCATCAATGGAATATGAGTCTCACCTTGTTTGCAATAGAATAAAAGTAGAGAGTGCACCCTGGAACAGGATATGAAATGTAGTAATTCAAACAAATTGCTGGTCTTGTTTTACTTATAGTAAATACAGAGGAAAAATTGCTTACTTACTGAATTGTTGATATAATATGATTAAAGTAGTTGTGATACTAAATTCAAATCAATCACTTATCAAGGAATTACATAAGAAAATTCAGAGATATGGAAATACAGAAGAAACACACAACTCAAACTAAACGAAAATTAGAATCTTTGTCTGCACTTGTATTAATACTAAAAAAGGAGAATTTTCTCTATTACATCCAGCAAGAAGCAACCTTGAATAGATATTGAATCTATGTATTTATACAAAAACTGTCACAACTCAAAACGATTGTACTTCTTAAAATAAAAATAACACATATTTAAATAAGACAACAATATGTAAAATCTGATGAGCTCCATTGGAATTCTCCTTTATCTCTTCATATGCCTGAAAAAATGCCTCTTTTCTTTAGTCTTTTGTGCTGGACACAAATACCATCTAGCCTCAATAATTTGACATATTGTCCTGACCATTTTTATATGTTTCCATTTTTCCCTCTAGATATGTTCAACAATGTAACGAGACAAAGTCGGAATCAGGGAGGAATGACAATCGGTTGAGTAGCACTGCAAGGCTCGTCAAGGAATGTATAACGGGAAAAAGAAACAGTAATCATTCATGGGAAGGATGACAATGGAACATGTGTATGATGATGAATTAGGGATAAGTGAAGATTTGAATGTGAATGAATGAGATAAGTGGTTGTAGGAAGGTGAAAGGTAGGGGGGGTAAAAAGAAAGGGCACTGTGCATGTTTCCTTATTTTCTTCTATCTATGCTTGCTTTCCCATGTTTAATACATTGGTTGCATCTATTCAATAATTCCACCATGAACTTTGAGGGCTTAATTGTTTCATTTATCTCAAAAGTGAATAATCTCCTCTATACCTGAGGCATATTTTCTTGGATCCTTTTTATTTCCTAAGCTGTGGATTGGAGTTGTGAACTTGTAATTACTATCCATTTATCGATATTTTTTTTTGTAAGTGAGTTTAAGAGCCTGTATTACTAAAATAGGGTTATAGTACACAAAAATGGAATTCCTTGTTCTGCCAAAAAGGAAATCAGTCCAGAGTTTCCCGAGTTGCGCTTTCTAAAAAAAACAAGGGGTATGACTGGGCTTCCATCGTGGGAACCAACCCAGTCCTACCATATCCATTTTTTGACAAGATAATTTCAACAAACATGAAAAAGAGAAACAGAGACTAAATAGACGCAGGATTGACTCGACTGACTTGCCAATAGACTAACCATACACTAGCCCAGGATGATGATATGATTCTTTCCTTCATCTGTTTGGCCCTTGTTCTCCTCTTTTTTGGAGACCGTGAGTGTCTTTTTGATGTGTAATGGTGCTTTGTTCCCATCAGCTAGCGTGATGTCCATGTGATGGACATAGCATAGGTAGAGGTGGAATTGAGAAACCAACAGTTCAACCTTGGCTTGTTGTTCCTTCTCAACCTCAGTTAGTAGTCTGGTAATGGTTTCCAAACTATCGAGGCATCTCAAGATTTCGTTCAACAGTTTCGTGTGTTCCTTGTTGTTCTCCCATATGGTGTCCTCCCTTTCTGAGCTCACTTTTCCAATAAACATATTTGTTTTCTATGCCATATCAACCATTTTGTGGTAGAGGGTTTCCCCGAGTTGCATGGCTCCTGGGTTAGTTACCCAGTTTGTTTCCTGAGTCAGAGCATCCCATGTTTTTCCCTTGTGACTTCTTTTGATTTCCTTTTCCAAACAGTTAATGGTCGCCTTTCCTTTTGGTGCAACCAGGGTGTGGAAGGTTCCCTCTATGTCTTTGGTCGCCTGCTCCATTCTTGACACCTATCAAGTCTTGTTTTGAATTCCCTTGCCCCGGGGGTTCCTTTTACTATGCGTTCGCTTCATTCACACCATCCTATTTGGCCTATGGAAGCTCCTTTGCTGGATTCTCAAGCTATTTCATGTTCTTGTGTCTGTAGTGGCTCTTGTAGTTGCATTCTTCTATTTACATCTATTTCTATTGTTTCTTCTCTTATTGAAATTTCCCTGCTGAGGGCTCGTCTTTCCAAGCATGGTCTACCTATAGAGGTGAACCTTCCTTTGCTTTTTCCCTGTCATGGTACGTATGGTCATGATTCCTCCACCGTTATCTTTGTATGAGCTGTTTCCCTTGCTCGCTTGATATCCTGCTGAGCATATCCCCGTACTTGGTCTTTGGCATGGTGGGTCAATACTGGTTCATGTCAATCCCTCTTGCCTTACATCATTCACTATCTGTTGTTTGTCGTCAATACTGGTTCATGTCAATCCCTCTTGCCTTATGTCATTCACTATCTATTGTTTGTCATTGATACTTTCCCCGCAAAACTTATTGTTGACACGACCTTGTTTTCGTACCCTCTCCTGTTGTATAATAAATCCTGCATTGTGATTGGTGGTCGAGTGTTGGGCAATCATATCCTTCCTGGGTCCTTCGTGCCATCCCCTAGGCCTTTCGCTGCCCTCCTCGATGTGACCTTCTTTTCTTAAGTTGTTTTCATAATCTTTTGTCATTAGTTGGAGGCAGTCCATTCTGAATTGTCCTTCTAGGATGTTGAGCCAAATAGTATCTAGTTCTGCTCCTTCCTTGCTAACCCCCTCATTGGTAATTTTGTCTATCAGGCCATTTGTTGACCTTTGTACCTAGTGCAACTCCATTGTGTTAATCGTTTGCATATGCTCCTTAATTTTTTGTAGGGAGTGCGCCAAGCGCTAGTGCCTTTGTACTTTACCCACTCTGGTTCCATTTTGGAGTCTCTTTACCGTGTTGATGACCAAGTTGGAGTCACCTTCCACGATAATGTTGGTCATCCTTTCGCACCTTAGAATTTCGAGCCCAAGCTCAAGGGCTCCAAATTCCGCTGTGTTGTTGGTTGATTTTCCCATACTCCCAGTGTATAGTCGGATTATGTTTCCACCACTATCTATGATCACCCCTCCCATCCCTGTCATTCGTGGGTTTTGTTTTGCCACCCCAACAAAATTTAACTTGAGGAACAGGTGGTGACCAGTTGCACTCTCCTGATTGGATTTGCGGTGGCTTCCCTACCCATGTGTTGTTGCACTCGTCTTTTAGGTGAAAAACTTCCAGGATTCGAGATTCCTAGCCTGTGGGTTTCACTTTTTTGGTTTGGCAGTTGCAACTATGTACCGTTTCTCCGATTTGAGAGATTATTACTTCCTTGAGTTTCCCTTCCGGGAGGATTTCGTTCCTGAATATGCGTCGGTTCCTTTCTTTCCATATTTCCCATATGATCATCCTTGGCATGAGATTCTAGTAGAGGTCCACAATTTCATTTTTTCTATAGCTCTCATTCCAGTTATTGATGGTTGCGTTGATGTTTCCTCGGGTCCTATTGAATTGGAGAAATATGCTTGTCTCCCAATCCCAGATCTTTTTTATGTAATTACATTCATCAAGGAGGTGATTCGTTGTTTCTTCCTTTTCTTGACAGAGGTGGTATCATGATGGGTTTATGAAACCCCTTTTCCTTAGGTTTTCCCAGGTTAGAATTCTATTATGAAGTACTAACCATTTGAATATTTTGATTTTTGGCCACTAGGGGCTATCCCAAATATTTTCCCACTGTTGAACCAGATCATCCTGGTCCTAGGTCATGATGTAATTCTGAGCTTCTTTTACGTTGAATTCCCCACCATTTTTTCTGCCCCATCTTAGTTGTTCCTCTTCTTCTGAGACTACAATTTTCCATTTCCCTAATTCATCCCCCACCTCCTTCACTATTGTTGCAATCGGATCTCTATTTTTTCGATTGATTTTTGTCCCAGATCCTCCATCTATCGCGGTCATTTACCTGTTTCCAGTAGTCATGGATTTTGATTTTTCCCTGTGCAGTCATCTCCTATTGGAGTTCCTTCCTATTTGAATTTTTCATTTTGGGTTCCTCTTGCCATGCGTCCTCCCATAATCTGGTTGTTTTACCATTACTCACTTCCCAAAAGATGTGTTTCTGGATCCATGTTTTGTTGTGCCAGGCTAGAGTCCATATGGTTGATCCCTCCCTTGTGCCCATAAAGAGAATTTGATTCTGGTTCTTGATGTCCAGGGCATACTTGGACTTCCAAAGGGTTTTCCATAGTGTTTCCTTTTCTTTGACCCATCTCCACTAGAGTATTGCCCAGTAGGCTTCATTGGTTACCTGTGGGTCTTGTAACCCCATACCTCCTTTGCATTTGGGTTTGCAAACCTTCTCCCAGGACACAAGGGCCCATTTTTTATTTCTTTCCACTCCTCTCCATAGGAAGTCCCTTTGGATGGTTCTTATTTTTTGGAGTATTCCTTTGGGGGTAGGAAACACTGACATCATATAGGTTGAAATTTCTTGTAGAACCGCTTTGGTCAGAATAAGTCTCCTTGCTAGGTTGAGGGATCTATAAGTCCAATTTTTCACCCTCTCCTGTAGTTTGTTGATCACTCATTCCCATGTTTCCATTTTTCATGCTCTATCCATCAGGGGGATTCCCAAGAATTTTGTTGGGAGAATTTTGCGTTCAAACCCCAAAATATTTGCCAGGTTTCTTTGAATTGTTGGGTTGGTATTAAAGAAATAGATCATGGATTTGGAGTGATTGATATTCGCACCCAAGGCTTCCCCAAAATATTCTAAGATTATTTTATATGATTTTGCTTCCTTGACCATGGGTGTGCCATGGAGTAAGGTGTCATCAACAAACTGTTGGTGCATGGAGGTAGGACAATTTTCGAAAGGTTTGATGCATGTTATTTCTCATGTTGTAATTGCTCTTTTTATGCTTATATTGAGTCCTTCCATCATCAGAATGAATAGGAAAGGTGATAGCGGGTCTCCTTGTCTAATGCCTCTTGAAGGCTAGAAGGGTTTGGCTGGGGCTCCATTGATTAACAACGAGTAACTTTTTGTTGAGACTAGGCTGACAATCCAGTTGATCCAGTGTTGCAAAAAGAAAAAAATTTCCAGAGTCTTGACCATATAGTGCCAGTGGATTTTTTCATAAGCCTTTGCTAGGTGAAGCTAGATTATCATCCCCCCTCTCCTCTGAGTTTCAGTGTGTGTATCATCTCATGGGCATGGATGATGTTGTCCACAATTTGTTTCCCTTCTACAAAACTTGCATGTTCCTGTGAGATCAGTGTGGGTAGGAGAGGTTTCAATATATTGCCTATGACTTTGGAGATTATCTTGTAGACCACATTGCATAAAGCTATGGGTCTATAGTGGTCTGGGTTCCTTGCTTCATTTTCTTTGGGGATAAAGTAATCATTGTGGCATTTAGTGCTTTCATAATGGAGGTTGAGAATCTGAAGTCTTCTACAACCCCATAAACATCATGTTTGACCACTTCCTAACAGGATTTGAAGAATTCCACCGAAAAACCATCTGGGTCTGGGGCATTTCCATTGGGCATCTCCTGGACCACTTGGTCAATTTCCTCCTTAGCAATGGGTTTGTTTAGTTTGATATTTTGTTCCTCGGTAACGAGCCTAGGGATGTGCTGAGTTATCCTTTGTATGGCCTCCGCTCGGTCTTGGTTGGGTTCCTGGGCTATCCCTTGGAATCAGTTTACCAATATGTTTTCAATCTCCTTGTGGGATTCTCTCTCGATCGCATCCTGATCCCTAATGTTCAGGATTTTGTTGTGGGTTCTTCTAGAAATGGTTTTTCTATGCAAAAACTTTGTATTCCACTCTCCTTTCTTTAGCCACCTGATTCTGGACTTTTGGTGCCATAGAGTCTCTTCCTACTGGCATCTTTCTTCCCATTCCTGGGTCATCTGGGTCTCTTCCTTTTTCCTATCCTATGTATAGCCCTCTTCTATGCATATTTCCTGGAGTTTCCTCATTATTTCTTCAATAATTGCTTTTTTCTTGGTTTATGTTTCCAAATATTTCCTTGTTTCACTCCTTGAGTTTATGTTTGATGTACCTGGGTTTCTTATAAAGATTGAACATCCTTGTCCCTTTCTCCAGTTGTTGTGCCTACCACCATTGGCTGATGTTCTCCTTGAAAGTAGGATGTTCGATCCAAAATTTCTCGAATTTGAACGATCTATTCCTCGGCATGGTTTGGAAGTTTTCTTCCAATTGGACTAGCCAGTGGTCTGAACCCCCCTAGGGAAGGATGTTGCATTCTAAATTTAAATCCTATATAATGATGGAATCTGACACCAAGAATCTGTCTAGCCTTGTTGCTATCTGATTTTTCTTTATCCATTTGTTGTTCCAGGTGAACTGGCCATTATTGGTTTTGATGTCCACCATCTCCATTGTGTCAATGAAAGCTGAAAAGTCTTCTTCATATCTATCTAGTCTCCTGGTGCCTCCTTTTTTTCTACAAGTGTCGTGACTATGTTGAAGTCCCCTGCCAGGATCCAGTGAAGGTTTTTGGAATGGGCTTTTAGGTTTTCTAGGTCTAGGAGCATTCTTCTCTTTTCTTCCAACAACTGGGGACCACACACATTAGTGCATAAAATCACCTACGTGTTACCTATGATTTGCATGTTAACTAAAAGTGTGTGTCTGGTGGCTTCAGCTGCTAGAAAATTCAACACTTGTGGGTTCCACAAAATGAGAATACCACCTGTCGTCTATTGTCCTTCTACAACCAAAGTCTTGTACTTGCTCCATTGCTTTTGCTAATTATTTCCATTTTGTCTACAATACATTTTGTCTCTCGGATGAAACAAAGGTCTAGTTGTTTCTTCTTCAGTCTGTTTTTAAGGATTCTTTGCTTGTGTGGGTTGTTTAGGAATATAATATTCCATGCTATAATCTTCATTTAAATATGTGGAGGGGTATTTGGGAAAGAGATTTTTTATCTTACCTAAGTTTATCAGCAGAGCTCCTAGTTCCTGTAGATCTACGATGTTTGATTTATTGCCTTTCTTCCTTCTCGTCTGCTTGGGTGAGAGCTAGAGTTCTCCCTCACCTTATTCGATTTCGAGGTGTCCTATCTCCCCATGCATGCACTTGAGCCCTCTAGATTTTTATTCATCCCTTAGGAGGAATAGGTATTGGATATGATCTAGTTGTTCCACTGGTACATTGTTTATGCCCTGCCTTTTCCATTTCTCCAGTATGTTTGGGAGATCTATTCCTTCCAATATATCTGAGATCACGATCTTTCATACCTACCTCACTTGGTGTCATTTCTGCATATCCATCTTCCTCCTGCATGGGGGTGTTGGCATCTCTAATTTCTCCATCCATAGCATTTGTGCTACCCTCTTGTTCCATCTTATTGCCTAGGTTGTTTGTGTTCTTATTTGTGGATTGTTCCTTGGCTTCTTTGTCTTTTACCTTTTCCTTTCCTCCTTATTCCCCTTTCTTGGGTTTGTCCCTTCCTTCTGTTCGAGCCCTGGCTTCCAAAATTCTTTCCATTGGGGCTTTACTTGGTTTCTTGTTTGCTTTGTTTTTGTGGTTTGGCTTGATAAATCCATCCTCATCTTGTTTCATTTTGGTGTTTTCCTCTTCTTGTTTTTTGTTGAGAGGGCATTCTCTGAATAGGTGTCCATGTTCATGGAATCTTCTGCATCTGAAAGGGATCTAATCATAGTCAATTCTTTGTATCCATTCCTCATCCCTGAATTCCAGGCTTATGGCTTCTGGGAGTGCCCCTGAAACATCCATCTCTATGTAGATCCTTGCATAGGAGGTATATCTCCATTTTAGGGTTTCTTCCGATGTCTTCACATATTTGCCAAGTTTGTTCCCGATTTCTTCGAAGGTGGAGGGTAGCCAGTAGTTTAGTGGCAGGGAGTAAAGCCTCAGCCATATGGGTACATTATTGAAGGTTTCTTTCTCTGGGGATAATTTTTCCTTCCATGGACACATGTACAATCTTGCTGAGGTGTGGAAGTATGCCCCCCTCAAAGATTCTATCCTGGTCCTCCAAGTTCATGAATATTGTTGTGAAGAAGCCTTTAGACCCTAGGTGGAGTTCCACTTCCCTGCTTAGTTTCCATTGGTATTTTATCCAGTTGTGCAATGTTCTCTTGGTGGGCCACAAACCCATGAACTTGCAAATGAGTGCATGTGTCTTCATCTGGTCTTGGTAGAGTTGCATTTGTGGATCTTTCAGTATCACCTTGGGATCAGTGTTTTCTTAGGTTTACACGGGTTGCGCCCTTCTACCCCATTGGGGTTTGTTGATTTTTGCACATCATTATGGGTTTCCCTAGCTTATTCCCCCACGTGGTCCCTTTCTACCTGGTTGCTTTCTTAATTCTTTTTCAGTCCTGATCTCGATTCCCTCGTCACTGGTTCCTTGAAACTGTCACCATGTGGTCCTTTTCCCCTGTCCACCACTACCTGCTTGTAAGAGGGGCTTACATTACCACCCCCTTTGGTAACCATGTTGTGATCCTATGTGTCTGCAAATATCAAGCCCTATCTTGTTGTTTCTCCCTCTCTAGATTCGATCAAGTTTCCACTAAATAGCCATTTATTGATCTTAAGAAGATTAATTTGGCTCATTTCCTCAATGGTTGTTAGAGTTTCGTCCTTTCTCTTTCTGGAACTATGTTTTTTCATTTCAATATAAATATTCCCCAAGGATTCCGAGATATCACTTCCTTCAAAGTCAATTAGCTTCTTATCTAATGATGAAAACTCTTCCAAGAAAGAATCCTTTACCTCATTGGCTAATCTTTTTCTTTCTGTCAAATTTGTTTCCTAGACCTTCATGGCCATATCACCTCGTAATTGTTCAGAAGGAGAGATGAGAGGGAAATCAGAGACATTATCTTTGTGTACCAATATGATATCTTCTTGAAACCTATCCCGGGTTGAGAGAGATTCTCTTTCCTTGACATATATGTCCTTCAAAGAAAGGTCTACTTCCTGGTAGCAATTTTGGATAACATCTATCTTCAGAAAAAGATCCTGCTGGGAAATTTCCATCTCCTCGTTTATTTCCAATGCTTGAGTTTGGAAGGCCAAGATATATATTGAGGTATATTTGGTTAGGTTCAACCTATCTTGTAGTTGTTTTATTAATCCATCGCACTGAGTAATCAGTCTTTGGTTGGTTTTTGAACTCTGATGGAGCTCCTCAAGGTTGGTCTGAAGCTGTTGGATTCACTGTTGATCATGAGCTCTGTTTTTCTTGAAGTCTTTACTCATATTGTTCCTTATAGTTTGTACCATGGCTTGCATTTGAATTTGCAAGTGCTCTACCAATATGCACTTCTATTGTAGTTGTTCGACCAAATTGTCCATAGACCATTGATTGGCTATGGAAAAAGCACCTAACGAACCTATGATTTCTTTTGCAAATTCTGGTTCATCTCAATTATTTCCATCATACACCATTCTCTTCCTTTTATTCATCACTCCATCCTTCTAGTGTGATTCCCTTTTCACAATGGCCTTCCATTTTCTACTAAAAAAGAAATTCAAAG
Source organism: Picea glauca (assembly GCA_000966675.3). NCBI lineage: Eukaryota > Viridiplantae > Streptophyta > Pinopsida > Pinales > Pinaceae > Picea > Picea glauca. Next base: position 316,020 of record JZKD02S1996993.1, on the reverse strand, counting down.
GAGGCATTTTTTCGGGCAAGATGGGGGTAAGATCGTCTACAAAAACAATTTCAGAATTAGGATTTATGAGGCTGTATTGCAGAGGTGTCAATGATGTAATTGGAGTACCAATATCTGTAAACTATTTCTTCTCTATTGTATTTGAGGTTCCAGCAGTGGTAGTTGGTGACGAGGGAGGCACAATTTGTCCCTTCTTCATGAAAGCCTCGAGTTGATCTTTTTCATGGGGGCCTAATTGACCTGACAATGATGCTTCTAATTTTTTTGTCAATACCTCCAAGCTCTTCAGGGTTTCCTCAAATTTATGCTTACCCGAGTGACTGGCTTCGAAACCTGTTGACCTGGCTTCATGACAAGGGGGAGTGGCTATTTTCTCTCCTTGTAGTACCTTCGATAGGCTATTTCACTAGTTCTTCTGAAAAATGATAAAACCAACTTGTTGATATGGGGCAAGGGTTTGGAATCTATCCTGTACCTCCTCATAAGACCTAAATCCCCTGAATATTTCATCATATAGGGAGTTTTCGTGCACATATATTTTCATGTTGAATTGGGCTAGGTGGTTTTCCATAATCTTGCGTGGGTCGTGTCTTTTGAATTTGATGTCAACCAATTTGACATCTTCCAGAGCCACAACCTCCACTTTGGAGTGACCAAAATATACTAATGAAAACATGCCAACTTGAATGGGGAAAGTTGCCCATACCTTTTTCTATGTTGCCTTCAACTCTTTTCTAATGCCCCATGTTACTGTCTAGTAGGCCACTTCTCTGCATACCAGTCAGTCCAGTAATAATCGTGGGAGAGAATGGGGAGGAACCGAGAATCAAAAAACCCTGATGTAGGATAATTTCTCCTCAATAAACCAATTTTCTAGCTTACCCAGGTTTCCCATGATTCTATCTAAAATTCGAGGAGGTGGGTGGCCATACAGGGCTATATGAATAGGAACCACCACATTGTGATAGATTTCATAAAATAAATATTTGGCCTTCTCTTCCCATAGCTTGGATTGATAGAAATGAATGGGATCAACACTGGCCGGGGTCCAGGTCCAATTCATCAATGGGAAAGGCATCATGAAACAATTGGCATCCATGATATATGCTGACATGTAGAAGGGGGTGGGATGTCCTTTTGAATTCGTTGTTTTATATTATGCAACCTCTTTGGCCAAGTTATCAGACAACATTTTGGCGCAATTGAAAGTGAAACCCCCTGCTACCTCGTGCATGATGGATACCCATTCCATCGAGAAGTGTGTAGGGATTTTCTTCCCGAACAATCGACATATCATCATGGCTATATACACCATATGAGTGTCCAAAGACGTTATGGCATATAAACCATGAGCATCAGTTATGAATTTGTTAGCACATATTTTTATTAAAGGGTGTTTTTCCCCTTAGAAAATAACCCCTTGGTGAAAAAATGAAGAAAAGGGTCGTAGCGTAACCCACTTTTGGCACTTATCCTAAGTTTTTTAGGGTTGGGAAGCCTTGGTGTGTTGTGCTAAGGATTGTGAAGATCTCATCGGCTGAGATCTGCATGCTCATATCTGCGGTCCTTATTGCATATCAGACCCCCGCCCCTAATTTATGCCTTTAATGGGGGGTCCGAGTTGGTGGTTTTTCAGGTGCATCCCCCCCACTACGTGTCACCCTCATGGCAACTTGGTCCCCCCCCCTCCCGCACTTTACCACTTACCACCTACCCCCCCCTTTGAGCTAGCCTCATTACCGTCATCACTCTGGCCACCACCTGTCCTTCACTCACATTACTCGTGCCTGTCCCCTTCCCACTGTCACATCTCCCCTTACCGACTCCTGACATGTGTCTTCCACTTCCCCTCCATGTCACGTCCATGATGTTGTTGTGTTTCTTTCGCCACTCATATCCCTCTGCCTCCACGTCTTCTCTCCGTGCCACATCATCCTCACACCTTTTACACCTCATCTCCTACACGCCGATGCTTGTGAGTTCCCAGTCATCACTCTGTCGATGCATCCTTCCACTTGGCCATCGCTCATTCATTACATCCGGTGAGTCTACACCAATCACCTCACCCATTTTCCATCACCTTCGTCCATGTCTTCCCGCCATTTTCCCTTGCAAGCATCCAACAAAGATCCAGATGGCGTAGTTTCAGAGTGCAACCAACATGTTTTCCAGGTCCAGGAGTTGACTTAGGCCCCATCTTGATCCCGATGCAGAAAGTTAATGAATTGGGGGAAGGTGGTTGAAACATCGGCTCCCCCCATAAATACAAGGCTCAAAAAGGACTGGCAGACTGTCTAAGCTAGCGTCCAATAGGAAGTTGCATGTGTAGTCTGACATAGAAGTTTTAGACAAAGAATGTTGTGTCTGATAGTAGACTGCATGCACAGTCTACCAGAGAACATGAAGACATCAAGCCTTGAGTGCAGTGACTCGAGCACACCTCTACTGCTAGGGGTGAATTGTTCTGAGTATATGAAAGAATTTTTGATTTTTTGTTAGTGTCGATGGTTGAGCTAGGCTCCTGTATTGTAAAGTTTTGATGAAGTTCTAGTTCTCTGGTTATGTAACTTGATTTGAGATTTCTTGTTTAATGGAATTCGACTTCTATTTCCATCTTATTTGCCTCTGATATTGAAGTGTCCACAGTTGAAGGATTCACATGGATTTTTATAGCTACATTGTAATGTATGTTTGATTACATTCTTGTTATAACATTCTTTATTTGCCTAAAACTCTAAATGCAAGAGGATCTTGATTTTATGAGTTTTTCCTCCTTAGGCTGCTGGAAGACCTGATGTCCATAACAAACCTCTACATTCTCCTCACCAGTTCTTCCTCCTACTCACCTTTACTACAACTTACTGACTGAAGTTCAATCAAGACCTCAACTGATTGTGCATGTTGGTCCTATTTTCTGAGTTAAAACAATATTTTCTTGAGTCTGTGCCTATTTGACCTCTTTAAATTATTCATTGTGACATACAAACTGATGGGTACTGGGCTTACCTTCAATGCAATCTGAAGGTGACTTCTAGTGCTAGCATTTCTGGCATCATTTCCGAGGAATGAATTGAATACTTTTCCCTAGGATAGAATGACAAAAAGCTTCTAACTCTGAAGGTGCATCAGATATCAAAACCATTGAAGATTGCAACCTACACCTGGTGAATCCACTGATGCAACTCCACTGATTCGACTCTGTTGTTTCAGTTGTGGCTTCTAGAGATAGACCCATGAGGTCTAATCCACAACTACCTTTAGAAACACCTAAAGATGACCTAGAGAAAATCATCAGAAAAGGGAAGGCCCTTCGAGAAGGAACTTCAGCTGCTGTAACTGGTGACTCTGGTAATTTTCCTGATCCTTCTTTACAAACTCCAGTAGCTACTCCTCATTCTCCTGTTATACCATCTATTGGAGTTTCTAGAAATTTAAATTTTGGGAGTTTCCATGTTGTTTTCTCCCCTCCTAGTATCTATTTGGAAGGAGAGAGCTTTGTCACTCCTGTTTCCCCTGAAGTTGTACCGTGGTTTAGACCGAGGACCTCAACATATTTTCCCACTACGGGATTTACTACTCCTCCCCCTATTAGAGTTTCTACATTTATAGAAGGGGAAACCTTTGTTCCCTCAATCCCTATAGCCTTTTGTTCAAATCCTCAATTGTTTCCTCTTTCTCCCAAAAACACAGTCCTAGTCTCCCCTATCCAAGCTCCATCTCCTCTTGGTTCTCCTCTAGCTCACATCCCAATGGAAGGTGATAATCCCGCTAGGAATAGAATGGATTCCATAGTAGCTTCTAGATATGATCCTCTTGTCTTTCCTCGGCCTCTCAATGCTCTCCCAGCTAGTGGCTACCTTAAATAGTTGCGTAATTTCAAAGGTGAGGGAGATATAACTATAGAGGAGCACCTTGAAGCCTTTTACAATTATGCAGATAATTATGTCATAGTGAACAAATATGTATGGATGGGGATTTTTGTTCATAGCCTTGATGGAGAAGCTAGGAAATGGTTCAGGGCCTTGTCTCCTGGATATATTGATGGGATTGAAGCCCTAGATGATTCATTATTAAGACATTGGGGGAATAAAAGGAATTTCCTTTGCTATATTACAGAGTTTGGATCACTTAAGAAAAAAAGAAGGGGAATCTATTTATGACTTTTCCAAGAGGTTTAATAAAATGTATAATAAGATTCATGTTGAGATTAAACCTATTGAAACATCTGCAAAAATTACTTATTCTAGCTCTTTCGACCCTAATTTTTTCCTCCTGTTAAGAGAAAGAAGAGCCACTTCCTTGGCTCATATGCAAGATGCAACCCTAGAAGTAGAGTCCAATATACTGGCAATTAACAAGCTTAGGAGTAAGGATGATATAGAAAGAAAAAAAGGTAGGTCTAAGGCTTCGAACTCTGGTTCCTCTGTTGTGCCCCCTCAAATGGATGAAGTAACCCAGTTACTAAAATCACTTTCTTCTAGAATGGAAAGGTTGGAATTGGGAGGAAATAAAAACTACAAGAATCCCCCTAACGCTGAAAATAGGGGTAACTTCAGAAGACCAAATAACGCCCCTCAAATTATCCAAAGAGATCAAAAGAATAGGGATAGGGATGATCAGAGAATCCAAGCCCCTCTCCAAAATAACCTTGTCACTGATGAATAAGGAGAGGAAGGAGATGTTGATCCTGAAATCCATTGTCTTGGAGACACCCCCTCATTTCCCCATTTAACTCAATCTGCATACGAGGAGTCCCTCATGGATAGTCAACTAAATGAGCTGAGTAAAGGGGAAAAAACTAGCAATAATACAAATAGATATAAACTCAGGTACAATAAGAAAGAAGGGAAGTCTGAAATTCTTGATCAGCCTACCAGAGCAGAGAAGCCTGCTAAGAATGTAGCTGATAGCAACAAAAGTACGAAGGCACAAAACCCCCCACCAGTGGTCAAAATCCCTATCCCAGAAGTAAATGAGATTCTAAATCCCCCCTCCTCTTTTAATTTTGAGCATGAAATTCAAAAAATTAGAATCCATGTACCCCTTTTAGAGCTGGTCAAACATGAAGATTTCAAAAAGTGCCTCTCCAAAATGCTGCAGCCCAAGCCTTCACCTCATTCCATTGATTTAGTAAACCTTCAAGACAAAAAGCCAACAGTCATATTAGGTCCTTTGGTAGAAGATAGATATGATTCATCCCCTCCTTTATATACATCATTGAACATACATGATTAGGTGTTGCATAAAGGTTTGATGGACTCAGGGGCATCTCATAATCTCATGCCCAAAACTGTCATGGATGAAATTGGATTAGAAGTCACAAAGACTTACCATGACTTATATTCCTTTGACTCTAGGAAAGTGCAGTGTCTTGGGGTCATCAAAGATCTTGTCATGACCTTGTTTGAGTTGCCCATGAAAAGTGTGGTCATGGATATTGTGGTAGCTGATGTTCCCCCCAAGTTTGGCATGCTCTTATCAAGATATTGGAAAAAAATACTTGGGGGAACCTTGCCGATGTACCTCACCTATGCTACCATTCCTGTGTTCGAGGGGGAGAATAAAAGACTTTACAAGGAAGCTCAGTTGGCCTACATTATTAGTGACGAAGCAAACCCCACCAACCATCCTATCTTTGCAGTTGATACTGATTTGGGATCTAGTTTATTGCAACTCACTGATGCTCCTGAACCTCTTCTTGAAATCAGAAAACAATCCATTACTTTTTGTGAAGATTCTCCTCCAATCACTGTTGTTTGGAATATGTTCTTTAACAAAGCCTCTTCTAGAGAGGGTGTTGGTGTTGGAGTGGTCTTCGTTTCACCTACTCAAGAGACTATATATTTTTCCTAAAATTTATAATTTGAAATTATCAATAATCTGGCAGAGTATGAAGATCGTGTTTTGGGTTTGAGGGCTACAAAAGACATGGGCATTGAGGAGATATTAGTGTTTGGGGATGCTGAATTGATTATAAATCAGATCAGAAATATTTATCAAGCTAAGCAGCCTAGGCTAAGATCTTATAGAAATGAAGTGTGGGACCTAGTTGACAGTTTTTTCTCAGCTTTCAACATTTCATTTATTCCAAGATAAGAGAATGCCATGGCTGATTATTTGGTTGTTTTAGCAAGTAATTTCAGAGTCCCTTTGCCACCTAAAATCAAGTATGAGGTAGAAGTGAAATATAAACCCTCTATACCTGACAATGTCAAGAATTGGAAAGTGTTTGAGGAAAATATTGAGATCAAAAGATTCCTTGAGACTGTTGGTGAGTTTTCTGCATTACATATTGACCAACATCATGATTCTGAGAGTAATCCTCATACTGATTTTCTCCTGAACAAAATCACTAATCATCATATTATCCAGCTACCTAGCAATCATATTCCAAAGGGACTAGTCCCTATGGAAAGACCATTTGACAGGAATGATGTGGCAGTGAAAGTTAAAGCTTCAAGTGAGGATGTTGATGTAGCTGAGTGCAATATTCGTACAAATAAGGATCCAAAATTTGTCAAGTTTTTGACCAGTCTGTCAAGGGAACAAAGGGACGAATATGCTGAGTTGTTAAAAGAATTTGTTGATGTGTTTGCCTAGACATATAAATATCTTAGAACATACGACACAAGTGTCATTAGGCATAAGATCCCATTGAAGGAAGAGGCCAAACCATTTAGGAATAAATTGAGAAAAATAAATCTTATGTTGTTGCCTATTATGGAGAAGGAAGTTAAAAAGATTTTGGATGCCCAAATTATCATTCCTTTGAGGTATTCTAAGTGGGTGGCCAACCTAGTTGATGCAGGAGCATCACTCCCAAGATAGCCATGAACCAGCCAACTAGCCCACTCAATGCATTCAAGGAAGAGAGGCACCAACCCTCTCATATTTTGAATTTGAATTAAGGGCATTTAATATTTGTAAGGTTGTTAGAGCCAAAAGGCTGTGCCTATACGTAGGCTTTAGATGTAGATAGAGTTTAATGGTTGTAAGGATGGGATCTAGATCCAATATGGACTAGACAACCATTTAATTGAAAATTCAATGTAATTGAATAGAGTAGGTAGCTTGGAGGGAAGAGATTGAAAAGCCCCCTCATGTAAAAGATCCTTTGTATGTAGGATGAGTGAGAAGTAGCTGGAAAAAAATTCGAGTAGAGAAGAGAAGAGAGGAGAGATAAGACTTTGTTGCAGTCCGAGCTCAAACACATTGTAAAGAGGCATTTTCAAATTAATACAATCAAAGCAGTTTTTCTTGCATGTTATTATGTGTATGATGAATGTCTTCATGTGTGTATTGATGATATGTTGTAGATGTATGTTAGGTATGAATTTGCAAGAACATATAGGTTTTGATATTTGTGGGTTCTTTGATTCCAGGTTTGGGGATCTTTGAGGCTTCATGCCAAGAGGGCATGACAGAACACTGTGGGTTTTGAAAGCTAGTGCATAGAGTGCACTTCCAATTCTGTGGAATTTGGACAAAGACGCACCAGGAGGGTGCACCAGCTGAAGTCTTAAATTCAGGGAGAAATCTCAAGGTTATTGAATACCTTGGAGGTAAGGCTATGCAGAGGAGAGCACAAAAGAGGACATAATATCTGAGGAATTCTGTAGAGATCTGCCAGGAGGGCATTGAGCAAGTGCACAGACTGCACAGGAGAACTCTACTTAGAGTTCATTGAAGGGAATAGAATCATTGAGGGATTCTGTAGGAACTCTGCCAAGAGGGCGGTGATTAAGTGCCATTTTTCACAGGAAGGACTCTTAGAGTTTTGAAGGAGAGGGAAGTGTCACAAGAGGACCTTCACAGGGTTGTTGAATACCCTGCAAGATTAGCAAGGAGTTTCTTGAGCAAGTGACTGCCAAAAGGGCATCATTTCCTCCATCTGAGGGAGAGAAAAGGGTAAAATCCCTTAGAGGTCTGAGCAACAAAGAGCTCAGGATGGATAGCACCTTTGTATGCAGAGACTCTGCAAAGAGTGAAAAAGTGGACAAACCTTTCAAAGTTTTAGAGAAGGATAAAGTTCAGGAGCGAGAGTGATTTCATGCACATTCCATAGCCGAGAGGTTGTAGAGGCCGAAAGAAGAACCTTTGGAGGGTTTGAGTCCAAGGAAGCTCAAGAAGGTCAACGAGCTCAAGAACACCGACAGAAGCCGAAGTCACAGGATTCATAACAACAGGAGAAAAGGTTGAGGTCTTTGATGAGTTGAATTCTTCCAAGGTTTAGGAAGAAATAGAGCACTCACAAGGAGGGAAGCACAATTGTCATTGGATCAGACAAAGATAAGATCTGGAACATTGAATTTTCACATCCAGGTAGCAGCAGGAGGAGTGCACAGGAGAAGAAGATCGGGGTCTTCGGATCTAGCTCAGATAGTCGATAGCCATCAGATCTGTCGGAAGGAGAACGAGGTTTAAATCCTCACAAGCAGAGGAGAGGACCCGAAAAAGTGTCGAATCGACAGATGTATCAGGATTTTGGGTTTCAGAATTTCGGAGGTTCCGAAGATAGCAGATCGGGAGACTAAAGGTCGCGGGTCACAAAATCCCGAAGGAATCAGGAGCATCCATCTCAAGGGACATGTATCATGATATCCTCACATTTCAGGGATTAGGACATCGAAGAGGTGAACGGAGGAGTTTTTCGGCTTTGTGACTTGCAAAGTCCCGAAATGATCAGGGTCATCCGTCTATGGAGGAAGCATGGTGAAGATCGGGGAATTACCAGGTAATCAAACACTGAGAGTCTAGAAGACTAGAGAATAGTGTCGTTGGGGTCACTAAGTCCCGAAGACCGGAAAAATCGGGACCTTCCAAGCAAGAGGACACATTGAAGCGATCAAGGCATCGGGGAGAATCCCCGACAGGACTATTTCGGTACTTCGGGCACCGGAAGCTCGAAGGAGCAGAGGGTTTGTAACGGGGTTCGTGAAGTCCTGAAACTTGAAACCTTGAAACACTGAAGGAAGGGGACATTGGTATTTCGGATACTGGGAAGTCCAAAGAGCAGGGACCAGAAGAACCTTGCATCATGGGATTGCGAAACGCAAAGTCCCAAAGGTGTTGAGAACGTGATAGAAGGCCGCCATTTTGGCATACTAGGTGTCAGGATTTCGGAATTCGGAAATTCTGGGATTTCTCTATAGAGAGCCGAGCACTTCGGCAATTGAAACTCCAAAATCGTGAAACACAAAAATCTGGGGAAAGGAAATCCTTGGAGGAGAAAGTCGAGGAGTGGAATTTCGGAGATTCGGGGTTTGGGATTTCGAGAATCCCGAAGGCAAGGAACAAGGGCATTTCGGCATTGGAAACCTCAAAGTTCTGAAAGAGGTGTGTGGCCACGGGGTAGGTGGTCACATAGGCAAAAAATTCTCCATTTCGGCATTTCGGCATTCGGAGGATCGAGAGGACAAGGAACTCGACATCTGGGTTCGTGAACTCGCAAAACCCAAAAATCCTTTTTGGCAAATGGTTGCAGTCATATTTAAAGGCCGTGAGAAGGTGAAGCTCATGCCTGGTGTATGTTCGCATAGGTGGGGTTTAAGTAGGATCTGTGGATAAAAAATTTGAGGTTCCAATAGGGATCCGGAAGAGTCGCTTCGGCTCGGGGAAGTTTTTGAACGATCCTGTGTAGCAGATCTCGGCCCAATGGTCGAGGGTTTGCATAAAAGTGGTATCAGATCCACTTTCTATTTGTTTACTACAGACAGAAGGAGGCAGAGCAGATAATGGAAGGAGAGTACTCTGGTACACACCAAAGTGGTATCAGAGGCAGCTTGTAGAGACAAGCAGAGTAAGGCAGGGTATTGGAACTTTGTGGTGATTGTTGTAGGTGTGCAACAGTCAAGAAGATAGTCGGGAGGACTGAGGGGACATTGAAATCACTCTCAGTTGCAGAGTAACAACAACAGGTTTTCGAGGAGGGCAGACAAGAACAAGAATATGGCTACTGAAGGCCATGCATGGGATGGGAAGAAGAACCGCCAGAAGCTGAGCAAAGCTGAGGTGGATAAGGAACTTGTCGAGATCAGGGCGAGGATGGAAATTATGGCATTGCAGATGCAACATAATGGAAAGTCGAGATGGGTGTATGAATGGCCCATGAAGACAAAGATAAAATTTCCATTCAGATGATTGGTGGCCAGAAGACAACAGAGGTTGTTAAAGGGATGGTTGAGGCATGCTGAAAACCTCAACGGGCCAGAGGAGATGGTTCAGGTGTGTGAACTAGAGGCTGGGAGAAATATCAGTGATGTTGAGGATGACATGAGATCAACTGAAGATCTCAAGGACTGCCAAGAGGGAAAAACATGAGTTCCTAATTTCCAGGAGGGAAATGAGATGAGGTTGTTGTGGGATCTCACCGACTGTCAAGAGGATATCAGGGGAATTTCATATTGCTAGGAGGGAAATGAGATGAGATCCAAGGATCTCATAGACTACCAAGAGGGAAACAGAGAAATCCCATATTGCCAAGAGGGCAAGGGAGAGTAGATGAGCTCAGAGTTGAGGTCATATCAGCAAGGATAGTTGACAGAGGAAAAAGATCAGAAGGACATTCTAATCATTAGGGGAATTCAAATATTCTTGCCATTGAGCCCAGCTGAGGCAAGAGTCTGTGTTGTAGATGCAACAACAGGGGAAAGACAGTCGACTGTGACTTTCAGAGAAATGGAGCAGACATCAGAGGTTTCCCAAGCAGAGGGAAATGATCATTCCAAGGAATGGCTCAACATTTTCAGCCAGGAAGCTGAAAAGGAGATAGTTGCAGCACTGAAGCTGACAACGAGAGAAGAGCATGGAGATAAGTTGATCACTCCATGGGAGACAGAGTTGGAAATGATGGAGGATTGGATGAACAATCCAGAGGCATCATATGACTGCCATGAACAGACAGTTAGGCCGATGATAGCAGAAGATGATCATTCCAATGAATTGCTCAAAAATTTTAGCCAAGGAACTGAACAGGCGATGAAGACTGCAATGTCGATGCATGCAACAACAGACAAAGAAGAATACCATCCCAAGGAGTAGCTGAGAGAGGTTGGACTTGAGCCAACACAAAGAGATATGGAAGCAACAAAACTATCACAGAGAGAAGCTGAGCAGTATCTCAGTGATGTTACTGCAAAGATGAACTTTGCAACAGAGTCGACACTTAGTGCCACAGGGGATGAAGATGATGACATGGGAGATCATGATGATCTGCCCATTTGCAGAAAGAAATTTCAGCAGAAGAGACTGCATGAATAGAGCTAGCCATTGCAGTAGCTGGACGAAATGATCGAGAAGATCAGGAAGCTGATGTTGAAGTCATCACAAGAGACTGCCCACAAGGAGAAGCTGAGCAGAAGGGAGACAACAGCAGCAACAACAGAGCAGCAGAAGCAGCAGCAACAGCAGAGCATCGGAAGCATCAACAATAATAGAGAGATGGAACATAGGAACAACTCCAAAGAGTTGTTTGGGATCTAAGAGGATTTCAATAGCTAGGGTGGAGAGCTCATGAGCAGGAGCTCATGAATTTTCGTAGCAAAGGAGTATGATGCAGGAGCATTGCTCCAAAGCTAGCCATGCACCAACCAACCATCCCACTCAGCGCATTCAAGGAAGAGAGGCACCAACCCTCTCGTATTTTGAATTTGAATTAAGGGCATTTAATATTTGTAAGCCTATTAGAGCCAAAAGGTCGTGCCTATACATAGGCTTTAGATGTAGATAGACTTTAATGGTTGTAAGGCTAGGATCTAGATCCAATCTGGACTAGAAAACCATTTGATTGAAAATTCAATGTAATTGAATAGAGTAGGTAGCTTGGAGGGAAGATCTCGAAGATCCCCCTCATGTAAAATATCCTTTGTATGTAGGATGAGTGAGAAGTAGTTGGAAAAAAATTCAAGTAGAGAAGAGAAGAGAGGAGAGCTGAGACTCTGTTGCAGTCCGAGCTCAAACACATTGTAAAGAGGGATTTTCATATTAATACAATCAGAGCAGTTTTTCCTGCATGTTTCTGTGTATGATGAATGTCTTCATGTGTGTATTGATGATATGTTATAGATGTATGTTAGGTATGCATTTGTAGAAACAGATAGGTTTTGCTATCTGTGGGTTCTTTGATTTCAGGTCTGGGGATCTTTGAGGCTTCATGCCAAGAGGGTGTGACAGAACACTATGGGTTCTGAAAGCTAGTGCATAGAGTGCACTTCTAATTTTGCAGAATTTGGAAAAAGACACGCCAGGAGGGTGCACCAGCCGAAGTCTTAAATTCAGGGAAAAACCTCAAGGTTACTGAATACCTTGGAGGTAAGACTATGCAGAGGAGAGCACAAAAGAAGACATAATATTTGAGGAGTTCTGTAGATCTCTGCCAGGAGGGCATTGAGCAAGTGCGCAGGAGAACTCTTCTTAGAGTTCATTGAAGGGAGCAAAATCACTGAGGGATTATGTAGGAACTCCGCCAGGAGGGCATTGAGTAAGTGTCATTTTGCACAGGAAGTACTCTTAGAGTTCTGAAGGAGAGGGAAGTGTCACAAGAGGACCTTCAAAGGGTTGTTGAATACCCTGCGGGCTCAGCAAGGAGTTTCTTGAGAAAGAGAATTCCAAGAGGGCATCAGATCCTCCATCTGAGGGAGAGAAAAGAGTGAAATCCCTTAGAGGTCTGAGAAACAAAGAGCTCAGGACAGATAACACCTTTGTATGCAGAGACTCTACAAAGAATGAAAAAGTTGATAAACCTTTCAAGGTTTCAGAGAAGGATAAAGTTCAGGAGGGAGAGTGCTTTCATGCACAGGCCATAGCCGATAGGTTGCAAAGGCCAAAAGGAGACCCTTTGGAGGGTTTGAGTCCAAGGAATCTCAGGAAGGTCATCGGGTTCAAGAACGCTGACAGAAGCCAAATTCACAGGCTTCATAACAACAGGAGAAAAGGCTGAGGTCTTTGATGAGTTGAATTCTTCCAAGGTTCAGGAAGAAATAGATCATTCACAAGGAGGGAAGCACAACTGTCTTCGGATCAGACGAAGATAAGATCTAGACCATTGAATTTTCATGTCCAGGTAGCAGCAGGAGGAGTGCACATGAGAAGAAGATCAGGGCAATCAGATCTAGCTCAAACAACCAATAGCCATCAGATCTATAAGAAGGAGAACGAGGTTTAAATCCCCGTAAGTAGAGGAGAGGACCCGAAAAAGTCTCGAATCGGTAGACATATCGGGATTTTGGGTTTCTAAATTTCAGAGGTTCCGAAGATAGTAGACCGGGAGACTAAAGGTCATGGGTCATGAAATCCTGAAGGAATCAAGAGCATCCATCTCAAGGGACACGTGTCTTGAGATCCTCACATTTCGAGGATTAGGACATCGAAGAGGTGAACATAGGAGTTTTTTGGGTTCGCAACTTGCAAAGTCCCAAAATGATCAGTGCCGTCCATCTGTGGAGGACACATGGAGAATATTGGGGAACTACCGGGTAATCGGACATTGGGTGTTCATAATACCAGAGAATAGTGTCGTTGGGGTCATGGAGTCCCGAAGACCGGAAGAATCGAGACCATCCAAGAAGGAGGACACGTCGAAGCGATCAAGGCATCAGGGAGAATCCCCGATAGGACTATTTCGGTACTTTGTGTACCAGAAGATCGAAGGAGTAGAGGGTTTGTAATGGGGGTCATGAAGTCCTAAAAAGCGAAACCCCGAGGAAACGAAATCCTTGGAGGAGAAAGTCGGGGAGTGGCATTTCAGATATTTGAGGTTCAGGATTTTGGGAATCCCAAAGGCAAGGAACATGGGCATTTTGGCGTTGGAAACCTTGAAATTTTGAAAGAGGTGTGTGGTCCCAGGGTAGGTGGTCACATAGGTCGAAAATTTGCCATTTCGGCATTTGAAGGATCAAGAGGACAAGGAACTCGACATCTGGGTTCGCGAAGTCGTGAAACCTGAAAATCCTTTTCGGCAAAAGGTCGTGGTCATATTTAGAGGACGTGAGAAGGTGAAGCTCATGCCTAGTGTATGTTCACACAGGTGGGGTTTCAGCAGGACCTGTGGATCAAAAATTTGAGGTTCCAATAGGGATCTGGAAGAGCCGCTTCAACTCGGGGAAGTTTTTGAACGATCCTATGTAGTGGATCTTGGCCTAAGGGTCAGGGGTCTGCATCACTGGTCCCAGTGAGAAATAAAAATGGAGAAATCATACTTTGTGTCGATTTTCAAAACCTGAACAGAAGCTCAAAAAAGGATAATTACCCCTTGCCAAAGATGGAGCACACATTGCATAGGGTGACAGGTGCATCTAGGATGTCCATGATTGATGGATTTTCTAGCTACATTCAGATCTCTATATTTAGATCCTTGAGTATATGAGGGAATTTTTTATTTTTTTCAGATCTCATTTTCATCTCTCAGAGCAAATTTGAGATTTGAATCCCACACCAGAATTTTTGAATCCATCAGGGCCATCTGTCATGTGGAGGACATGTTGGGATGGATTCAAAAATTCTGGTGTGGGAATTTTGGCGTTGGAAACCCTGAAGTTCTGAAAGAGGTGTGTGGTCTCGGGGTAGGTGGTTGTATAGGCCGAAAATTCTCCATTTCGGCATTTCGGCATTTGAAGGATTGAAAGGAAAAGGAACTCGACATATGGGTTTGCGAACTCGCGAAACCCAAAAATCCTTTTCGGAAAAAGGTCGCGATCATATTTAGAGGTCGTGAGAAGGTGAAGCTCATGCCTGGTGTATGTTCGTACTGGTGGGGTTTCAACATGACCTATGGATAAAAAATTTGAGGTTCCAATAGGGATCTGGAAGAGCCACCTTGGCTTGCGGAAGTTTTTGAACGATCCTATGTAGCGGATATCGACCTAAGGGTCAGGGGTCTACATCACTGGTCCCAGTGAGAAATAAGAATGGAGAAATCATACTTTGTGTCAATTTCTGGAACCTGAATAGAAGCTCAAAAAAGGATAATTACCCCTTTCCAAAGATGGAGCACATATTGCAGAGGGTGACAGGTGCATCTAGGATGTCCATGATTGATGGATTTTCTGGCTACATTCAGATCTCTAAGTATATGAGGGAATTTTTTATTCTTTTTTAGTGTCGATGGTTGAGCTAGGCTCCCGTATTGTAAAGGTTTTGATGAAGCTCTGGTTCTTTGGTTATGTAACTTAATTTGAGACTTCTTGTTTAATGAAATTCAACTTCTATTTCCATCTTATTTGCCTCTGATACTGAATTTCCACGATTCAAGGATTCATGTGTATTGTTATAGCTACATTGTAATGTATGTTTGAATACAATCATGTTATAATGTTCTGTAGTTGCCTGGAACTCTAAATCCAAGAGAATATTGATTTTCTGAGTTTTTACTCGGGCTGCTAGAAGATCTGATGTCCATAGAATACTTCTACATTCTCCTCACTATTTCTTCATCCTACTCACCTTTACTACAACTTACTAGCTGAAGTTGAATCAAGAACTCAACTGCTTGTGCATGCTGGTCTAGTTTTCTAAGTTAAAATGATATTTTCTTGAGTCTGCGCCCATTTGACCTCTTTAAATTGTTCATTGTGACATACAAACTGATGGGTACTGGGCTTACCTTCAACCCAATCTGAAGGTGACTTCTAGTGCTAACAGAATCTCTCAAGGTGCCCCCACCAAAACTGATTATACCGAGACAATTCCTGTCATACTGGACGCACTCCTTTTGCTCGAACTCCAGAATGATTGCAACATTGAATGTATATCTAGGATTAGGAGATAGTTTATACATTACTTGCATATGTTCTAGTCGGAAAGAGCCGAAAACAACCTTCTTATGGTTGACAATGTTGTTGGTCTGGACATCAACATGCTCCAAGGCCCAACTTATCATGTCATTATAAGGCATGAGCCTCAGCCGCGCCACTATTTTGTGTAGCTATGACTATGCTATATGTATGAGTTTAGCTATATAAGTGTCGCCTTCTTCTTTGGCAGAGTCCTCAGGATAGTTGATGATTTCACACTCTAAAATCTCGAACACCTACATCCAACATTTAATAGTGTCTGTGGTTCACGGTGTTGTGTTTGAAAGGAAGTTCGAGTTTGGGTTTGAATCCTTGCCTGCCACATCATGAATTCTCGTATTTTTCGTGGCACCATAAATCCTAAGGAGACAGAGTGAAATTACCTACTGCAGAGAAAATTCCTGAAATCTTCAAATAGATAAATCTTGCTAATTTCAAAAAGTGAAAATGAATTCAAAATCGAAGTGCTTTTATTCAAAACAAAGTCATCGCTTTTCGTATAACTTCACTGATGAAAAAATTATTAACGTTTGATGGGAAATTCTACGTGGCGATCCACAATCTACGTTTGAATCATTATCCTTAACTAGTCATAAATTCTATCAACACTTTGATGGTTCGTGTTCAGGAGTTTTTGATGTGACAAAGTGGGAACCTCCTGAATCCCGAATCCGCCAAAATATTAATCTTTGGAAAATCACTTGGCAAAACTTTAATTAATCATGTTTAATATGGTGCATTAACTTCAAGTGTTTCGGGAGTTCAGACTTTGGAGACTTTCAATGTATCTTGAGAGGGATTCCACGAAACCCAAAAAGTGAATAAATTAATTATCTGGTAATTTATTTTAAGTCCTAATAAACTCCAGTTAACTTGAAGTATTTTGGGAGTTCAGGCTTTGGAAATTTTAGAATATCATGCAGGGAAAACATATGAAACCAGAAATACGAAGTCGTTTATTATATTTTTATGATGCTTAACTTAGTTATTTAACGTTTAATATTTCAACATTTTGACATTTCGATGATTTGTGAGTTCATCCTTTGTTAAAATCCCAAAGGATCATATCCTGTAGTGACGTGTCATAGACTAGGTCCTTCTGACATGTCAAGGAAAGGGAGGTGTCACGTGTCAACTCGATAAAGACTCGGAATGTACATATGTCCTATGACTTGTGCCTTTAAAAGGTTTAGGAAAATAAACAAGCAGACACTTTTGGGTTTCAGAGCTCTGGGGTTTTATTGTCAAGACTTATTGCAACATCCGAAGTGCAGAGCTCTGAAATGACTGTTATATATTTACCTGCTTAAAATTTAGGCGGCTACAAAAATCTGGAGGTATTAGGATCGATCAATCAAAAGGGAAAAAATCGTCAACGACAGATATCATGCATGCCTTATTATTTATCAACTAGCAAAGGAATTTGATTTAAAATTAAAATGTCATTTACCAATTTTCCGTTTTCCTTGGGCAGAATCATATTTTCATGAGGTGAAAAGTATAGGGCTTCAAAAGTTCATAATTGTATGTGTTCCAACACCCTCCTTGGGATTGGGATGTGATTTGACTATTAAGGGGCAGCCACATGCTGCTGTTTGATATGGAGCTCTATAAGAGCACGTGATTTGGGGCCATCGAAAGTGGTTTGGATTACATCCCGCCCTTCGGATTTTAATGCATGAGCTTGTTGTGGCCCTGAAATGATCTGAGGCTGTTGATCTGAATAGGACCCGATATCTGGGCCTGCCGACTATTCTAGCTCCTTTGCCAAATTTTTATGCTCCTGCTAATTGTGGGAATCTTCCAACTGTGTTTAGAGATGGCCCCAAATTGAAATGTTCAAGGGATTTCTTCTCATGTAACTGCATTTTCCTACCTGCCTACGCTCATGGCTGTCACGTGCAAACCTGAACAACTTTATGTGATAAAAGAGTCCATCTTTGCTACATGAGAAAAGGTCTCATCATAGTCTATCCCATGGATATGTTGAAAGCCTTTGGCAACCCATATTTCCTTATACCTAGTCACGTGTCCATATGCTTCCTTCCTAGTCCTATAGACCTATCTGCATCTGCCAAGATTTGTGTCTAAAGGAAGAGGAACTAAATCCCATGTATGGTTCTCGAGGAGAGATTTATACTCATCCTACATGGAGAATTCCTAGAATGGATTCCCTATATCCTCTACATAGGTCTACGGGTATGAAGCTAGAACCATATAGTAATGCATGGGAATCACTAGTTTGGTAGCTATGAGTTCATGAGGAGGATCCTCAAACTGAGACCTCGTCCTCCTATGATATAATGGATCCCCCACAAGGTCTCCTACTGCTTGTAGGGTGTTCTATTCCCTCTTAGGAATCTATGGTGGCTCAACATTTTCATGTTTTTCATCGACATGTTCATCATCTTCTTAATCATATTCTAATATCATATCTGAACCATGATCTGAGTGGTTGGAGTCATCATCATTGATGTATAGTTCAGGAAGTGGTACAGAGGTATCTTCATGTGGCTCTGATGGTGAATGTAAGGGAGTTTCCTCAAACTGAAAAAGTTGTTCTTAATGATGAGTCTATCAGTAGAGGGATCAAACAACCTGTAACCATTCACGCCATATGCATATCCCACTAATATGCATGTGATACTCTATGGATCTAATGCTTTCCCCTTTTCATAGGGTATGTGGGCCCATGAACATGATCCAAATATTCATAAGTGGGTGACTTCCTATTTGTTGTCGCTCCATGCCTCAAAGGGGGTCTAGTCCTTAACAAATATGTGAGAATATTTGTTCTGAATCTGGTTGGCACAGTTAAGTGCCTTGGCCAAAATCTTGGGTGGTAGAGATCTTGCATGCAACATGCATGTGGCCATATCCTTGAGGGATCTATTCTTCCTCTTAGCTACTTAGTTATACCGTAGAGTGTAAGGTACTGTGTACTATAGTTGTATACCTGCCTCTAAACAAAGATGACATACACATCGGTTCACATATTCCCCCCCCTTTTCTGTGTGAAGGATTTTGATATTTCTCCCAGATTGAGTCTTTGCATGTGCTTTAAAGTCTTTGAGATGCTCAAAAACCTCAGACTTCTTCTTGAGAAAAAAATCCCAAGTGTATCATGAGAAATCATCAATAAATGTAAGAATGTACCTTTCTTTAATGATGGATGGATGAGGAAAGGGTCCCATCAAATCACTGTGGATGAGATCCAAAAGAGAGGAGGCCCCCCAAGCCTTCCCTTTCTAAAACTTCTCTTGATAATGTTTTCTGAGAATGCATCCTTGACAAACTCCTTTTGAAAAGTGTATGTTGGGCAAGCCCGTGCCCATATCCTATTTTCATAGTTTCTACATGTATTTGAAGTTCATATGGATGAATCTTTCATGCCATAATATACTAGTATCATCAACATGCGTCATTAGTAAAGAAGAATCAGATTTAGAAATGAATTTACTGAAAGTATACAAATGATATTGGTGGTTTACCTCACCAACAAAAATCATGGATTTATCATGAATATCATATATGGTTATAGAATCAAGTGTGAACTCCACCCCTTTTCCTGTACCAGAAGGGGTTATCTGATAAATGGAGAGTATATTGAGGTAGAGTTTTAGAACATGCAATACATTCTGAAAATGCTTGTGTGGAAGTTCTACTCTCTCTTGGAAAATGACCTCAACTAGGGTATCATCTCTCATGAGGATGAGAGGAACCATGCATGCATAAATAGAAGATAAAAAATTCTATGTTGTTTCCATATGGGGGAATTCACTTGAATCTAAGATCCATGTATCAAGAGAAG
The DNA here is from genome assembly GCA_000966675.3 of Picea glauca. Taxonomy (NCBI): domain Eukaryota; kingdom Viridiplantae; phylum Streptophyta; class Pinopsida; order Pinales; family Pinaceae; genus Picea; species Picea glauca. Next base: position 296,421 of record JZKD02S1996993.1, on the reverse strand, counting down.
AGTTGTTGGAATTAAGTGCATGAGAGCTACCTCGTTTGCATTGATCTTCCAACTTCTTTTTGACACCTTCAGGAATGTGATCCCCGAGGTTGTTCTTCTGAAGAATCCATGCCATCTAATCAGTTTTCTTATCCATGCATGCAGACTTGGGATGATAACCACAGTTGTAGAAACCACATTTGGTCTCCCCTTTATTTCCTTTTCCACCTTTGGAGCCTAAGGAATCATCAAAGGGTTTGGAGTACCCTTCCTTCTTTGGTTCTGCGTGTACCTTTCCCTTGCCTTTTTGCTTGGAATTTGAATTGGAAATGTTGATACTTTCATGCATAGAAAGTGCATGTGCATTGGGTCTCTTGACTATCCCCATTTTGATGATATTATCTTGCTCATGCATGAGGGATTCAATAAATTGATCCAATGTAGGAATTTTCCAGTCCACTCTTAAAGTGAATCTGTTTGTATGAAACAATGAGATGAAAATAACATAATMTGGACCAAGTTTTGTTAAGATAGAAAGGATTAACTGATTATGTTAAGTGTATTTGTCTATTCCACAACCATTTAAATGAAGGAGGAGGGAATTGAACTTCGTAAAGAATTCTTGGATGTTGTCAAAATTCCTCAGATATAAGGAATTTATCTTGACCTTGAGCATATGGCCTCTCATTTCATCCTGTTTTCCAAAGAGGTCCTGCAAATTTTCCCAAATCTCATCTGGTGTGGTACAATCTTCAATGTAAAATATAATCCCATGGGACATAGACACACAAAGGAGGCCATAATCCTCATCCATGCAATTGAAATACATGTTCTTTTCAATAGCATAGGTTGGCCAAAACTCTGTAGCCATGGTAATCTGGTACAAGTTGTTGCATCTGAGTTGATGCATAATTTTTAGCTTTCACTCGAAGTAGTTATGAGGCGTGAGAAGTATTGTTGAATAATAATCCATATTTTCTAACCGAATCTCCCTTCTAAACCTGCAAATAAGATACATGTGCACCTATCTCCTCACAACCTGTGGGCTCTGATACCATGTAGACTTGTGGTGAAACCTACACAAAGAATCTAGCTTACAATAATTTGTATAAATATTGCAAATTGAGAGGAGATAAGAGATGAGATAAAAGAATCAATAGAATTATATTCACTAATGAGATAATGATTAATTACACATGATATACTCTACATGGCTAAGTAAATTCTCCATCATAGTGAAACAGAGAGATATAGACACTCACTGACAGAAACCGAAGTAATCTGCCACATAGTCCTAGTTAATTTATCCATGCAATCATCTGTTAATTGAGTCACACATGTGGAAGTGAGAGAAACACATGAAAATGCCGATGATAAAACCAAGGCTGACATGCATATGTGACTTCCACTAGTCTAATTGAGTGTATTTGACTCTGAATTGAAGAGGAGCACCCTAGTTTGTAGGGGAATATTCTCTAGAGAGAATATTATCATCTAAGGAAGTGTTCTCAACATTGGAATATCAACCTTAGGAAAATAATTACCTAGCTGAGTGTGTAATATCTCTAACACAAGAATGAGAAACAAAGAAAAATCCATTTTTGACCCATTGAGAAGTGATGACCATCTTAAACTACCTAACAATGTTTTCTTGATAACTTATTTTTATGATGTACGATTGAAGTGATTCCAAAGACACAATAAAGAAGGTTCATAGGGATATCCTCTGTATAAATAGGTTTTGAAATTTCCTTAAAATTATATGCCACATAGGATGAGGAATATTCTGCATGTCAAAGTTGTTTTTAATTTGTAGCCTGGACTAATAGTTACGGTTTTGGACATAACTTTTTTGTTTGATGACGGATAGAAATGATTCAAATTGGATATGAAATTCAATTCATGTAGGTACCTCGTTTAGAAACAGGTTTAAAAGAAAAAAATAACTGATGGGTCAAATATTCCAATGAATAGACTAGGAAACATAGTTTGAGCAGTGTAGCTTTAAGAAAAGCAGTTAGTATTTCAAGCATAACTTCCTCACATGATATCAAAATTGAGTGATTCCACTTGCATTGTAAACTATATTCATTGGATAATACACCATATAAATGGGTTTTCAAAATTCATCCATTAGGTCTCCCAAAAACTGGCTATCCCAACTATGTTCTTGATTTTCCTACTTGACAACTAGTAAGTATTTTGACCATATGTTTTTTCATTTGATATCCAAATTGAGAAATTCAAGTTGGGTTAGAAACTATATTTCAAGGGATAATTTAGATAGAAACAAGTTTTAAAATCATGCACTCAGTTTCTCTCAAAATAGAGTTGTCCCAACTATGTATTTTAGTAATTTTAATAAGCCAATGTGTTGCAAGAATTTGGTCAACAAGATATATCTCTCAGATTCAGATTTTATATATGCATGAATTTTTGTAGCCATATTATTTTCAACTTTGGTTATCCAAATACTAAAAATTTCAAGCATCCAGTGCCTAGATTGAGTGTTATGACCTTGACAAGCCATGGAGAAAAATGCAAAGACAATGCCTAAATCAAGAATATGATAGCAATAGGATCCTGACATAACCATCGTGGGAGTCCACAAAGTGCCCCATTACTTAAAATATGAAATGATTTTAGGTGTCAAACATAATTTTGAGAATTTAGAATGTCGAATCCAACTATGTTTTCAGGAAATTTGTAAAAAAATGTTGCAGAAAAATAGAAGTTGGCTTAATCAAATGATGATTCTCATGTCATTCACTTATAAGACTATGATTCAGAGAAATATACCAGCTGGGAACCAACCATACCTTTGGGACAAAAACTGATATAATATTGAATTGGAACCTATTGTACTCCAAGGCCTAACATCAACCTTAATTTAGAGAGTGAACCACTGGTCATTCTATGGACATATTCCCCTCTACCAAGACACCTAGATACCCAACCATGATACTTTCCAATTTTCTAGGAGAATATTCCAGATACAGGATGTACCAATGTCAATCCTATTGAAATAATGTTCAATACTAAGAGGGGGGGGGGGTGAATTAGTATTGTTTTTATTTTTATTTTTAACAATTATTTTAAAACATTATTTTCATCAATACACAACAATTGATCAACTATGAAGTACAAGAAACATATTTTCATCTTTAAAACAACTATTCTTTTTAACTAAAATACAATGTTTATATATTAATTACAAGTTTCAACTTTTGAGGGACACTAATCCCTTTTGAGAACCAACTCAAGGAGACATCAATCCCTTGTTTTCAAGAACCAACTTGTGGAAGCTACAACTTCCTGTTTCTCCAAGAACCCACTTGGAAGGAAACTACAACTCCTTGTTTCTCCAAGCACCCACTTGGAAGGAAACAACAACTCCTTTTTTCTCCAAGAACCAACTTGAAAGGAAGCAACAACTCCCTATTGTTTAGGTTTCAAGCTATAGAGGACTACAATCGTCCCTAGATGCTACCTTCCACCCTCACTTCATTTGAATTTTTCAAGCTCTTCCTTGGAATCTGTTTGTGTTTTATATCTTTCTGAATTAGACCATAAAGACACTTTTATTTCACCAAACATTTCTTGTTTATATAGTCTTCCAACAGGTATGACATTGAACCATTGTGTCTTAATAATGAATCATTGCACCTCTTCATTTAAATAACAATAATGGAGACATTTATGTTTTTCATTAATAGTTTATTTCAATTCTAAATAAACTTCAAATCCCTTGTAAGTTGTTCAACATTTATCTTATAAACTCTTCATAAAATCTTCCCAATACATCCTTAGTTTATCATAGGTTTGGATTTTAGATTTTAATGCCTCTTTGGTGCATTTTCTATACCTAATTTAGAGTATAGGTGTTAAAGTCGTAGCCCCTTTTCCCATAGGACCAATCGTAGTGATTTATGACTTTAAAAAAATGCATATCTTGTTCTATGCTATAGCCTTATGTCACCTTTTTGTTTTTACCAGGTGACCATGCCCTATGACCATGGGTTATCCCAGTTGGCACTTAAATTATTACTTCACAACCAATCAATGATAATTGAGCACTAATGATTTTAGCATTGTCTCCTCGGCGCCTTCAATTCCATAATGTATCGCACTATGACTATGGGCTATTTTTTCGTGCCCATATCTAACCTCATGATGACGAACCTTCCTGCCATGTGACCAGACCCCATGACCAAAGTTAACAAAAAATGGTGCTAACTTATAGTATTTGAGTTCTAGATAATCAACGATTGTGTTTTAATCAACCATTAAGTTGACGGTTGGCGTCCAATTTCTTGTTGTTGTTTGTGTTGACTCTAGTCAACATTCACACAATGAAAATTAGTTTTGGATCATCTGATCCAATCGACATTGGACTCGAAAATTACAAAGGCGAATTTGAATTGAGGCTTTGGATCCGACCCCATCAATTAACCTTCATGCTAGTTTCAAATGTGAAATGCATTATGGTCGTTCAATCGTGCTTCCATATTGATCCAATGATCATCGATTAATCTTTGTCATTCAAATTGATTTTTGGTTGGGACTTCCTCCTAGTTTTCTAAACTTCTGCCAATATTCAGGCCTCCGCTAAATTTAGTACTATCGACATATTGTATTCATTGTATTATTGGAGGACCAATATGTCTAATAGGGAATTTCAATCTAGACCCTTATTTCATTTCATTTGAGCACCATATTTGGATCTTTCTCCTTTGCATTTATATGGGACAATTTTAGCATCCATAGAAACAATTTCTTAGATTTTGTTCAAGAGATAAGTTGGTGGTTTTTGTTTATGTTTTGCAATTTGGTAGATATGTTATTTGACTTGACATTAATCGATGTAGGTGGAATACATTTGGGCACTAATCTAATCATTCCTCTTTATATTTTGAGTTTTGTTTTAGTGTATACAATGAAATCTTTGTAGATATGTTTTCCTATGCTTGTAGGGTTTTTATAAAGACACTAGGGAAGATAGTGGTGGCCTAGATAGAAAGAAAAATTACATCAAATACTATCCACAAAGCTAAAATTTTGGGATGGTGGGATGTCTCTCAACATACCATACCATATTCACAATTATTATGACCATATTGATTCACAACCTAATGGAAGAGAGCATGGGACTAAAAACACAATTTAGTCATTAACCCTTTTTTACAACAATGCTACCTTCATAACACCATGTCCAATATTACCCAAATTGACCCTCTTTTACATCAATGATATAAGGGATATTTCTTTGTTCCCCCTGAGGTTATACTGCCCCTTCCCATGTGCTCCTTCTCTAATTAAACTTGTAATCTAGGAAGAATGTTAGTTCATTATTGTTTCATCATTCCTTCAAACCTTTGTTGACATTAATACATATCATCATGGAGCATTAACAATGCTTCTCTTCAAACCAATCAATCAATGACACTTCACCTTTTTCTAGGGTTGACATCAATGAAAACCAAATTTCCAACAATATCCCCCTTTGTCATTGATGTCAACCTAGTGAAACAATCTCGCTCCCCATGTGAATGTGTATCTCTTATTTTGATTCCTTTGATTTGACTCCCGCTATCTTCATGATTTTTTTCTTGGACTTGTTTTATTGTTTATATCTCCCCCTTTGGCATCAATGGAAAATTCAACTTCCTTCTTGTATTCTGCAACTCCCCCTATCAATAATTCTCTCCATTTGACTACTAATCTTATAATATCAAGACCTTTCAAGAGCTGGACCTTTGTCAACATATGTCAAATCAATGCTCTATCATAGTCCTTTGATTCTGCAAAAACTAATTTCAACTTCTGCCCCCTTAGAAAGAAAATTAAATTGGTCCTCTCATATGTTGTTGTCCTATTGCCTCAAATACTTGAGACATGTTTTAGTCTTCCATGATAGTTAATCTATAATCCTCTTCTAATCATGCTACTTCAATAATGCACTCGATATCATTTAATTTTTTTTTCCCTTTGGCTTCCTTCAAGAGTGTGCTAATATTATACAAATTCTTCTCAAGAGCTACCTTCATTTTCCTTCCATACTGCTCCCAATTTCTTTATGATACTAGTTATCTATTCACTCATTTGTAAACCAGTAGCCTCTTCATTTTTTGTTGTCTCAACCAGTGATATGGTTCAATGCCCATACAATTCATATATGTCTTTTTCACATTCAGATATTGATCATGCTCATATTTCTACTCAAATAGAAGTAAAATATAATATTGTTGTCCTGTAGCTCCTCAAACGATGATCCTTTCTCAAAACCCTATTGTTGTTGGTTGTAAGAGTCTTCTTCATAAGATTTTCAGTATTTTGGGAAAACCTGATTTGGATCATTCCATACTTTAGTAGCACCTATAACCTTATGTTTTCTAAGGCATATTGCATATTCTTTTCCCTTTCCTTTGTCTTATTTACATCAAGTTTTAGATATACAAACAATGATGGAATTTATTTTCCACATTTATGATTTCCCTCATCTCAGAGACACCAAGAGTAACATTCCTGACACTAATATCATCATAAAGAAAAGTATCCAATGTCATTTGAGTAACTAGTTCACTAGTGGACTATGTTGCAGCATCGTCAATCATCTCACTAGGAGCTAATAAGGACTATAGGAAATGAGACTCAATATCACCCACTATCCATTCAAATTCTTCCCTTGTAACGTGGTACTACTTCAACATGTGTTTTACAAAAAAATGTACTTTGAAGTAGGATGTTGAAAAAAAGAGGGTGGTGTTCTTCTGTGCTTCAATACTCATGAGGTCATCATCAGGAAGAACCTAAAGTCTTTCCTGAATCTTCCTTCCTTTATTTTGTTCGGATTTTTTGTTGTGGGGGAATTTAGTATATTATCAAAATAAAATAATGTCTTCATCGCTCAATTCTACTGGTTGATATACCTTTGAGAGATCATAATTATCATCACTGTTTTGTGCAATAACAACTTCTTTATCTTCTTATTTAGAATTTTATTTTTGCATTTTTCTTTCAATGACTAATGGACTATTATTTGCAAGACATAATCAAGATCTAAAATTGTGTCATATTATTTAGGAACTTTCCTTTCTTGAGATTGATTCTTTTCATATGAAAACCTTTGATTTTCACATTACTTATTAGAAACTTCACCCATCATTCTCCTATTATCAACTTTATCAATTTTAGGTGCAATATCTTTATCATTTTTCTTATTTTGTACTTCATATTTTATTCTCCATATCTCCTTATGTCTTTCTTCTTGGATACTGGAAGTCTTCATAGATGTTTTTGACAATCTATAGTCACTAACTTTATGGCCATAACTGTTGCATATGTGGCATTCAACATTGTGATCTTGTAATGGAGAGAATGGATTATAATTTCTATTCTCTTGATTATTATTATTCTTTTTATTCTTATAATCATATCTTTGAACATTTTTATGATTGTACTTTCCATAAGATCTACAATGGAATTCTTTATGCCCAAAATTATTTCAAGAGAAGCAATATCAAAGAAAGAGATGTTGATACCCTTTTGGGGGATTTCTTCTTGTAATTGCATTTCTTCTATATTCATTTTGTTTTGAAGGGAGAGCATATTTATGCTGATTAGAAACAATCTTAACCTTGTTTTCTTTATTTTTAAAGGAGCTTTGACGAGCAACTGCATAATTTTTTGGATTTTTGTCAGTTTCTTGGGATGTAGAGTTAGATCCTTTGTTAGACTTATTTTGATAATAACCAAGTCCCTTATTATTGATTGATGACCTTTGACTATTAATAATGTCATCCAATATTATTGAATCATTTTCAAATCACGATTGTTTGTTTATTTTCTCAAGTTCTCTTTTTAGAAAAACAATTTCAAACTCTGGTTTTTCATAGTCGCATTGATTTTCATTGAGTTGTTTACTTAAGAACTCTTCAATTATTTTGGTTTCTTGGAGTTCAGTATTCAAGTCAATAATGATTTGTTCTGATTCTTTGATGGGTTTTTAAGCTTTCTTTTCTCTTAATTTTTGTTTTCCTTCATATTCCAATAGTTGTTCTTTCAATGATTTGTTCTTATTTTTATATTTTCTTAGTTCTTAAAGAGCACTAATAAGTTCTTCTTCAAGGTTTACTTCTCCTTCAACTTTAGAGTTTTATTCATTATCATTAGCAGCATCGCTTTGATTTTCTATGCCCATAAATAAAAGTTGTGTCTCATCATGTTCACTCATGTTGGATGAACTATTGTCTTCTTTGGAGTAAACGTTTTTCTTTTTCTTGTAAAGTTTATTTTCGTATTAGGATTTATCCTTTTTATGGTCTTTATGGTTGTAAGATTCTTCATTGTCACTATATTTTTCCTTGGGATAAGGACATTTGTTATAAAAGTGTCTATTTTTTCCATAGTTGAAGCATTTGAAGGGAAACTTCCCTTTATATTTCCCATACCCTTTCTAGAGTTTCCTTATGAAGCTAGCCTCTTCTTCATTTGATATGTCTGAGTGATTTTCATTTGGCACAGGCTCGTGATTCTTTGTTGTTTTTCATGCTTTGAAGGTTGTTTCCCTTTTTGATGACTTTTGTTTTCCAGTTCTCGTTTCATAGGTTATAAGAATCCCATGAAGTTCATCTATTGTAAGCTTTTCAAGGTTTTATCAATATTCCAAGGTAGATACCTTGGCATCATATTTCATTGGTAATGATATCAACACCTTTTGGACAAGAAATTTTTTCTTTTAATTATTCTCCTAGTGCTATGATTGAATTGACTGTTTCATCCACTCTTTGAAAATATTTTGCAATATTTTCTTCCTCTTTCATCTTTAGAATTTCAAGCTACCCTTTGTATGTTTGAATTTTGGCTCGATTAACTTTTCCATCTCCTTCATAGATGACTTTAAGTTTGTCCTTAATTTATTTTGCTGATTTACAATGCATCACTTTTTCAAATATAGGATTTGCTAATCCACCTAGAATTGCATCAACAACCCTTGAATTATCATTGTAGAGTTTATTTGCAACAACATATGAAGGTGTAGTAGTTGGTGTCATGTAACCATTTACCACATATTGCCAAACATCACATCCAAGAGACATAAGATAAATTATCGTCCTTTTACTCCAAAATGCATAATCATTTCCTTTGAACAATGGTGCTCTGTTAGAGGACATGCCTTCTTGTTGATCCATTGGATTTTTCAGAATCTTATTTCAAGTGGTTAGACTATGGTGAAGGAACATGCTTTGATACTAATTGTTGAAATAATATTCAATATTGAGAGGGGGGGTGAATCAGTATTGTTGTTTTCTTATTTTTAACAATTACTTTAAAACATTATTTTCATCGCTACAAAACAATTAATCAAATATGAAGTACATGACAAAAAGTTTTATCTTTAAAACAAATATTGTTTTTAACTGAAAATACAATGTTTATATATTAATTACAATATGCAACTTGTGAGATACAACAATCCATTTTGAGAACCAACTCAAGGAGACACCAATCCCCTGTTTTCAAGCACCAACTTGTGCAAGATACACCTTCCCATTTCTCCAAGTATCCACTTTGAAGGAAGCTAAAAATCCTTGTTTCTCCAAGCACCAACTTGGAAGGAAGCAACAACTCCCTCTTTCTCCAAGAACCAACTTGGAAGGAAGAACAAAATTATGAATGTTTAGGTTTCAGCCTGTAGAGGACTATAATCCTCCCTAGCTCCTCCCTTCCACCCTCACTTGATTTGAATGTTTCAAGCTCTTCCTTGGAATATCTTTGTGTTTTATATCTTATAAATTATACCACATAGACACTTTTATTTCACCAATAATTTCTTGTTTATATAGTCTTCCAACATGTATGACATTGAACCATTGTGTCTTAATAATGAATCATTGCACCTCTTCATTTAAATAATAATAATAATGACATTTATGTTTGTCATTAATAGTTAATTTTGATTCTAAATAAAATTCAAATCCATTGTAAGTTGTTCAACATTTATCTTATAAAATATTCATAAAGGATTCCCAATACATCCTTAGATTATCACAGGTTTGGATTCTAGCTTTTAATGCCTCTCTGGTGCATTTTTTGTAGCTAACTTAGAGGATAAGTGTTAAAGTTGTATCCCCGTTTACCATAGGATCAATCATAGTGACCTATGACTTAAAAAAAATCATATCTCATTCTATGCTACAGCCTGGTGTCATCTTTTTATTTTTACCAGGTGACAATTGTTGGAAGATTGGTTGTTGTCATTGATGTCAACCCTAGTCATGGGTTTTGGACTGCAAGATTGATGAAGGTATTTGGACATGAAGGAAAATGCAAATGCATATAAAACACCCATGGATGGATAGTATACATCATTTTGTTTCCGGTGTTATGTGGCATGTCACGTGGATCTTCATGGTTCAGGAGAAATGAATTTTTGAAGATGACAAACTGAATTGTACATGTAGGCCCTAAAGATAATTACAGAAAAGAATTACAAAATAAGAAAGTGTCAGGTCGGACCTAATGTTAAAAGGAAGTGACATAAATGGTATAAATAAACATCATTATACATTCATTTGATACAAGTCGAATTTCAAAGGGAATAAGAAGTAAAAGAAGGCCAGATTTCAAGGGAGGATGAAGTCTTTTGGTGATCTGCTCTAAGGTATGTTATTTTCAGGTCATCTTACCATTTTTGCTGTAACTTTTTTTGTAGAACGATTCAGATGGTGAAATCGCTATGGTACTTAGAAGACATATCAAGGTACCTTTGGTGAAAATTTCAGCTCTTGATTCGCTATAATTATGGAGATACACTCTGTGGAAGATAGGGTTTGTGACCAGTCTTGAAGCTAGTCAATAAAAAGGTGTTCCGGGTAAAATAGTCATAATGTCTTCATACTAAATCCGAATGAAGTGGGACCACTTCCATTAGAAATAGTACAGACTATAGTTTCTTGTGTGTGAGTTTCAGAATTAGATGTTAAATATTGGGCACGAGGCATGTTGTACAAGTTGGGTCTTCAGAACAGACCAGAATTGAATAAAGTCTACCATTCTTTCTATAACCTCCTTTTGGGGAGGATTCAAGGAGTGAAAATTGGAGGAGTTTCAGAGAATACATTGAGTAATATTATCTAC